>JAPSGF010000014.1:694700-757914 GCA_035772895.1 Perdix hodgsoniae
GTGGCCCCGCCGCCGGCCGCCCGCTGGCTCAGCGCTGCGCGGCGGTCGGGGCTGAGGCTGCCGCGGCCCTACGCGGCTGTGCCGGGAACCGCTCGGTGCTCCCCGCTGAGCCGCTCCCTTCCTGCATCACCTCCGGCTCCCGGCGCACCTCGCCGGGGACGCGGCCGCTGCCGCCCGCCTTGCGTGGATGCTCCCTCCCCGAGCCGGGGGGAGGTTAAAAAAAGCCGCGTCTGCCATTTCCAGGCTGAGTTTCTATGGCGACGGTGCGTCGGAGGAGCGAAAATGCGGCGAGCGCTCTGAAATCACCGCCGGCTGCGGGCGCACGTGGGCTTCGCCCGGTGCTGCTGGCCGTGCCCAGCTGCGAGCACGGAGCTCGGGGAGCCGAGCCGTGCCTCTGTGCTCAGCATCCGTCAGCACCCCGTGCAGAAAGAGGTTATTGGCAGAGGGACGGAGATTATTTCCTGCTGTGGAGGCAGTTGATAGGGCAAGGGGGAATGGCTTCAAACTGAGACAGGGGAGGTTCAGGTTGGATATTAGGAGGAAGTTTTTCACCCAGAGGGCGGTGAGGCACTGGCACAGGTTGCCCAAGGAGGCTGTGGGTGCCCCATCCCTGCAGGCATCCAAGGCCAGGCTGGATGTGGCTCTGGGCAGCCTGGGCTGCTGGTTGGTGACCTGCACACAGCAGGGGGTTGGGACTGGATGAGCACTGTGCTCCTTTTCAACCCAGGCCATGCTATGATTCTCACAGACGCTGGCTGTGTGTCCCCTTCCCAGGGTTGGAAGCAGATGATCTCCAGGATCCCTTCCAGCCAAAGCTGTGCTGTGTTCCTTTGGGCACTGTGCTCTAGGCCAGGGAGTGCTTTCTGAAGAAAGGCTTTCCCTTCAGGTTGATGTATTCTTAGGTTGAAAAATTCATTTCTGTGGATGCTCCAAACCTGGGATTCACACTCATGTCTGTCAGAGGAGCCGCTGCTGTAACTGAGCTTCTTGCTTTTTGCTGAATGGGGGTTCAGTGCAGGTTTCCTTGGGGCACTCGGTTAGGGTGGAAAAAAGGCTGGCCATAATGAAGTTTGCTGATGTTGCACAGCATTGGTGTTACTGAGAGCTGCCTGGTGCTTCCTGGGAGCCGTGATGCCCCCAGGAAGGATGCAGGTCATGGGCTGCAGCCCCCCATCACGCTGCTGTGCCTCAGAAACAGAGCACGGAGGGTCTCAGTTCCTCCCAGCTGGCTCCCGATGCCCTTCAGATAAGTGCAGGATGGAGGTTTCTGCTCCTTGGCTATGTGTGGGGTGCAGCCACATTCTTGGCTGCGTGGGTCAAGGGCTGGAGGGGGCTGTGGGAGTCCCATGCATTCCTGTGGCAGAGGGATCTTCTACCAGGGTACGTTTGGACCAGAGACCCATGGAGATGAGATGGTGTAGGATGAAAAGTCCCCTTGCTGTTCCTTCCCTATTGCTGCTGAGAAGGGGTGGTACCTAAGGTGCCTTCTGTGCTGCTGGAGCAGACCTCTTCTGCTTTTTCTTGCTTACTGCACAGCACAGGACACACGAGCATAGCTGCTGCTCGCTGCTGTGGAAATCTTCTGCATCCCGTAAGGCTGCTGGGTTTTGCTCAGAGGTTGCACTTGGGGATTTGGGGATGGTAAGGAGTGTGGCAGGGCAGAAGGATGCTTCAGCAGGGTCAGGGACTGCATGTGGAGGGCGGGCTGGGCACACGGGTGCTCACTGTGTTACCTGCAGAGCTGCACAGATCCCTGTGGCTGTTATCCCACCCAGCTGCTGAGCTGTGCTGATGGCATGCTGTGACATGGATGGTGATAGGACAAGGGGGAATGGTTTGAAACTGAGACAGGGGAGGTTTAGGTTGGATATTAGGAGGAAGTTTTTCACCCAGAGGGCGGTGAGGCACTGGCACAGGTTGCCCAAGGAGGCTGTGATGCCCCATCCCTGCAGGCATCCAAGGCCAGGCTGGATGTGGCTCTGGGCAGCCTGGGCTGCTGGTTGGTGACCTGCACACAGCAGGGGGTTGGAACTGGGTGAGTGTTGTGGGCCTTTGCAAGGCCATTCTGTGATATGATTCTATGACATGCAGGCACCCCTCCGTGGGTCTCACAGAACAGCTTGTGCTTTGGCACGGCTGGGGCCGAGCGCATCGCCCAGCAATGGGAGGTGACGATCTGCACCCCAGCGCTGCCCTCCTCCTCCTCATCATCATCCATAGGGCCGTGCCTGCAGCCTGCCTCTCCTCCCTCCCTCCCTCCCTCCCTCCTGCTGGCCGCTCCTGCTCAGCTGACTGGTGGTGGGGCTGCGGGTCTGGGAGGGACCTCTCCCTCCTCCTGTTGGCTCAGCCGTGGCACCGTGGAGGGTTCATTCCCTCTGCCCGGCACCTGCAGGCCTTGTGGCAGCGCTGGCCTTGTGTTTGCAAGCCGTGCTTTTGTGCAGCATCTACTGAAAGCTGCCTGGCTGCCTCTGCTCACGCAGTGCTGCGAGCTCCGAGCATGGGCTGCTGCACGGGGCTGGCAGGTGCTGGTGGGCTCTGGGGAGCTGACATCGTGCTGACAGAGCTGGAAATGTGCTGCTGAGCATCTCCTGTGCTGTGTCTGGTAGGTGGGGGGTGTGTGTGTTGTGTGTGTGCGTGCAGCACGGCTGTGGGGTGCTGCTGTGGGAAGGGGATTTGCTGCTCTCAGCCCACAGCTGCACACTGACAGTATTTGGCTGGAGAGTTTCTTGCCCTCAGCTCCGTGGTTCGTGTTTCTTTGTCCCAGTTGCTGCATGTGATGAGTTGAAGGGAATTCAGCTGCCTGACACAAAGACCTGTGGGTTGAGGGCTGTGCAGCGGATGATTGGTGTATTGCACAGTCCAAGCTCGTGAGCAGGGCTGTGCTTCCTCCTCTGTCCTGCAGCACGAGGTCGGCACTGCTGGGCAGGAGCACTTCTTTGGGAAGCCCCTCAGTGCTCAGAGCTGGCTGAGGGCTGCAGGTTCCTCCGGAGGAGGGAAGGGCTGGGGTGCAGCACTGCAGGGCACAGACCTTTTCTCACCCTTGCCTCTCACTTGGAATGAGGGTTTGTTTGGGAACAGCACCGCTGGCATTGCACAACCAGCACTTGTGAAGCCTTCGCAATGCAGGAAGCAGAGGCGCAGCCTGAAATCTTAACCAGCCCCACATTAATGGGCTACAAGAGGTTTCATGGCCTTCGTCAGAGCAGGTGTTGTGTTTCTGTGCTCCTCCTCTGTAACAAACACGTCCCCCTGCCTGTGGCCGGGTAAAAGACCCCCACAGGGGCTGCAGCTGCCTGATGTGGGTCCCAGGGCTCCGCAGCAGCTTCTCTGCAACCCCCAGCAGTGAGTGGAAGTGCTGGGGCAAAGTTGTGGGACAGGAGCGTGCTTGCTGCCTCCTGCTGTGCCCGCTGCAGTGTCACAGTCTGCGTGGTGGCTGCAGTGTGTGTCCAGGCTCTGTGACCACAACATCTCAGTGCTCACAGATTGCCTTTCTAACCAGCAGCTCCCTCACGGCATCTCTTTCTGCTCAGGGTCCTGTGGACCAGGACTGGGCAGCACCAGAAACCACAGAGCCTCTGGCTCTTGAGGGCTCCTGATGACCCTTAGAGAGGGAACAGTGGAGCTATTTTCCACTCTCAGCTGTGGGGCTGAGCCAGCTGTTGCGACATCAGGCTGGGAATGGGGACAGCCGCCCTCTGCCTGGCTGCTGGGCCATGGGATGTTCCTGGATGCACTGAGGTGGCTGCTTTGCTCATGCCACCACTGGGGGTTTTGTGCTGTGGCTCCTGCCTTGCTGCAGGTGAGTGGGCAGAGAGAGATCTGTGGGGCTCAGCATCCTCTGCCCCACCTTCCCCAGGCAGTGAGCCTGGGGCTGAGCAGCTTGCCAGGCTGTGGGTCCTTGTGATGGGGAGGCAGCTCGGGTCTGCAGCACGCTGGTCACTGCTCTCTTCTCTCCACAGAGTCCTGCAGAGCGGCGGCGGTCCCCGTCCGATGGGAGGATGGTTGTTCTCAGGCAGTTTGGGCTGCTTCTTTGGAAGAACTACATCCTGCAGGTAGGCTGGCACGACGCACTCAGGCACCTGGGCACCACCAAATGTCACTCAGCAGAGGTTGCACAGCGTCATCCTGGTTCCTGTGCTTGCATGTCAGGGAGGGATGAGCAGGCGTTACTGCTCCGTCCCCATCCCCTCCCATCCACACTTCGCCATTGCCCTCACTTTTATTGGGTGCAGCTTCACGTCCCGCAGGCAGGACAACCCACGTGCCCTCCTGTGTGACAGTGGCTTTCTGAGCTGTCTCACAAACCCTCTGACATCCTCTGGAGGTGGTGATTGCTGTAAACCTACTGTGACCTGGTTGGTTTTTCTCAATTAGTTTGTGCCGTCCTCAGAAGCAGCTTTTAGGGATGCGTGGGCTGCTTTAAACCATGCTGTCCTGGCATCTACTCTCATCCCAGCTTTGTGCATGGCAGCTGGCTGTTGTAAGGGGCTTAGGGAGCTTAGGGCTCGCTGCCCAGGTGCTGGCCTCCTCTGGTGGCCTGAAGGGCTGCAGGCTTCTGGATGCTCAACTGTGGCAGAAGATGTGCTCCTGGTAAAGGCATGGAGCTCCACAGCTGTCAGCTGTGCCGTGAAGCTGGGTGCTGGGCCCGGGGATGAGGGCACGCCTTGCTCTGAGCTGGCAGGGGTATGATTATGGATGAGTGTCGCCATTGCCTCTGAAACACGGCAGTTTGAGTGACTTGTGCAGTAGCACCAGGCTATGCTGGTAAATGTGTGCTAGCTGCTGAGTTCACGGAGTCAGGCAACTGTTCTGGAGGCAGTCCAAGAGGCTATTAGATGGTTAATTTGGTTGTAAATCAGCAGAAGGCAGCTGGTTTGCAAGAGCTGCATTATAAAACCATCAGGCATCTGCAATGCTCGCTTTTATGAGCGTGGCCTTTGGAACACTCCTTTTCCCTGCCAGCCCTGCTGCGATGCTGGGGCTGACCCTGTGCTCCTACTTGGGGCTGTGCCCCTCTTGCTGGCCTGGTGCTCAGTGGTCACTGATCCCCTTGGGACGGTAGCCCCGCAGGAGGTGCTGACTGGAGGAGCTGAATGCCCAGCTTGCTCATTGTGTTCCTCCCATCTGAAAAATATAACCTTACTCCACTCTGTAGAGAGCCTGTGAGGTTTTGACCTAATGTGCAGCGCCAGTCAGGGGTTGGTGTTTGCAGATCTGAAGGAGCTGCCTTGGAGCACAGCTTTGGAGTGGAGGCAGGAAGGAGAGGCAGCAGGCTCTGGAGGTGGCCAAGTTGGGATGATAACCTCTTTGGTGCTGCTTGTGCCCCTCGTGCCCAGAGCAGAGCTGTGCAGAGAGGCTGCAGTGCTCCTTGCTGCTGTCTGAGCAGGAGCACTTGGAGCTTGGCGTTGCTGCTTCTGCCAGCACGCACAGTGCCAGGTTCCCACTAAGGCTTGCTGGCCTTGGGCACGTGTGGAGAAACCTCAGGAGCTGTAGCTGCAGTGATTGGGGTTGGGTGAGGTGTATTACCTGGCTTGCTGGCAGCTCGTGCTGCAGGAGGAAGCACAGGGTGTGCAGCTCCACCCGGTGTCCCATTTCCCCTCCGGTATTTGGGCCAACTGGGATCTGCTGCCCATGGAGGGGCACAGTATGGCAGCCACCTCCATCCCCCACAGGGCTGAGCTCCCAAAGCGGTGCACTGCTGTCTGCCAGCAGCCGTGGAAAAGCCCACTTCAAATGCTATTTAACACGTGGGCTGAGCAATATAGCAGATAGTGGAAAGCTTGCAGTGTCTGGGAGGCAGCCCCTGTGGGGGCTGGGGGCCAAAGAGTGGGGCACAGCCACAGAATCACAGAGTAGCTGGGTTAGAAGGGAGCTGCTGTGGACTGGCTGCCCCCCACTGAGCTTCAGATTCAAGAAGCGTTCTGAGGTGTGCGGTGATTTTGGGGATCCCCTTTCCCTTCTTCCAATGTTGACATTTATTTCCACCCCTCCCTCCCGGCTTTCCCTCAGAAACGTCAGATTTTGGTCACCATCATAGAAATCTGCCTGCCGCTGCTGTTTGCTGCCATCCTGATCGCACTGAGGCACAGGGTGCACTCCGTCAGCCACCCCAATGCCACCATCTACCAGTCCCTGTCTGTGGATGACCTGCCAGGCTTCTTCTACCGCCGGCACCCCGGCAACCCCTGGGAGCTGGCGTACGTCCCCTCCAACAGCAGCGCCGTGCAGAGCATCGCCAGAGCAGTGGAGAGAGCTTTGCCCATCAGCATCCGAGGTGAGCAGAGCCGTGCAGAGATGCTCAGGGGGTGCCGATGCTTTTGGTGTCTGAGTGCTGGGGCAGCAGTGGCACGATGAGAGCTGGGGCAGAGGTGCCCAAAACAGAGCTGTGCCCAGCAGCCTGGTCTTACAGGGAGCACCTGGGAAAAGCAAAATGAGGTTTGAAAAGAGCGTCCAAACGGGGCTCATTAATGCCTCATCGGTCCGTCTTCCACCCTGGGAATGGGTGGGTTGGCTGGAAATTCTCTAATGAATTTTTATGTGGATACATCAGTGGACTGCAGAACGGTTGGGTTGGAAGGGCCCCCCCAGCCCTGTGGTGGGCTGTGACCCTCAGCTCAGCTGCCCAAAGCCCAGCTGTGGCCATGGGCACCTCCAGGGATGGGCACCCACAGCTCTGGGCAGCAGTGCCAGCACCTCCCTGCTCTTTGTGAAGGATTTCCTCCTCACATCTCACCTAAGTCTTCCCTCTTTTAGTTTAAAATAATTTCCCTCTGTCCTGTCGCTGTCTGCTTTTGGTGCAGATGCTCTTTTCCAAGGATACATCAGTTTTGTCAGAATGTCAAGGCAACGGTTTTATTTTTGTTTCACGAAAACTACAGCTCTGATTTTTGTCACATCTTGTTACCGTTTCTATCTAGAAAATTATGGCCTTAAAATAGTTGAAAGTGGCTGTCGCTTCCTCACAATGAAGCATGTGGAAATTTCCTTGCCCAGAACATTTTAGCACTTCTTGTTTCAAACTGAAGATAATGTGAAAGAAAATCCAACGCCGGGCTGTGGGATGTGGTCAACGCACCTGAGGGATGGGATGCCATCCAGAGAGACCCAGACAGGCTGAGCAGTGAGATCAGGTGGACCTCATGAGGTTCAACTTATCCAATTGCAATGTCTGAACCTGGATTGAGGCAGCCCTCACTACCAATACAAGCTGGGGGATGAAAGGATTGAGCACAGCCCTGCTGAGAAAGTCCTGGGGGTACTGGTGGGTGGCAGCCGGACACGAGTCAGCAATGTGCCCTCAAAGCCTGGACAGCCAAGTGTATCCTGGGCTGCATCCAGGGCATTGTGGCCAGCAGGGCAAGGGAGGGGATCTGCCCCTCTGCTCTGTGCTGTGACACCTCACCTGGAGCGCTGCATCCAGATGGGGAGTCCTCAGTACAAGGGAGACACGGAGCTGTTGGAGTGTGTCCAGAAAAAAGCCACAGAAATGATGCAAGGGATGGAACACCTCTCCTGTGGGACAGGCTGAGAGCTGGGGATGTGCAGATGGAGAAGAGAAGGCTGTGAGGGCTGAGAGCCCCCTGCCAGTATCTAAAGGGGAGCTACAGGAAGGAAGGAGACAGACTCTTTATCAGGGTGTGTGGTGATAGAACAAGAGGATATGGTTTCAAGCTTAAAGAGGGGAGATTTAGGTTGGATATAAGGAAAAGGTCTTTTGCAGTGAGGGTGGTGGTGGATGGGAACAGGTTGCCCCATGATGTGGTTGGTGCCCCATCCTTGGATACCTTCCAGGCCAGGCTGGATCAGGACCTGGGCAACCTGATCCAGCTGTGGTGTTCCTGTGCACTGCAGGGAGTTGGACTGCATGGCCTTCAGAGGCCCCTTCCAGCCCTAAGGACTCTGGTTCTGCCCCTGGGGATGGCAGGGCTGCGTCCCACACGGATTCCCTGCCTCCCACGTGTGGGACATTCCAGCTCTGCCTGGGGTGCATCCCTCGTGCCCAGCATCGCAGCTGGGGGCACAGCACTGCTTTGCTCTGTGCCCACTCACACCCTGCTCACAGCTTTCCTGCCCCGCAGCCCAAGGCTTCGCCTCGGAGCGAGAGTTTGAGGATTACGTCCGACGGGACAACCGCTCTGGCAGCGTGCTGGCTGCCGTCATCTTCAGACACCACTTCAGCCACAGCACAGACCCGCTGCCCCTCCAGGTGAGCAGTGCAGGGCCGGGTGCTCTGCCTGCAGCCCTCCCAGCAGCCGCTCCGGGAACGTAACCCAGGTTTGTGCCTTTGTGGTCAGCCTGACGCGGCCATCGGTGTTCTCCTGGCAGGTGGACTACGAGCTGCGCTTCAAGTACAGCCCCAGGAATGCACCACGGAGTGAGCAGACGGGGCTGAACCCCAACCTGGACCGGGACTGGCACACCAGCTACCTCTTCCCACTCTTCCAGCTGCCTGGGCCCCGCGAGGCCAAGTTTGCAGATGGCGGAACGCCGGGTAGGGCTGTCGGGAGGCTTTGGGATGGTGCTCTTCTCTCTGTTGGAATGCTTTTTGTATGGTAAAAGTCCAAGCTATCTAGGATTTCTCATGCTGTTTAAAGACTTCAGCTCTGTGGTTTGGGCACAGTTTTTTAACGAAAGCCAAACCTCAGACTGAGCAGGAGGCAGCAGTGCCTTACAGGAACTGGCACTGGTTCCAGGCAAGCCCAGCTCTCAATTCTGGGCGCTTCCTCTGTGGCTGCAAAGGGGATATTTCCCCCAGTTTTCCATCTGGTTCCTCAGTGACATCAAGAAAAGGATTGAAAGAGCAGGCAGATTCACTCATCAGTGTGAATAGACTTGAGAACAATGCGACCATATCTCCTAGTTCAAATATTTTGCAGGGTGGGGTGACCAGAAGCTAAGGTCAATTCCCTCATTACAATATTTGTTTAGCAAATTAGTTAATAACAAACATTGTTAGTGATTATGTATTCTCACCTTTTCCTTATCTGTCCTGTTCGTTTTAAGCAGCCGCCTCTGAAAATGCTCATCAGGCTTTCTAAACAGAATCTGAGCTTCGTTTTAAGTGGCAGAAATCCCAAATAAAAGCAGAGCAGTTAAAAAAAAAAAAAACCAAAAAATCTTTGACTGCTTTCTAATGCACAAAACATTTAAGCCAAATGTGTCAGTAATATGCTTGGTTCTCCCTCACCAAAATACATCCCAAAGAAGGACCACATGTGAGCTCAGCTCAGTGGCAGTGCTGGGGACTGATGGTGACCCAGAATCTCTGTCCTTAGGGAAACAAAAGCACGCATGCAGAAAGGTTGTAGTTTATGTTGAGGTTTCCTGTCCCCTGCCTTTAAATGATGATTACTAATGATTTCAGTTGCTCGGGAATGATGGTGCCATGATAGCCGTGTTGGTTTTGCTTTTCTTACAAGCTCTTTTAACATTTCCTGCTCCTCTTCCCCAGAAGTCCCTCCCGTAACAGCTGCCTGTCTTCCAAAGGGGCTGTGCTGTGATTTGCTTCCCAGGAACATGTGCCTGTTTGTATTCCCTGTCTTGCTGCCTTGCAGGTTACATCCGGGAGGGCTTCCTGGCGGTGCAGCATGCCGTGGATCGGGCCATCATGCACTATCACACCAACAGCTCTGCCACCAGCCTGCTGGAGAACGTCACCGTGGTGGTGCAGCGCTTCCCCTACCCGTCCTACGTCAACGACCTCTTCGTCCTCGCCATCCAGAACCAGCTCCCACTGCTGCTCATGCTCAGCTTCACCTACACCTCGCTCAACATCGTCCGTGCCGTTGTGCATGAGAAGGAGAAGAAGTTGAAGGTAATGTTGGGGCTTCACACCTCCTGTGGGGTGATCAGCCGGGGACCAGCAGCTCTCACTGCTGTTGCTGCAGGTACTTTGCACGCTGAACTGCTCACCCCTTAAATGAGCCATGCAATGACAGAATCCCTGTGGGCTTTGGAGCCAGCACGTGGAGGTGGGCAGGCACGCTGACAGTGGGTTAGCAAAGCCCTGGAGGAATGTTGCTAATCCTGCTGCCAGGAGAGGTTGGCCCGACTGCAGGCTGAAGGGCAGCTTGGCAAGGAGCAGCTCTGGCCGGTGCAGGAGTTCAGCATGTGGGAAGCAGGGCTTCGGCCTTTTAAATTTAGAAACCTGTGTTTTTGTGCTGTGTACGTGTCTGTGTGTGTATGTGGGCAGCAGGGAGCTCAGTTGTTGCAGTGGTCATTGCAGCCAGGTCAGGCTGTCCTGCCCCCTCTGCTGCCAGCCCTTCCTCCTGCTGCTTTGGGTTCTGCTCTGCCCCTGAGTACCACTCCAATGAGAGTCTCCACCTCCCCTTGTTTTGCCTGCCTCCCCCTGCCTGGGAAGTGTGAGTGCAGCCATGGGTGACAGTGTGACCTCCCTGCAGGAATACATGCACATGATGGGCCTCAGCAACTGGTTGCACTGGAGCGCCTGGTTCCTCATGTTCTTCCTCTTCCTGCTGGTGTCTGTGTTCTTTGTCACCGTGCTCTTCTGTGTCAAGGTGAGTGTGTTTCCTCAGGCCAGAAGCTCTGTGCTGGTGGGGCATGAGGGAAGCAGGGCTCCTTTGTCACAGGTTGGTCTGTACCAGTGACTCAGGCCTCATACATGTGCCTCAGAGCCTGGAGCTGTTGGGTGGACAGAGCCTGAGCACTGCAAAGGGTACCTGAGAGCTCGTTTCTGTCACTCTCAGCTTCAGGGGGGTGAATTGACAACCCTGCACCCAAAGTTGCCTTTGCCAGCAGTTCCTCCCCCAGGAGGAGCAGACCTGTCCCACTGCTGAGGGGACTTGGGCTGCCCCTGTTGTGCCCCCATGGCACAAGAAGCATGAGGTGGCTGTCCAGGTGCAGAGCACAGTGTCCTCATAGACCCTGCACAGGGACAGCCCTTATTTCCTCCCTCTGGACTGTTCTAAGAAGGCCTGTGTGTTCCTACCTGCCTCTACATCTGTCTTTAACCACGGGGACCATCAGGCCTGGGATGCCCCTGTGTGCTTGCAGCCATGGCCAGCTTTGCCTGCTGCAGGGGTAACTGCTTTTTCTCTCTAGGTGAGTGAACAAGGAGCTGTGCTCACTAGCAGTGACCCCACGCTGGTGTTCACCTTCCTCGCCATCTTCTCCATCTCCTCCATCTCCTTCAACTTCATGGTGAGCACCTTCTTCTCCAGAGGTGAGTCCTCCCTTCCTGCCTCCTTTCAGGGCTGGGTCTGCCAACCATGCCATCCCCAGGAGCTGTGCTATAAAACTGTGGATTAATTTGGGTGTTGGGGATACTGGGAAGTCAGTGGTGCATCCAAAGCAGGGCCAGCTCCAGAGCTGCTTGAGATTGCTGCATGTGAAATAACCTGCTTTGACTGTAGAGTGGGGGTCCTGGCTTTTTTTTTTTGCTACATTTTCCACACAATGCTTTGGGAGGAGATGCGTGTGCTGTCACTTCTCAAACCACATCAGCTCATGTGTTGGGGCATCATTCACCTGCTGTGACCCCAAGGTGTGCTGGGCTGGGCTGGGCTGAGTGCCTCCTTCACTGCTGACTGTGGGGTTGGTACTTCAGTCTTGCTGTGAGGCTGGGGCGAGTCATCATCCCCCTGTAACCACAGCTCCTACAAAATCTCAGATCTCCAAGGGTGGCAGGCTGGTGAGAAATACTCAGCAGCACCAATGTGTGGTTGATGTTTCCCCTCCTGCTCTTCTCTGTGCTCGCAGCAAATGTTGCAGCTGCTGCTGGAGGCTTCCTGTACTTCTTCTCCTACATCCCCTACTTCTTCATCTCGCCTCGCTACGACCTGATGTCCCACAGCCAGAAGCTGGCATCCTGCCTCATCTCCAACGTGGCCATGGCCATGGGAGCACAGCTCATAGGCATGTTTGAAGGAAAAGGTGAGCACAGGAGCCTCTCTCCCAGGGTCCATCTGGATGGGCAGTGTGAGGAGCAGAAGGAAGTTTGGCAGACAGAGCAATAGCAGGAGAGGCAATTGCTGGGTGCTCTGCAGCTCTTAGCAGCACCAGGGCTCTGCCCCTCTGAACCCATGTGTCTGACAGTCATGAAATGGAGCCTGGGCTATTGCCAGTCGCTTTGATGGCAAAGCTAATTTTCTTCTAAGGGATGCTAATTAATTGCATTTCCTCCTTTCCAGTGTTTGTACTGTTTTTTTTGTTTTGTTGTTTTTCTTTAATTTGTACGTCAGTAAGAATTTGCTGTTTGCTCCAACAGAGGCAGTGTTTTTTGCACTGAAAGGAGCCTGCAGGGATGGAGGGGCAGTGACTGCAGATGTGATGGTTTCTCCCAGGGCAGTTGCAGGGGGTGTGATGAAAGATGTGCAAGGAATGGAGTGGGGAACCTTGAGATTTTAGTATGCTTATGCTCCTTCTTTTTTTTTCTCTACGTGTATGAAATGGATATTGTGGGGCCAGTGTGTGCCTTTCATTGAGTGAGTTAGAGCAGGCAGTGCTGTCTTTACAACCTTGGGAATGTGCTGTGCTCTGCTCCGTCCTCTTGGGGATGGACGAGCTCCCTCAGCAGAGGTGAGCAGCGTCCTGTGTCCCTGCAGGGACTGGCATCCAGTGGAGGGACCTCATGAAACCTGTCAGCGTGGATGACAACTTCACCTTGGCACAAGTCTTGGGGATGCTGCTCCTGGATTCAGTGCTGTATGGCCTGGTGGCCTGGTATGTGGAGGCTGTCTTCCCAGGGGAGTATGGCGTGCCTCAGCCCTGGTACTTCTTCCTGACGGTAAGCACTGCTTACACACCCCTCCCAGCAGGGCTTATGGCATGCTTTGATGATGTTCCCTGCTTTTTGCCTATGCAGCAGGTCAGGCTAAAGTGAAGCAGTGGCACTATCAGCTTCCAGAACTCGAGGTGCTTGCCATGTGTCCTCATTCAAGAATGATCTAGTCAGCTTTTTTGACTGTGAAGTACATCTTGCAGGTCTTTTTGGCTTTAAGTCTTTGCCCCAACGCTTCTTCACAAGCATGGTGTTACTAACATTGTCTCCATGCCCCCGACTTGAGAGAAAAGCGTTAGCTTCTTCACCCAGCATTAGAGAGAAGCCTGGGGTGGGAGTCAGCAGGTGGTCACTTGGGTCTGCCCCGAGCCATCACCAGCAGCCACAGGGGTGGGATATGGCTGTAGGTTGTCACCCATCAGCTGTGCTGCTGTCACTGCCATCCCAGTGCCATCACCAGGTCTGATGTGTCCTTCTCAGCCTGTCACTGTTGTGTGACAAAATCCCCCGAGCCACAGTAACAGCAACACTTCTGATTGTATAAGCATTGGGAGGCTTTTCCTCTTTCCCTCTAAATTCCTTATTGCAGCATGGTTTTGACTCCCTTTTTGTAGCTCAACTTGTGCAGAGCTCTTGGTGAAGCAGGAATGCAGCTGTCTGCCAGCAGCCCCGTGGGCTGGAAAGCAGTCTTACCATGATGCAGCTCAGTGCTGCCCTGTGCTGGGCACATCGGTGTGTTGCCCTCAGGTGCTTGGCTGTCATTCTTAGAAAGCCAGGTCCAAAAGGGTGAAACGGCAGCACTGGGCTCTAGCCCATTTCTATTACAGGATGCAAGGTTTTTTTGGATTGGTTATTTGTTGCATTTGCTCCTCAGGCTCTTCTGGGCGGGATTCTTCTCCCTGAGCAATTTTATTTCTTGCTTCCACATTGACCTTTCCTGTGGAAATGAAGACAGGAAAAAGTCACAGGGAGAGGCAGCCAGGGGAGGGCAGGAGGAGCAGCTCTGCCCTCTGGTTACTCTGCCTGCACTGCCCAGCATCTAATGGGCCAGGAAGAGCAGCCTTGCAGGGGGGCACTTGCATGGGAGAGCAGTGGGGAATGGGTTGGTGTGGGCCTGTGCCTGAGGGTCTTTCTGTCTCTCCTGTCAGCCCTCATACTGGTGTGGGCAACCCAGGACTGTCATTGGAAAAGAGAAGGAGGAGGAGGAGGACCCTGAGAAAGCCCTGAAGAGCCAATACATTGAGGAGGAGCCTGCTGACCTCGTGTCAGGGATCAAAATCAAGCACCTTTCCAAGGTATTGCCTTCACAGCACAAGCTCTAGGACAGGTGTTAGTCCTGTGGCCCCCAGTGCTATCCCTGCATTAGAGCAGCTCTTGGCCACATAGCTTCTGCAAGGAGCACTACTCAGGTCTTTTCCTGCTGCAGTTTTTCAAGCAGCCTTGCAGCACCCTGGGCTTGCAGCATGCCTTGACCCTCGCTCTGGAAGGCCGTGGGCACGCTGCAGCCTCGCCCTGCAGTGCTGGAGCACGGTGGTCCAGAAGGAGCAGTCCCAGGCTGGTGTGTGCTCACCCACACAGCAGCCCTGCCCATTGCATCCTGTGGTTGTTTTCTGAACGCTGCCACATGCAGGCAGCTTACCCATCGTTTGCTGCCCTCTGTTCCTCAGGCCCTGTAGTGTGGCTAGGGACTTTTCCCAGAGCTAGCATCTTTTAGCTGTGGGCTGAAGTTCGGTACCCACAAGTAGGTGATGTCTGCGCTGAGCCTGTTGGACACTGCTGTCTGGTGCCAATCACAGTGATTATCATGGCCTTGCACTGCCTAGGGACGCAGAGGGAGCAGATCTGACAGCACTCGCTGTGAGTACAGCATCAACTCGTTAATGTGATCTCCACAGGTCTTCAAAGTGGGAAACAAGACAAAAGAGGCAGTGAAGGACTTGACGGTTAACATGTATGAAGGGCAGATCACTGTCCTGCTGGGACACAACGGTGCTGGGAAGACCACCACTCTGTCCATGCTCACAGGTAGGGGCCGTGTCCTGCTGTGGGGCTGGCACGTGGCAGGGGCAGCTGCTGGGGTCCTGCAGATGGTGGTGTTAATGGGGGAGCAGAGCTGCGCCTCATCTCTTAGGCTGGGGAGGGGTTTTGTTCTTCCCTGCTGCACCCCGAGCTCACTGAGAAGTCAGATGGGATGGTGGAGTTATGATGGGGATGGTTGGGAGCTGTGTTGCTGCATGGAGAGATGGAGGGAGCTGAGGGATCAGTCCCAGGGTGACACTGGGACAGAGCCTGTGCAGGTCACAGGCAGTCTGATACCTCTGTGTCCTGGCTGACTGCTGCAGCCTGTCTGGCAGAGCAACACAAGCTCATGGGTCGCTCCTCCCAGGTCTGTACTCCCCAACGAGTGGGCAGGCGTACATCAACGGCTATGAGATCTCACAGGACATGGTTCTGATCCGCCGGAGCCTGGGGCTGTGTCCGCAGCACGACGTGCTCTTCGACAACATGACAGTGGAGGAGCACCTCCATTTCTATGCAGGGGTGAGCCCAGTGCTGGGGGCGCTGCCTGGCACTGCATGCAACGCTGGGGTGGGTGAGTGGGTGGGCAGCGTGGGGCTCACCGAGTGGCACCACGCACTGCTCACGGGTCTGTCATCAGGCAGGCTGGGGGTGATGCCCAGAGGGTGGGCAGAGGCCATCTCTGTACTGCCTTGCCTTTCTGTCTGGATGCAGGAGGGTGCGTAGAGTGGTGGTCGGGTTGAGCAGCCAGTGGCTGATGAGGTGGGAAGTGTCTTTGCTGGGGAGGCTTGCCACTGTGAGTATACTTAACCTCCTTCCCCTTGTGTGGCAGCTGAAGGGATACCCAGCCTCCAAGTGTCCCGAGGAGATCAACCACATCCTGCGGATCCTCAACCTGGAGGACAAGCGGCACTCGCTGACCAAGGCGCTCTCTGGTGGCATGAAGCGCAAGCTGTCCATTGGCATTGCTCTCATTGGGGATTCCAAGGCAAGCAGCTGTTGTGAGATTCACTCAGAATCCTTCTCTTGGGGCCAGCATAGGCTCTGGTCTCTGAGGTTGTCCCTTGCCTGTTGTGGGCCAGTGAAGATGCAGTGGCAGGAAGGAGGAGGCAAGAGCACTACCACGAAAGGGGCCAGCTCTGAGCCCTATTCCCCAGAGCTCCAGGGCAGCTGTGCTGCTTGGATACTCCCCCAGACAAGACCATTCCGTGCACACTGGGAGCTCGGGGCTTCTGGATCCAGGGTTACCCCTCTCTGGCACAATGTGCCTCTCTTGACCAGTGCTCATCTCCAATGTGCAGGTGGTGATGCTGGATGAGCCAACATCGGGGATGGATCCAGCTTCTCGCAGGGCCACCTGGGATCTCCTCCAGCAGCAGAGGAGCAACCGCACCATCCTGCTGACCACACACTTCATGGATGAGGCTGACTTGCTGGGGGACCGCATAGCTATCATGGCCAAGGGCGAGCTGCAGTGCTGCGGCTCCTCCCTTTTCCTCAAACGTAAATATGGTAAGGAAAGAGCAGGCAGGTTGTGCTAGACAGTTTGGTCCTGCCCTCCCCTTAATGCTGTTATGCCTGTTTGGAGGCTGGAACCCACACTCACTCCTCACAGCCACATAGCTGGTTGCTCCGAGCTGGCTGGTGCTGCAAAAGGCTTTCCTTTGTACTTGCCTTCAGCCCTTCTCACTGGCCTTTGCGTTCCTTGCAGCCCATGCAAAGCCAGCAAGGCTGTGGTGCTCAGCAGCCCCTCTGTGCTCCAGCACCACAGAGCCATGGCTGGCCCAGGCTGTGCTGTGACTTACCCTCCTTTACCCCCTCTTCCCAGGGGCGGGATACCACATGGTGATGGTGAAGGAGCCATACTGTAACCTGGGGGAGATCTCCCGCCTCATCTGTCAGTACGTGCCCAATGCCACCATGGAGAGCAATGCTGGGGCAGAGCTGTCCTTCATCCTGCCCAAAGAGAGCACTCACAGGTAACAGCGTCATCTGCCCTCCCTCTGTGCATGGATCCCCCTGTGCACACTGAGGCCTGGCTGCTATAATCATAGGCTAGCTGGGAATGGGAGCTGTGCTCCACATCTTGGAAGGTGCAGGGGGGCATGTGAGGATACAGCTGCAGTGCTGGTCCTGGGAAAGTGGCTTTGGTTCCTTCTTTCACTGCAGTCCTCTCTTGAGGCTGCTGGGGTGTTGCTGTCTTGCCAGCATGCCTGCCATGTATGAGTGCATGGGATGAGGTGTGGGAGGCTGGGAGCAACGAGTTTCTGGACAGGGTAGTGTAATAAGGATGGCTGAGGCTACCTGTGCAAAAGCAGCAGCAGAAAATGGAGCCAGAAATCTGCTCCTTGGGGGAAGAGGGGGCTCAATGCTGCAGAAGCAGCACCCAGAGCATCGTAAGATCTCTCATCTCCTCTGACTAGGCTGAAATCCAGAGCCTGGGGATACAGGATGACACATTGTGCAGCTTTATCTGCTGTGCATTAAGCCATCATTCTGGTGTCTCCAAGCTGGGGAGCTCTGCCTGGTGGGGCTGGCCTTATGCCAGCAGAAAGGGCAGGCAGCAAAACCTGACACGTCATTTGTCCTTGCAGGTTTGAGGCCCTATTCACAGAGCTGGAGCTGAAGCGGGAGGAGCTGGGCATTGCCAGCTATGGGGCCTCGGTCACCACCATGGAGGAGGTCTTCCTGAGGTGGGGGGCTGGCAGGGCTGGATGGCAGCAGGGACCTGGGCTGTGGTCCAGCTGGTGGGAGGAGGAGTGTGCGTGTGGGGAGGAGCTGGGTCCTCCATCTCAGGGTCAGTCCTTGGAAGCAGGTGCTCAGGGTGCTTTCAGGGCTGGCAGCACAACCCGTGTGCTTTAATCGTTTTCTGTGAGAGCTTTCATGAGGGGTATGGGGTTGGGATCAGGGCAGTGTGTGGGCTGGGCTGGGGTCTGTGACTGGAAACATGTCCAAATGTGAGTGTGAAGTCCCACTAAGCTCCTCTTCTGTCTTTTCCCTGCAAAAACAAACATGAGTTTTGATTATATTAGAAGAACAAAATCCAAACCACAGTTGCAACTGTGGAAGAAACGTCACACAGGCTGCACTCTCCTCCCATAAACCCTTTACAAAGTTCTATGTCTTAATGCCCAGACTGGGGGAAAAACAGCTGCTTGGGGAAGAGAAGGAAGGTTTGAAGACTCAACCTGGCACAAACTGCACTTGAGCTGTATGTGCACGTGTGGGTTTTGTCTCTTGAGGTTAGTTCCTCCAGCTTGATCCTCTCTAGGTTGATGTCTCACCATCTGTTCTCCATCCTGGCACAGGGTTGGGAAGCTGGTGGACTCCAGCATGGACATCCAGGCCATCCAGCTGCCTGCTCTGCAGTACCAGCACGAGCGGCGCTCCAACGACTGGGCCATGGATGACTCCAGCAGCCTGAGTGGGATGACAGACATGACGGATGACAGCGGGGCACTCATTACAGAGGACTGCTCCAGCATCAAGCTCAACACTGGGGTGAGTGTCAGTGCCACAGGGATGGCACCTCTGGGACCTCTGCACTGGTTTTACTGTACAGAGCCTGCCTGCCTGTGGCCAGTCTGACCCTGTGTAATTTGGAAGTTGTGAATGTTGAAGTGAACTCTAGTGCAAGTGAAACTTCAGAGCACATTGTTTCAGGATTTGCTTGGGGTTGGTTGCTGGGGTGGGTCTCTGCAATCCTTTTTATGTTAATTCTCCACTGTAAAGATGCCTTGTTTTGAAGATATCCAGATGATTCCTGCTCATTTATCACCTGCTATTGCTAAATCCCTTGGCAGCAGGGAGATGAGGAAAACAATCTTCCTTCCCTCGCTGGGTTTTTCATGGCCTGCTGCCTCACGCCTGTGATAAGTTGCCTTGTCCTTCTCAAGGGCATATCTACAAAAAAAGAGAGAAAGATGTTTGTGGTTTAAAAGGCAAAGAAGGTGCTTGCTTACACGGGCCGGGTGTCTCAGCCTGGCTGCTTTGGCTTGTTGCTGTACTGCACCAACCCCATTTGTGAACATCCAGTGCTGAGCTTCGAGCAGAGGTAAAGGTCCTGTCCAAAACTGGTATTAACACCTTAGCCCCAGAGTGTCTACTTCCCATTGGGAAGCTGTGGATTTTGGGCAGCTGACCTGCTGCACCAAATCAGGCAACTATCCTGCTCACTGCTTTGCTGCAGGCAGGTGGTGGGGCAAACTGGTGGGCTGATGGAAGAGGAGGGGAGAGGGAGGGGGCTTTGGGCTCATGCCCTCCAGGAGCCACGCAGGACGATGGCTGCCCGTGGTGGCAGGGCAGGCACTGACCTGGCTTCTCCCTTCCCAGTTCTACCTGTGCTGCCAGCAGTTCTACGCCATGTTCATGAAGCGAGCCATGTACAGCTGGCGCAACTGGAAGATGGTGGCAGCGCAGTTCCTCGTGCCTCTCATCTTCACTGCCTTCGCTCTCATCGTGGCCAAGACCTTCCCAGGGCCCAGGGACTCCTCCATGCTGAGGCTGACTCTGGAGCCCTACGGCCAGACCATCGTGCCTTTCTCCGTCCCCACCGCCTCAGGGCTGCCGCAGAAGCTGGCGGAGCAGTACGTGGAGCTGCTGGATGCCCAGCACCAGTCACCACTGGAGGTGCCGGGTGAGGCTTTGCAGAGCACTTGGGTGATGCTCAGTGGGGGTTTTTCCTGCCAGGACTGGGTCCCATCTAGCATATATCCTATGGTATCATCACAGCGGGGTACCGCAGCTGGCTCTTGCCCTCTTTCCCCTGGGCAGAGCTGTGTTCTCTATAGTGCTGCGTTTGTGGCCACCATTAGGGCAGGGGGTGGGCCACCAGGATTGGTGCTGCTGGAGTCTTCTCCAGTTGGCCTCAATCGCTTGCCATTGCCTGGAGTCCCCTTGTAACAGCAGTGGTGTTCTGCAGGTGGCCTGGAGGAGTACCTCATCTCGAGAGCATCCGAGGAGGGGGGAGCCTTCAATGAGCACTACATCGCTGCTGCCTCCTTCGAAGGAGTTGGCAACCACACAGTGGTCACTGCACTGTTCAACAACCAGGCCTACCACTCCCCAGCCACCGCCCTCATGTTGGCTGACAACGCTGTCTTCAGGGTGCTGATGGGCCCCAACGCTTCCATCACAGTCACCAACTACCCTCAGCCCCGCAACATCACCGAGAAGGCCAAGGATCAGCTCATGGAGTAAGTCTGTTTGCCTGGTGCTCCAGCTAGGGCTCACAACATGCATTTGGCACACACTGGCTCGGTTGTGCTGGTGGAAGGCTCAGACAAGAGTTTCTCAGACCTCAGCGTGGCTGTGATTGCTCTCTGGAGGTCAGGACAGCAAAGCTGTGTGGCTGACTGACCCTGCCTTAAGCCTGGCAGCCCATAGCTCAACGCACACATCTCAGTGGTTGGAGGTTCCCCTCTAGAAGCTCACAGCCTGTGGCTGGGGACCTTTTCCCTGCACGGCTCAGAGCTGCTGGACAGCAGAGGAGCTGTGTGGCTGTGCATCCCATGGAGCCCTGCAGCCAGGGCCTGGGCCTCACGTCTTCCAGAGGGATGATGTGTGGGACCTGGCAGTGGCAGGGTGGTGTGCTGGGCCAGTGCGGGTGTGTTGTCCCTCGCGTAGCCTCAGCATTGGTCTGCCACACTGTTGCTGTTCTAACCACTGCTGCTCCTCTGCAGAGGTCAGACCGGGTTTGCCATCGCCATCAACTTGCTGTATGGCATGGCCTCGCTCGCCAGCACCTTTGCTCTCCTGCTGGTCAGTGAGCGGGCCATCAAGGCCAAGCATGTCCAGTTTGTCAGCGGCGTCTACGTGGTCAACTTCTGGCTGTCAGCCCTGCTCTGGGACATCATCAACTTCCTCATTCCGTGTGCTCTGATGCTGGTAAGTCACCTCTGACAGTCTCATCCCTCCTGTCACAGGAGGTGGGGTGGCATCATTTGCTCTCGAGACAAACGCGTTCTCTCCTCACGTTGCTGCACCCCAGGTGATATTCCAAGCCTTTGATGTGCAAGCCTTCACCCAAGACAGCCACCTTGTGGATGTGATGTTGATCTTCCTCCTTTATGGCTGGGCCATCATCCCCCTTATGTACCTCCTCAGCTTCTTCTTCTCGGTGGCAGCCACAGCCTACACCCGTCTCACCATCTTCAACATCCTGTCGGGCACAGCCACCTTCCTTGCTGTCACCATCATGAGCATCCCAGGTGGGTCAGTGCCCTCCCTGCCCAGCCCTGCACCCTGCCACCACCAAGAGACACAGCCCCTGAGAGGACTCTGTCACACTTAGATCCTGGGGCTGTCCCATACACTGGAAAAACCTAAACAGCCCCTTCTCAGCAATTAAGCAGGACAAAATGTGTTGGTTCTCTTTCTGAGATATATCACGGTCTTTCTCTAAATTCAATCTGTTGATCCTCTTTCAGAGTTGGGCTTGGTGGACCTCTCCAGAACTCTGGATAAAATCTTTCTCACCTTACCCAATTACTGCTTGGGTCAGTGCATCAGTGACTTCTACCAGAACTACGAGTTCATTCAGTTCTGCACCTCTTCTGTTGAAGCCATCTTCATATGCAAGGCATTCAGTGAGTACCCGCATCGCCTGCCCCTGCTGCCCATCCCTTCACCTCTGCAGCCATGCTGGGCTCCCTGTGGGGTGGGCAGGGGGCTGAGGGTGTTGGAAAGGCTGGTGTGGGGCCAGCTGGGCTGGGAGTTTGGCATTCCCTACCTGTGCCTGGGGAGGAGATGCTCGTCTGAATAGGTGGCCGTGGTGTCATGGGGCCTTTAACCCATCCTGGGCAGTAATTCCAGGTGACATTTTAAAGCAGAAGGAGCATTTGATAGTGACAGAGCAATCTAGTTAAGGAATCTTTTTGTTTTTTGTTTTTTTTTTCTTTTTACTACTGATTTGGAGGAAAATGTAAAATAAGGAAGGTTTCATAGAGCTGCCAAGGAAACTCAGTCATGGTCCTGCTAGATCTCCTATCTCCTCTGTGTGCCTCCACTGAGCACCTTCTTGGGGTCAGGAGTTGAATCCTCTAGGGAGAAGTGCTAGAAAGAGCTGTGGGCAGGGATCCCAGTGTGGGCAGGGGTGGAGCTGAGGCTGGCAGAACTCCCAGCTTTCTCTGAAACTTATCCCTGGAGTGGAGATTGATTTGACTTTGTTCCAACCCAGATATCAGCTATCAGGTGAACTACTTTTCCTGGGAGTCACCTGGGATCGGGCGATACCTGACCTCCTTGACCGTCCAGGGTTTCTCCTTCCTCTTCCTCCTCTTCCTCATTGAGACAAACCTTCTCTGGAGGCTGAAAACTTTGGTCTGTGGCATCTGCAGGCGGCGGAAATGGGTGAGCTGAAGCTTGTGGGAGGTAGCGACGTGGGGGAGGTCCTGTGGGGCGTGTGGGAGGGCAGAGAGACGGGCTGTCCCCATTGGGAGAGGGCTGGTGGAGCAAGTGGCCCCTGCCTGAGCTGGGAGTGCCTGACTGGACGAAGCTGCTGATCCCACAGCAGCAAGGTGACAGTGGTTTTCTGCCCTGTGTTTAGGTGGCACTGCTGAACAGTGTGTCTGTGCTGCCTGAGGACCGGGATGTGGCAGATGAGAGGAAGAAGGTTTTGGAGTCACCGCCAGAGCTCCTGTCATCGCTGAGCAGCCCTCTGGTCATCAAGGAGCTCACTAAGGTGAGGAGCACGTGGCCCTTCTGGAGCGCCGTGCTGTGAGCACAGCCTGCTGGCCTTGCTGTGCCCTCAGATGCCTTGCATGTGATGTGACCAGCATGCTCACACCTTGCCATCTCCAGGTCTATGACAGCCGGGAATCCCTGCTGGCAGTGGACAGAATCTCTTTGGCAGTCAGCAAAGGGGAATGCTTTGGCCTTCTTGGCTTCAATGGAGCAGGCAAAACCACCACATTCAAGATGCTGACGGGTGATGAGAGCATCACGTCGGGGGACGCCTTTGTGGATGGCCACAGCATTTTGGCCAACATCAAGAAGGTACTGAGGGCTGCAGGGGCACCACGTTGTGTCCTACGTCTGGCTGGGCTGGGCCCCTTGTGAGTGCCCCTGGGGAGGGCACAGCTGCAGGTGCCAGGGGGGATGTGGTGCACCAGGGATGTGGTGTTCTGATCTGGGCCAGCTTTCCCTGTTAATATGGTCACTGGAAAGAAGTCCTGTGGAGAAGAGACTAGCAGATATGAAGCAAAGAGAAACCTCACAAACCTTGTGAAGGTGACAAAGGCTTTGTTTTAACTGTTTAGCTTTCTAAATGGTTATGTGGAAAATGTGATTTAGTGCTTACAGTCAGATGGTGGTATCCCTACAGGCGAGATTTCCAGAGCCCTGACAGCTCTCTTTGCTGAAAATTGCCCATTCCCTTTGGCAAGACCAGAGATAAGTCACAAACTGAACCACCCCGAGCATGGATCAGGGTTTTGATTCAATCCTTGGGTGCATGCATCTCTGTCAGCCCTAAGCACCCTGTGATATTGAGCCCTTAGCAAAGCTCCATGGGTACCAGGGCCTCTCCCAGTGCAGAGCTGCAGCTGAGCCAACCCCTCAGCTTCTTTCTGCTCCCAGGTGCAGCAGCGGATCGGCTACTGCCCTCAGTTTGATGCCCTGCTGGAGCACATGACGGGCCGCGAGACGCTCAGCATGTACGCCCGGCTGCGGGGCATCCCTGAGCGCTACATCGGCAGCTGCGTGGAGAACATGCTGAGGGGGCTGCTGCTGGAGCCCCACGCCGACAAGCTCGTCAGGACCTACAGGTGAGAGGAGGCTCCAGGGGGTGAATGCTCCCCCCCAACTGGGGGATCCTGCCGTGCCTTGGCTTTCCTGTGCTCAGTGCTCCCCTCTCTCCCCCACAGTGGCGGTAACAAGCGGAAGCTGAGCGCTGGCATTGCCCTTATTGGTGGCCCCCCCGTTATCTTCCTGGATGAGCCCTCCACTGGTATGGACCCTGTGGCCCGACGTCTGCTCTGGGACGCAGTGACTCGGACGCGGGAGTGTGGCAAATCCATCATCTTCACCTCCCACAGGTGAGTGTCCCAGCAGTGCCCGACCCCAGAGCTGGTCAGTCGGAGCTGTTTGGCCCTGCTGCCCCCACCCCGCTGAGCAATTCCCTCCCATCCCACAGCATGGAGGAGTGCGAGGCGCTATGCACGCGGCTGGCCATCATGGTGAACGGGCAGTTCAAGTGTCTGGGCAGCCCCCAGCACCTGAAGAGCAAGTTTGGCAGTGGCTACACTTTGCTGGCCAAAACGCGGACTGATGAGGAGGGCGAGCTGCAGGCCTTCAAGGCCTTCGTGGAGAAGACTTTCCCAGGTACCCTGAGCTACTAGGCAGCGTGTCCGTGAGCTCCCCCGTTTCCCAGCTCACAGCCTCTCTCTGCCGGTCTCTTGCAGGCAGTGTCCTGAAGCATGAGCACCAGGGCATGGTGCACTACCACTTGACCAACAAGAACCTCAGCTGGGCGCAGGTAAGGGATGCTGGAGCACATCTGGTACGTGGAAAGAGGGAGGGCAGGAGGAGGAGTGGCCACCTTCCTGCATGTGCACATCCTAATGGCTCAGTGGTGATGGAAGGGCTGTGTTTGCTTGTTGCATCCTTCCCAACCCGAATCTCCTTCCTGAGAAGCACAGTGCTGGTTCTGGGTGGGCGCAGAGCCACCTGAGCCTGCAGGGTCTCAGCCTTGCTGTTCCCTGCTGGACCCTAGCCCAGGGAACGTGTGGTTCTTAATGGAGTTGGATACCCTGCCCCACGGTCTCCATGGGGGAAGCTTGGCTCCCACACTGTGGGTACCTGACAGCAACTGATGCTGCTGTGCCATTCCCTGCAGGTCTTTGGGGCCTTGGAGAAAGCCAAAGAGAAGTATCGCTTAGAAGACTATTCGGTTAGCCAGATATCCCTGGAGCAAGTCTTCATGAGCTTCACTCGCTTCCAACACTACACAGAGGACAGAGGGAAATGAGCAAAAGCCCTTCACGTCCTCCTTCACGGACTGGCCCCGCCGCCTATACATAGTATATATAGAGACAGTAATTTATATATCAGCGTGTGTCTTAAATAATGTATAAATGTAAGAAAATTTTCACTGGGGAGGGGGGAGAGGATGGAGTCGTACCTCCTGCTATTGGGAGCACAGGGCTGCGTGTAAATGAGTGTGTGTGTGTCTGACACTTCCACCCACGTTTGTCCCCATCTGTGGCAAAAAGAAAAGCCCTCAAAGCAGGGCAAGGGGTGCCTGGGTGCTGGTGGGGGCTGCAGGCTGTGTTGTCCCCCCCCCCCCCCGCCCCTCGTCACGCACAGTGGGAAGCGGCTCTGTGGTCTCCACGCGCACGTCGAGTTGTGTTCTGTGAGGTGGTTTGCTTGTGGTTTATCAGGATGCTGTCCAATAGCTTAGATCCAGAATGTTTGCTGGGTTCATGGGGATGCACTGTGCCAGGGGGAGGGGACGCAAAACCCCCATCCCAGCCTTAATGGCACGGAGATGCAAGAAGGGAAGCTGGCACAAGCAGCGCATGCTGATTGTTCCCTTGACACCAAAACCCCCAGCGCCGCCGTGCCTGGCTGTGTGACAGAAGGGAACCTCAGGAGCTCCTTTTGCCCCCTTTTGCTCAAAAGTAGGGGCAGAGGGAGCCTGACCCAGCTGTGCTGGGAGAGGCTGTGCTAATGGAGCAGTGCCTGGCAGTGATGAATCACAGCCTGGGGCTCCGTGTGTGGGCAGCAGTGGTTGGAGGTGCAGCGGCGTGCTGGCTCGGCACTGCATCCATTATAGGTTTAAACAACAGCACTGCCCTGCAGCGTGTTCTGCAGCACTGCAGCACAGCCTGTGCCCACGTCGCTCCCTGTCCCCCCACCCCACGCTGCCCTGGCTGTGCACAGTGCCCGGAGGCAGCACCCAGGATTTATTTTCAATGTCTCCCAGCGTTTGCGTTGCTTTTCTGTTTGTTTGTTTTCTGTACATGTTGGTTGATTCTCATCTGTCTCTAACTGGTCCCTGTGTCACCTGCGGGCAGTTCCCTCCAGCTGCTCCGTGCTCAATGCAGAGCTATTTGCACTATAGTACTACACACAATTGCACATACTAAATGAATTAATATTTATGGCAGGGGGTGCTGATTCCCTCCCTGTGATTGCATTGTTGGGTTGGGGTGTCCTTTGGGTTGGGTTTTTGTTCTGTTCCTGTAACTGAATCATCCTTTCCTGTTCCATTTTTATTTTTTTTTTCCCTCTGCCTAATGTTGTTTAAAAATAATGATGGTGCATCGTGTTACTAAGAGTTTCCCCGGATCTTCACGAGGTGTGTGGTTATTAGCAAGCAGCCACCAGGGGAGCACGGCCCCTGGGAGCCCCTGGGCCAAGGACTGTTTGCTGCAAGCACCCCTGTGCTGTGGGAGGGGTGGGAGGGGGGGGGTGATGGGGGAGGGCAGTGCAAGGAAAACAGCGCTGCTTTCTCTTGGGCTGAGACCCCTCTGTACAGGGCAAGGGCAGGATGCAGCAGGGCTGCTGGGGCTTTGCCTTGCACAGGGGCAGCAGAGGGGAAAGCAGGAGCAGGGGGGCTGTGCGGGCTTATGGGAGGTACCACCATGGGTGCAGCAGCTGGGTACCACCCACCCTGCATCCCGGCAGCCCAGTGTCTCCCTTTGCTGCAGCACCAGCCTGCGCTGGGACGTGCTGCACTGGGGCACGGTCAGCATGCAGCACTGCTGTTGCCACGTGTTGTGGTGCCCATCCTGCCCCTTCCGCAGCCCCATCTGGGAAGCCTGGGAAAGGGTTGTGGCTGCCGTGCCAGGCTGCAGTACAGTTGTTCCCACCACGAGAATAAAGCTTTCCTTTCTTTTCCAGCGGGTGTTTTCTGGCTTCCTTCACATTCAGCGAGCGGCTTCCTACCCTGCGTGGCTCGGTCTGGGAAGGGCCTGATAGGGCTGACTCCAGCAGGAGGAGTCAGCCTGGACAAAGCTGCACCGGGGCCCTCCGTGGCGTGCACCCCCCGCAGCGGCTGTCCTGCACGAAGAGGCTGTGCTGCAGGGCTGCTCCCGGCCCCCTCCTCCCACTTCCTTACCCTTACGGGGACCGCAGAGATAACGTGGGGCTGCGGAGACAGCAGCGTCCTGCACAGCTCCCAGCCGCGATGCTCAGCCCCCCCCGCAGCGGCACCTCCAGCTCCGCGGGGCGGTCGCAGAGGGACGATCCAAACCTTTCCATCTCTGCACCCCTCCGCTGCTCCACCGGATCCAGACGCTCCCCGGCCACAAGCCTCTCAACCACAGGCAGTTTCAGCGCTTTATTGTCTGTCCTGCTACAGTCACCCGCTGTCCTCCAGCAGGGGGGAGAGGGGAGAAGCTGCCCGCACGCCCCGCAGCGTCCCGGAGCTGCAGCGGGCTCAGAACTGGCACTTAAGGAATCCCGGCCGGGGCCGCACGCAGCTCCTCCGCCCCGCACCGGGCTGTGGTCCGCTCCCGCTGTCCTCGGGGCTGGCAGAGGGGCACGGGCTGCTGTCGGCTTGAAAAAGGTGTTTAAACACCACTGAGCGTGGTGTGCGAGCCGGAGGCTCTTGGCTTTGTGGTTTGTCGTTGTTGGTTTGTGTTTTTTGTTTTGTTTTGTTTTTTTTTGTAGGTTTTTTTTTGTTTTGTTTTTTAGAAAAGAAAAAAAAAAAAAGTAACAGTGAAAAAGATCGACTTCCCTTTTATGAGCAGTTTTTAACTTTGGCCAGAAATTGCTGTGCCCACCACTCCTCCAGGTCAATGGGAACAAAGTCTGAAAGAGAGGGGAGGGAGAGAAGGGAGAGCAGCTGGAGAGGAGCACAGCGTGTTCCCACCAGCACCGTCCATTTACCACTGGGAAAAAAGCCCCTCTGACCCCCACCCCTCCCCAGCTCCCTGTCCCAGGGAATGGCTGTGTTTGCTCTTCCCTGGGACACTGTCACTGCCCAGCCCAACACACTGGCTGCCTTTACATCCCCACTGTGTCTTCATCCTGTGTGCCCAGGGCAGCGGAGAGCAGAACCCCACGGCAGAACTGGGGGTGTTGGGATGACCCCACAGCCAGACCCCACTGCACAGTGCTGTGCCCACCCACCCAGCCCAGGAGCACCGACACCCCATGTCCCACTCGCCTGAGCTCTCCAGCACAGCTCCCCAGTACGGCACCCCACCCCCAGCTGGAGACAGCCCTGCCATGGGCTCCCCCAGCTCCTGCTCCCCCTCCCTCCCCCTCCATGTTCCCCACTCACCTTTCAGCAGGGGGTTCGGGGTTTTCTCTACGTATTGCACAGGCCCACGGGCGCTCTCCCCCCTCTGCCCCCCGTCCAGCTGCTGCTCCACCTCCTGCCAGGCTGTGGATGGAGGTCTGTGGGTGAACCCCAGGGCAGGCAGCACCCTGCAGCCCCCTCTCCCCCCTTCCTGAGCCACTCACACCTTCGTAGACGAAGCGGACGTTCTCCTCGTGCGCAGCCGTGTAGCTCTCCTCGGGCACAGAGGTTTGTGACAGCAGCACCTGCGGCCGTTTGCCATTCACTCTGTTGAAGATGAGCTTCTGGGCTGGGCTGGGGAAAGCGGGGATTGAGGGGAGAAGGGCAACTTGGGGGCACACAAGGAGCAGGGCATCCCCACCACCCTGTGTGTGCCACGCAGCCCTTCTGTGCCACCAGCCCGGCGCTGTCCCATCATAGTCACCCCACTGCAGCAGAGGGGAAGGATGGACCAATGGACACAGCTGCCTGCCAGGTTGCCCCCAAGGAGGCCACCATGCTGGGCAGTCCCCAGCCAAGCAAAGACATGCACTTTCCGGACTCCAGCTCTGCTCTGGATGGAGGCAGCAGGAAGACAGCCCAAAAATAACGAGGAACAAAGCAGATCGGGGTGCACAACGCCCTCCCCACGTGCCCTGCAGGCTGCCCATCTGGGGACACAGCAGCTGTCACAGCTGCTACGTGGGAACCCCACAGCTGCTGCTGCTCTGCACAGCTCAGAGCCAGAGTGCTGCAGGTGCACAGCTCTGCCCAACACAAGGGAAACTGAGGCACGGGGGTGGGACACGGGCCTGGTGCACAAGCAGTGCCAAAGCTGTGGGGCAGCACAAAAGCAATGCGAGGGCAGTGACGGAAGACAGCCCTGCACCACGGGAGCAGCCCAGGGGCTGCCTCATCCCACACACCCCTCCAGGAAAGCTGCTGCCCCAAAGGCAGGCGGGGCAGCGTGCAGTGGGATGAGGTGAAACCATCGGCATGGAACAGAACCCGTGTGGAGGGTCAGCACGGAGCCCCGGGCACAGCTGTGGGGCAGGAGGAGTCCGGGAGTCACACTGCTCACGGGACAAAGTCTGAGAGGCCCCGGGAGCGCGGGGGGAGGGAGGTGTGCGGGGCAGAGGAGGCGGGCGGTTCCCCCCCAGCCCCCAACCCCACGCTGCAGGGAGGGGGATGCTCCAGCCGATGTGCGAGGTGTGGGGCGGGGGGGCGGGGGGGGGAGGCATTTCTTGGTTGTGCCCTGAAAGCAGAGGAAAGAGGTCAAGGCTGCCCCGCGTTCACGGACGTTTGGGATCGGGGACGGGGAGAATCGCCGCACAGGGACACGGCCCCCTCCCCCCCTTCCGGGACCCCCGGACTTCATTCCTTCTGGCCCCTCGGGCTGTGCACGGGGGGGAGGTTCAGCGCCGGGCAGAGGGCTTCGGGCACAGCGCAGCGATAAGGACTGGCACGGGGAGAGCCCCGCGGGGCGGCCCCACCGCCGCCCCTGAACTTTTGCGGCGGTTGCACAACTCCTGGGGTGGGGGAGGGGGGGGGGAACCTGCGGGGAGCGCACGGACACGGACACACGGACACGGACACGGACACACGGGGTCCCGCGCAGCCCTCGGGGCCCTACAGGGCGCACAGCCGCGCTGCGGGACTGCGCCCGCGGGGCTCCGCACGGTGTCTGGACGAGGGGGGTTGAGAGGAAGGGGGGGGTGGGGAGCGCAGCAGTAGGGCCACCCCCGCCGCCCCCCTCCGGACCCCTCGGCGGACTCAGAGCCGTGGTTGCGGTGCCCGTCCCCGCCCCGGGGCCGTCCCCGGAGCCGCGCGGCCGCGGTCACCTTTCCCCAAGGTCACGGCGCGGCGCGGGGCTCACCTGGCGGGGGGCCAGGCTCCGGGCTGCAGCCGGCCCCGCGGCTCGCCCACCTTGCTCTCCACCGGCTGCTGCGTGGGACCTGCGGGGGGGGAGGGAAAGGGAAGGGGAGGGGAAGGGGGGGGTGCAGGAGTCAGGGCCGGGAGGAGCGGAGCCGAGCGTGCGCCCCGCGTCGCTGCTCCCCCCGACCCCCCACCCCACGCTCGGTACCTGTGCGGCGCTGCGTGGCCAGCTTGCTGGGGCCGCGCGTCAGCGTGTACATCGTGCGGCCCCTCCGGCACCGCACGGCACGGCCCCGCCGCTCCCGCCGGCCGAGTGCACCCCGCACCCCGTGCCGGGCCTTTAACGGGCCCGCGGCACGCCCCCGGCCTTAAAGGGACCGCGCCGCTCTCGCAGGGGGGAACGCGTGGAGGGGGGAGAGACGCGTAGGGATCCTTAACGCGTGGGGAGCGGCGGGGGGTGCGGGGCTGTGGGGTTTGCGGGGCAGCCCTCTGCCCGTCGTGGGACGCGGCGTGTAGGACGTAGCGCGGGACAGAGGGCGCGCGGCCATGGTGACACGTGGGGCGAATGTGTAGGGCGGAGGAGGGCGCAGAAACGGGCTGTGACAGGCGGGAGCTTTGCTCAAGATGAGCACGCAGGAGCCGGGTGACACGCAGAGGGCACAGGAGGGACGCGCAGCGCCGTGCCGGGGGGCACAGCGGGAGGTGCCGAGGCACGGCAAAGCCGGGGGGGCTGCGCCTCGTGTTGCGGGGCTGCGGCGGTGCCGGCACCCCTCGTTCCGCGTCGGGGGGACCGTGAGAGGAGACCGCCGGGTCCCCGAGCGGCGGTGGCGGCGGCAACGCGCCCCGAATGGCACCGGGCAGCCGCGCGCGTGGTGACCTTCGGACGGGGCGGTGCGCGGAGGTTCGCACGTGGCCGGGAATGCGGCGCCCGGCGGGCAGCGCCGGCGCACAGCCCCGCTTCTGAGGCCGAGCTTCGGTGTGACCGTGACCCTGCAGCCATCGCTGCTCAGACGGCCGTGCATCGGTTGCCCCACCCGAGACAGCAGCAGGTTTTCCCGGACCTCTGCACGCACGTCACTCACACCGTGCTTTTCTCACCTCATTCACCACGCAGAAACACGAAGCACAACGGCGGGGCTGCGCTCACTCCTCGCGCACATCGCGCGTCCACTGGGATGCTACAAAGGGAGCGGAAAGACGCAGCACAGCAGCGCCGCTGGTGTAGTGGTATCATGCAAGATTCCCATTCTTGCGACCCGGGTTCGATTCCCGGGCGGCGCAGCGCTTTTTTTATACTTCTTAAACTAAATTTCCCTTCTTTGTTTTCTTTTCCCTTTTTTTTTTTTTTTTTTTCTCTTTCTCTCTTATCAAGCAGATCGCTGCTTTTCATCCCATCCTGAGCCCTGGGCATGGCTGCTCTCACGACGAAGGGGCAGCACCCCGGTCCTGGGAAGACTGCAGTAATGATGGGGGGGCTTCTGCACTGTGCCTCCACACCGCGCTGCCCGACGGTGGGGGAGAGAATGACAGGACGAGGGGGGATGGCTTTGAAGTAAAAAAAGGCAGATTCGGATGGGATGTGACGTGGAATTTTTTTACTCAGAGGATGGAGAGGTGCAGGCAGTGCTGCATAGAGCATCCGTGGAGGGGACGTCTGTCGCGGATGGGCCCTGGGCAGCCTGAGCTGGCGATGGAGCAGTCAGCCCATGGCATGGAACCAGATGGGCTGTGAGGGCCCTTCCAACCAGAACCATCCTGGGATTCTGATTCTGGGATTCTGCCTCTTGCTGCAAACCAGACAGCCAAATTACCTGGGTTCTCCACTTGGGTACTTTTATTAAAAAAAAAAAAAAGAAAAAAAAGATCCAAATCCACAATATTCCATTCTCACATAGTGCCACATTGCTCCTCCTGCTGCGAAACAATTGCCAGCACTGCAGCACCCACCGAATGGCAAAGCAGAGGTTGCCCTCTCACTACCAGCACATGTGCAAAGGCAATGCTGCTCCGTGGGATGCACAGTGCAGCCCAGCACCATGCCCTGCTCCCAGCCCTACATCTTGCCCTGCTCCCAGCCCGGCTGCTGCATGATGTGCACAGGCCCGAGTCGCACCCAGATGTCCATTCCAGGGATTGCAGCACCGAGCTGGAAGGGATCATTTTCCATTGATGAAACAAAAATAAACGCAGGCTCTTAAGTGGGGAGGAATTCCTCACCAAGAAATATTGCCCTTGGAGCAGGCTGGTGCAGAGGGGCAGAAATAGCTGCCCGCGGTGAGGCACAGCCGTGTCCTTCCCACATCACCATGCCAGGAGCCCCACCATAAATGTAATCCCTGGGCTGGGGCAGAGGCTCAGTGTGCAGGCCCTCTCCATATCCCCATATTCGGGGCTGAGGATCCTGAAGCCCACTGGGACAGGGCTGGGGGTGCCCTGTGCAATGCTGAGCTGCCATCCCTCCGTGGTGGTGTTGCAAGCACGGCCTTATTATGAGACATCAGAGATCTCACCTGGGAGATGCTGCTGGCAGCCGAGCTCTGGGTGTGGGAGCATCCCTTGCCTGGGGCTGATGTGGGGCTGTTCCCCAGGCAGGGACTGTGCAAGGGAAAAGGTGGGCAAAAGTGAGGAGGGGTCAGCATTAAGGGGTATGCCGTGAGCCCTGCATAGGGCTGTTATGGCCGTGTGCCCCAGGACCAGAAAGGGTGCTGTGGGCTGGGGAGCAGCACTCCTGCATCACCCCCAAAGCACTGTGGAGGAGCAGGGCACAGAGGAGAGGGTCTGTGCAACAGGGATGGGGAGAGGGGCTGGGGGGCAGCAGGCAGCCATGGCTCAGATTGCAACTCTGGCTTCATGTCCTGGCTGCTGTAGGCTGTGGATGGCCACATCTTCCCTCAGAGCTGTGTGGGCTTCAATCACAGCCTGAGGCAGAGGTGGGGGACAGACATGGGGGGCTGTGAGTCTGAGCAGCCTGCCTGGAGCTGCTGATGGCCTTATCCATCCTTCCAACCCTACGTGCACTGCACATCCTACACACGCTGCCCACAGCGTGCAGTTGAGAAGAATCCTAAAGCGGAGGATGAAGGCAGCCCTGGGAAGCCCTGAGGGTGAAGCTTCTGTCTGCACATACATCTATCCACCCATCTGTCTGTCCACCCATCTATCTGACCAGCACCCCTCTCCCCCCCAGCAACCCTGCCAGTGGTCTATGGGACACAGCGCTGTTGCAACTGCTGGTGGCGATCAGAGAGGTGGGGGGTGCTGGGCTCCAGGAGGCGGTCCTTGTGCTTCCAATGCCCCCCAAGCCTGCAAGTTGCTTTCAGGTAGACATGCTGGCCAACACCAAGAGCCTCATCTTCCACAGGCTGTGACACACCACACCTCATGGCACTGCCTGGCACCACGAGGGGGCACGGCATGCCACGCCATGCGGGAAGGGAGCAGTGTCACACATGCAATGCTGCACCCACAGCACCTGGGTGATGGTTTGGGGTCCATCTCCTCTGGTTCCATCAGAACCAGATGATGGTGTGGGCTTCAGTGCTGTGGGATGGGTATCACGGGGTGGGGAGGTCTGGGCAGACTCCTCTGCAACCCCACCTGGCTCTTTATTGCTGCTGTCTGGGCTGGGGTTACACGGGGTGGCAGTTACAGGGCTGGAGCTGCAGAATGCTGATGGTTGCTCAATGAAAGCCGTGGGCTCAGAGGGGTCCCCCTGGGGTCTGCAGCCCACGTGCCCACATGGCCCGGCCCTAATCCTGGAAGCGGTTGAGGAGGTCGCAGGTTTTCTTCTCCATCAGCTCATAGATTTTCTTCACCCTCTTGTCGTTGGCCGCCCGCACGTAGCTGCCAGGGTCCAGCGTGGCCATGCCATCGTGCACGGCACCCATGATGATGAGCGGCCCGTCCTCGGCTGTCATGTTGGGGCAGGGGCAGCTCCAGTCCATGTCGATCAGCGTCACCTCCAGGTACTTGATATTGAAGAACTTGAGGCCCATCTTCTCATCCTTGAGGACGTCCTCGAGGGCGAAGCGGGCGATGCCGGAGTCCTGGTCCTCCACGATCTCCATCAGCCGCCCCACGATGGCGAAGTCACTGCGGCAGAGGCTCAGCACCATCTTGCTCTTCAGGCGGCAGGCCTTGCACTGCAGGCTCTTGGGGAAGGGGCACACGTCCTCGCAGGTCTCCTTGCTGTCAAAGTTGTTGTTGTTGCCCTCGCAGCCGCCGTAGACGAAGGAGTGGCACTGCTTGAGGATGTAGTTGTAAGCCCAGCGCGGCTCCCAGTTCTGGCAGGGTCCCTGCACCATGGGCAGCAGGCAGGTGGGCCGGGCGCTGCCCACGCAGGCGGCACGGCACTCCTCGTACGTCTCAAAGTGGTTCCTGTTGGCTCCGCAGCCGCCGTAGCGGAAGGTGACGCAGGAGCCCTGCTTGGCATCGAAGTGCCAGCGCACCTCCGTGGCCTCGCAGCGCCGCCGGTCCGGCTCCTTCAGGCACTCAGCGCTGGGGAAGGGCTGGGGGCTGCCGGCCCGCGGGGCCGCCCCGGGTTCACGCTTCAGCACCGACAGCGGGAAGTCGGCGCGCAGCAGCCCCGCGGCATTGCGGGCCGTGCAGGTGTAGATGCCAGCGTCCTCGTGGCGCGCGTTGTAGATGACCAGCTGCCCGATGTTGGTGACCACCACGTTGCCATACATCTGGTCCGGCCGCATGATGAAGTTCTCGGCGCGCTCGCTCTGCTTCTCCCAAGTGATGTCGGGTCGCGGGCGGCCGCTGACGTCGCAGCGGAAGCTGACGGTGCCCCCGGCGCGAACCGACTGGTGGAAGGGGTTGCTGTACAGCGCGGGAGGAACTGGCAGCTCGGGGCCCACTCCTGGGGTGGGCCGGGCCGTGGTCTCACGTGGCACCGGGCTGGTGTCAGGCCAGGTGAAGATGTGTTTGCACGGCACGGTGGTGAGGCGCGTGCCACGCAGGCAGGCCTCGGCATCCATGTAGCACTTGTTGTAGTAGGTGAGGCCGTCGGAGGCGCAGGTGAAGTTGGGCTCCTTCTCGCAGCGGTCCTTGCACTTGCAGACCGGCTGCCCGTCCCAGATGTCGCAGTCGGAGCCCTGCTGGGCGCACACGAAGCTCTCGCAGGACGGCCCGCGGCCCAGCTCCAGTGCCAGCAGGCTGCCGTCGGCAAAGCGCGCAGCCACGCAGCTGCGCAGCCCGCACACGTTGGTGCAGCACTTCTCAAAGCCCTCGCAGTCCTGGCCGGGAGGGGACAGCGGTCAGCATCCCAACACCAACCCTAAACCTGGATGATCCCAGCCACAGAGAGCCCCCTCCCAGCCCCCACCATTTCTGGGCTGACCCAGCGCTCAGCTCCACCTCAGCCCCGCTGATGGGTGGGAGTGAAGAGCAGCAGTGTTGGCCCCCACGGCACAGTGGTACTGGGCTTTGGGCTTCTGCAGGTGCCCAGCCTGGACGTGGGCCGTTCCTGCCATTGTGGCTGTGCTGTGGCCTGGGGGCTGCAGGCTCCAATGGGCTGAGGTTGGGCAGAACTCATTACAGTGATGAGTTGCAGAGGAGTTGCTCCCTGAGAATGGGCAGCATCGTGCTCCTGCCCAGGGAAAACTGAGTGACCAGGCAGAGTAGTCCCAGCATGCCAGCATCTGTCAGTAACTGGGTGGAAGCATACTGGGCGTGTGTGGTGGGGGTGTTCCAGCCAGGGCTGGTGCAACAGGGCCAGAAGATGAACCTCTGCCTGCAGAGGCACTTGGAGCACTTGGGGCTCTGCACACTCCTGGGGTGAAGCTGCAGAGAAGCTGAGTTTGCTGGGCACTGCGTTGGGCACTGCCTATGGGACCCCCACCCCAACGCAGCCCAGAGCATCCCTCTGCTCGCCACCACCCCCACACGGGTGCAGTACCCAAACCCATCCCATCCATGCCCCTGACTCCCCCTGACTCCCAGCGCTCACCTGGTCTGCCTGGCACTCCCTCTCGCAGGTGCTCTGAGCGTCCACCCACAGGTTGGGGTTCAGCTGGTTGGGGCACACCCCCAGGTGCCGCATCCTGGCCTGCTGTAGGCTCAGCCCGGCGGCGGCCGCCAGCAAGGGCAGCAGCAGGAGCAGAGCCGAGCGCATGGGCTCAGCCCCACCGAGCTGCTGCCCGCCTGGACGTGACCGCGGTCCTGGGCGGTCGAAACGCCTGCGAGGCATCTGTGTGCCCCCACCCCCCCGCCTCGCCTCCAGGCTCGGGGCTGATCACATTGGACGGAGGGAAGGAGACGGAAAGTCGGGGGACGGAAAGGAGGAGGAGGAGGTGATGTCCAGAACGCTGCGGTTCAGCACGCCGGGTGCACGCTGTCTATCCGGAGATGCCGCCCCACACCGCGGTCCATCGTTGAGCTCTCAGGGCACCGGGCACAGCGTCGTGTCGCAGCGGTGGCTCCGGGCAGCGCCTCGGCCGCTGCGATGCCCCCGTGCCGGGGGGGACTCAGCGCATCCCTGGCGCCCGCAGCCGGGCAGCGCTCGCCGCGAAGTGGCAGCGGGTCCGGGCGCTGCGTGCGTGTGGGGCAGGGTTGGAAGGGGAGGACGGGAAGGTTGTAATCTGAATCCCCTCCCTTCTCACTGCTGTTTCTGGGTGTTTGGAATGGAAAAGGCGCTGACCTCAGCCTCTAACCCCGTCTGAGCCGATCGGCTGGACAAACACAGGGGGGAGATCAAAGGCAGAATGCGGAAAGTCTCCAAAGAGAGAGAGTGAAAGGAGGGGAAAAAAATGCCCGGCCCATGGAGCCGAATTCCTGCAGGATGAGAAAACAGCCAGAGCCTGTTGCCCGCCTCGGGCCTGCGGGTGGGAGGCAGCCGCAGCCCCCGGCCCCGCAGCATCTCCAGCTGCAGCGGGGGGCGTCGCGGCCGCGCCGTGGGGCCACGACCCCCAATCTCAGGCTCCTGCCGGCCGTCCAGGGCCCCACGAGCGCCCAGGTTTGTAGCCGGCCCCCGTCCCCGCTCCAGCAAGCAAATGCCGATGATTTACAGCCCGGTTTTGAGACCTGCCGTGCACCCCGAGCCAGGGGAGCGCCTGGAGGCAGCGCCTGGCCGCGCCAGACCCCGGCTGGACACTGCAACCCCACCTCCGCTCGCAGAGCACCTCCGAAGCCGGCCCTAAGCTGGCAGGAGCCGGCCCCGCTCCCAGCCAGACTGCCCTAATCCCCGCTGGAGACGGACCTGGGTGCGGGGGGGGGGGGGAAGCGTTAACTCCTGCAGCGCTGCTGACCGCGGCCCCGCGCCTTTGCCCCAGCGCGGCCAGGAGCCGGAGGAGCACCGAAACCCGCACAGCCCCGCACAACGCGGCCGCGCTCCCTCCCCGGGGTTCCCGTCCGTCCGAGCTGCGCCAGGAGCCGCTGCGCGGGCAGGGAGCTGAGCTCGGGGCAGCACGAGGAGGAGCCGCAGCCCCCCAGCGGGTACACGGCGCTGCGGAGGACCGGGATGCGCTGTGCTGAACCGGCCCTGAGCGCACGGAAGAGGTTACGGTGCCCTGGGACGGCGGCGGGCAGGATGGGATTTTGCAAACAGGGAACGGGTTGCGTCAGAGCAGCCCAACCTGAGAGGTGGCACTGCGGCCTGGAGCTCTGCCCCATACACACAGCTCTGTGCGTGGAGAACCCCCCCCTCCCGTCCCCAAAGCACACGCTGGAGAGCTCCCCGTCGTACATCCAGCTCTGCACCCATCCTCCAGGGCACCAGCACAGCCTCCCCCCTCCCGGATGGTGTTTCTTAGGGCAGAAGCAGAGATTCTCCTCCATGTGATAAACATTTTCACATGAAGGCACTGCCACAGCTTCTGCCTTTCCAGCACTCCCCATTCTGCACATTGAGGTGCATGGAGGCATTCCCAGTGCCAGCCCTTCTAAGGGCTCCATATTGCGCACCAGAGGTCTCTGCAGTAAGGATGGCTCCCACCATCATTTTCCCCACCTGAAGCCAACACAGCTGCTTCCAAGTGGGGCAGTGAGAAGGAGCAGCCCCTGAGAAGGAGCAGCCCCTGCCAGCAGCAGCCTGGAGAACAAAAAGCTCTCCGTGCCTCTTCCCCAGGCAGGCTTCTACCTTAGCTCAGGGCTTTCCAGGCTGCAGCCGCTATCTGATTTCCCCCCAGCTTCCTCCCAGCCTCAGCAATATTACACTTAAGCTGTTAAAACAAGCGTGGCCAGTCTGGTACGAAGTGGAAAATCTGATCCTGGGGCAGCGAGAGGGCAGGGGGAGAGGGAGGTCATGGGGAGGTGGGCTGAGAGCGGGACAGGGCAGGGGGGCTCACCATGGCTGGGGGGGCTGCACAGCCTCACCGCCTCCCTGCAGCCATCAAAGCCACTCCATGGGTCAGGATTCAGCAGGTCGTGTCCAGCTTGGGGCACAACCTCCTCCTCCTCCCCCCCAGCATCTCCCCCAAAAAGAGATACGACTCTTGCACCTCCTGCTTGGCAGTTCAAAACAAAAAAAGGCTTTAATTTATATAAAACAAACCCATGTATCATCAGTTAAACAACACTGACTGACTGTACAAAGGAATACAAAAATAAAAGGACAGTCCAAAAAAACCCCTCAGGAATGGTACAAGTGGTGGGGAGCAGCTACAGACTAGTGTTGACATCAGATGCAAGAACCTCTTTTCCTTTTAAATTAAAAAATAATAACAATAAATGGCCAAGCAAACACTCTGGGTCCATCTTCCCTTCTCCCTCCAGATGGGATCTTCTCGACTTACAGGACGAAAAGAACATCAGCTTTGGGCAAAAGGAGCAGGAGGTGGCACAGGGACCAAAGCAGAACCAAGCAGAGGTGTGTGATGTGGTCAGGGATCCCTGGTGCCTGCAGGCAGGAGGCGGCCACGAGTGCCCCCCTCAGAGCTGGTGCATCACCTGTTGGCTGTATATCCCCAGCCTGCCAGGCTGCAGAGCCAGCGATTGTCTTCTGCTTTGTGTTAAGTGATGGGGAACAGGTGCCGGCCGTCTCAGACAGGTTCTGGAAATCCCTCAGACTCCGTGCCGAAATCGGCGCTGCTTTGCTCTTGAGCCAAATCAGCACTACAAAGGATTCTTCTCCTTGCCTCGGCATGGGCTTTAATTCTCTCCTCGCTCATTTGAGCTGGGCAATAAAGCGTGCCAGGGCCAAACCCTGAGCCCCCCCAGCACCAGGCTTTGTTCTGCGGGGGGCTGCGTGCACCAAGGGGCATCAGCCCAGCAGCACCGCTGCGGCTTCATCCTGCCCCACAGTGCAAGAGGGGCCCCGAGCTGCTGGCTGCAGGACAGAGAGAGCAGTGCTGCTCTGCTCCATGTGAACGAGTCCCAGTCCATACAGCATGGCTGGCCGAGGGAATCCATTGGAATGGCTCAGTAACACTGCCGGGCCCCAGCCCTTTTCAGTCTCCAGGTGAACTGGCAGCACAGACAACACGCTGCCGTGGGATGAAGCCACACAGGCACAGGCCCTTGCAGGACATCCCCCACACTGCATGCACACCTCAGGCTCTGGCTGTGCAGCACACATCGCCCAAAGCACCGCAGCAGTCCTGCAGTGCTGAGCCCTGGCTCCCTGTTTCCTGCCACAGCCCTGAGCTGAGCACACCCCCACAGGAGATGCAGCCCTGCTCCAGCTCCTTCACGCTCCAGCAGGAAAAGCCGCTTGGTCCCTTCCCACCTTCATCCAGGAGGAGCCACGAGCTTGGCAGGATGTCTTTGGGAAAGCAGAGCAAGAGGCCGGGATGCAGGGCCAACACGAGGTGGCAGTGTGAGGATCCAGGAACGCACAGAGCGTGGCTCGGCGGAGCTGGGGCTCTGGAAGGGATGGCCAAGACCTTGCACTGACACAGGACGGTCCACATCTTCCCTCTGCTCTGGGCTCAGCGCTTCCAAACTCTGCTCCTCAGCCCCTGCTGGCTCTGCGTCCTCTGCTGTGCAGCTGAATGAGGCATCTGGGAGGTGTGGAGCTGCCCCTGCCTCACATCAACTCCACATCTCAGCCTCTCTGCTCTGCCCCTCAGTTCTGTTTCAATCCCAGCCTGCCCTCAGCGCTCACACTTTATGGAATGATCAAAGTAAAGCAGCTTTTGGGGTATGGAATGCACTGATGGTTCCTTCCTTCTGCATATGCAGCATTCAAAAACCTCCTATCAATCCATGCAGTGGGTCAGAGTCTCTTAAAGCATTTGTGTCCTCTCATCTTAACGTCCTCCACTTTGCCCCTCTTGCTGCCACTGGTTAAATTAATCCCCTGCTTTTATTTACATGGCTGCATAAAATTTTCCCTGACTGCTTCTTAAAAAAACCCCTTACAAAACAAGTGATATATATATATATATATATGTATAATATTTACATAAAGGCAGAAGGCAAGTAGACAGCTTCCTTCAGCCTCCTCACGGCCAACTCTTGCCTTTTTCAGTTTAGCTTTTTTTCTTTTTTGGCAACAGCAGGTTAACATCTTGGTGAAAACGGTCACTTATCCCCCTTCCCCCCCCTTCTTTTTTTATTTTTTAATTCCTCAACTACATCCAACAACCACTATTGCACCAGCAATTCGCTCAGAAGTCCAAGAGTTAAAGTCGCAGCACAGACTCTCCTTGCCTACTCCCTTAAGCCTCTCAATCTGCCATTAAATCCATTTCTCCATCGAAACGGGATGAGCTTTTTTCCCCCCTTCCCCTCCCTCCCCAACCCGGCAGCTGCTGAATTTTCCACCCCAGACCAAGAGGTGAAGCCCAAAGCATTCCTGGAGGGTCACTTGGCAGAGTCCTCTCCCCCCTGCAGCCGGCAGCACGCTTCACATGCGGGGCCAAAGGAGAGCACATTCCTGACGCCTGCGTGCACCGCGGGGAAAGCAGCCGAGGCCCATCCTAAAGGATCCGTTCGGAAAGGGTGAAGTGTGCAAACATCTGTACATGGGTGTGTGGGTGCACACGGAGCTCACGGCGTGCCCTCCTGCTAAGAGATCTTGCAGTTGTTGCGCGAGCAGTTCTGGGGGGGGCTCTGGGGCGGCCGAATGGATTTGGACCTCTTCAGGCTGTTGCCTTTGCTGCTGCTGCCTCCCCCGCTGCTGGCCAGGGAGTAGGAGCGGCCGTGCATCATCACCGCGTTCATCCCGTTGGCCATGGAGAAGGATTTCAGGTGACTCTTGATGGTGACGGGCAGCGGCAGCTTGTCGATGAGGTGCACGGGGGTGCAGGAAACGATGGCTCGGCAGCACAGGTCCTGCAGGCTGAACACTGCGGGGAGGAGAGAGCAGACAGTCACGGCCAATGCGGTGCAAGGCTGCCTTCTCCATACACCACTTTGTGCCAAGCAGCTCTTGCTGGTTAGGGGAGAAGAGCTAATGGTAGCTCCACTGGAGCCCCGAACAGAGGCACAGAATCATTTGTGTTAGAAGGGACCTTTAAAGATCATCTGATCCTGCTGCCCTGCAATGAACAGGGACACCTACAGCTCCATCAGGTGCTCCAGCCTGACCCCGAGCATCTCCAGGGACAGGGCACCACCACCTCTCTGAGCAACCTGTATCAGTGCTTCACCAAATTACATTTGTTAGAACAACAGCATGGGAATTAAAGGCCTCCCAGGCTCCAGCTGAGTCCTGCAAGCCAGCACTTTGCAAGACATCAGCTTTGGTGCCAGCACTGCCTCAAGCAGCACTGTCCCTCTGCTTGGCGCAGCACACCGGCCCTCCTCATGGTCCCATTTCCAGTCACCATTCGGCCCCAAGGAGAGACCTGGGAAGGAGGCAACGTAGCCAGCCCTGCTGCAGGGCAGCCTTGCCTGGGACCTGCTCGGTAAGGAGAAGCTGCAGGGATGGCTCTCTGCAGTGCTCACAGCAATGAACATCCCTTCAAGCCTGGACAAGGCTTGCCAGCATCCTCTTAGCTCAGCGTGAGCCACATGAATGAGCTGTGGGAAGGCCGTGGGATGGGATTTCCCAGCAGCCGGCCACAGGAGGGCACACGTTCACCTCCAGCCGCTCACTGCTCCCAAACAGCCAGCAGAGCTGCCTCCAGTCCTGAAGAATCTGGCAGAGCATTTGGCGAGCAGGGCCAGCACACAGGATCTGCTCTTGCTCACTGGGGCAGAGTACCCAGACAAAGGAAGGTCACCCGGATGGGAGTGTTAAACTCCTGCTGCTCAGCCTGTCAGTCACGTTGCTACCCCCAGCTAGGAACAGGGGGTCCTAAGACTATTTTGCTTCAAATTCAACAGGCTGAGACATAAGGCAGGCTCTGTTCATGCCACAGACTATGCACCTGGGCATATATGGCATACCCCAGCTCACTGCTCCATGCCTACAGCAGGGTTCAGCCCCTTTCAGCTCCTTGCACTGCCCTGGGCTCACCCTGCCTCCCTATCTCTCCAGAACGGGAGATACAGGCTCAGACAAGGGTAAGGACAGAGGTGCTTACGCTTGGTGCATCCCACAAACACAATCATCTGATTGAAGTGCTTTCAAGCTGTGAGCTTAATTGCCTTCAGCTTTACCTAGAGTAAATGCAGAGGTGTAAGGATGTCCCAGAGCAGCTCAGAGCCTAGACATGCTGAACTGCCCTCTGGAGCTGCACCAGTACGGGCAGCTTGCTCTGGCTCAGCTTCAGCTCTCCTGACTCGAGGCTGTTCACCAGGGCAGGTGCTCTCAGGTCCCACAGGTATGAGCACACACACACACACACCCATCTGGGCACTCCCTCTGCTCCAGCCCACACACAGCCCCTTTCTCACTGCCCACCTCGGTTGGGTCTCCAGATCTTCTCCATGCCATGCCGCATGAGGACGATACGAGACAGCTCTGTGAAGGACTCTATGACGTTGAAGTTGCACAGTGGGCTGACCTCAAAGAATGTCATGCAGTTCTTCTCAGCGTAGGCCCGGGCCTGCTCTGTGGGCACCTGTCGTTTGAAGGCCAGGTGAAGTCTGTTTCCCACCAGGATCCGGGGCACCCCTGGGGCATGCTGCAAAAAGAAAAACATACGTGGAAAAATCATCGTGGCTTATCTTTTGTGAGGGCAACCAACTCTGCCTAAATGCTATAGCAGCGAAGAGCAAGACAGTAGAAGCTACTCTGATGCTCAACAGTCAATGCTACATAAATGAGGACAATTAATTTTTTCCTCTCTATAGTCCACTCGATAGGGAACCACAGCAGAACCACCCCTGCTCCCGTATCAGCGGTGGCACCACCCTGGGTTTTGTTACAGACCACTGCACTTTGGTGCCACATTTATCTCCCCGGCCTCCCCTCAGTGTGCCTGGCCTCCGGGCCAGAGGGGCCTGCAGGCCCAGTGTGAAAGAATGGTGTTTGGCAGGAATTCAGCACGTTCCTGGGTCCTTCCATGTAGCTTACCTCATCTATTTCCTTTATCCATCGATCTATCCCATCGAAGGACCAGCGGTTGGTGATGTCATACACCAGCAGAATTCCCTGATGGAAGAAAACGTGCAGTCACCAGGTTGTGTATGAGGCCAACTAAAAGGAAGATTCACCCAGAAGACCATTTCTATACCCCAAAACTAAAAGGTTAAAAGAATATTCCTCCAGCTGCATTATTTGTGTGATTCATAGGGATAAAATTGATGCAACAGATCTATCATAAAATGGCCTGGGTTGCAAAAGACCACAACGCTCATCCAGTCCCAACCCCCTGCTGTGTGCAGGTCTCCAACCAGCAGCCCAGGCTGCCCAGAGCCACATCCAGCCTGGCCTTGGATGCCTGCAGGGATGGGGCATCCACAGCCTCCTTGGGCAGCCTGTGCCAGTGCCTCACCGCCCTCTGGGTGAAAAACGTCCTCCTAACATCCAACCTAAACCTCCCCTGAGTTTAAAACCGTTCCCCCTTGTCCTATACTTAACTCAGATCTGCCGGGGAGGATTTTTACTCCTATTTCCAACAAGTGACCAACTCTGGAAAAGACACCAGTTCTGCTTTGGTCAGGGGGTTTCCAAAGAGGAGGAAGAACCGCCTCAGTGACTCTGCATCCAGAAGAGCAGGGCTGTGCTTTGTGCATTCCTCCTGCCACAAACCTGATGGCCACTGCTCAGCCCTGTGAGCGAGCCAGAAGTGCTTCTGGGGACGGATCCAGCTGATGTGGAAGGCAGCTGGACTGAGCTGAGAGCAAAGCAAACAGCCCAAGCCTGACTGCAGGGTGTCACAGGGCAGGCAGCTGGGCAGAGCCAGTCCTCCTGGAATCAGGAACCCGCAGGGAACAGCCAGCCCTGCAGCAAGTCCTGGTGCAAAGGAGATCTTAAGGTGACAAAATTGAGAACTACCTGCTACCAGGAGAGAGACATCACTAAAATAAAGTGCATTCTCTGGGAAAAAAAAAAAAAAAAAAACCAAACAAAAAACAAAGAACAAAGGGACAGGATTGGGGGGAAACCCATACTTTCTTCATTTGTTCTGTCTGCTTTGACTTCTAGCTTCCAAAGCTGCACATGTGAACGAACGACAATCAGGAAACGACAGAGGAAGAGATTTGAGGACCTCCTTCCAAGACAAACTGCCAGGGAGCTCAATAGGCCCTACTTGCTTTGTTTCTGGATTGACGAGTTCCTTGAGCCAACAGAAACAGACCCAAAAGCTGGTTTGTGAGGACAGCTTCTGCCAGAACCATGCTCTCGGAGCAGAGAGGCTTTAAGCTTGCTGGCAGCTGCAGCCTGGATCTGCTTTGCAGAGCAATCAGGATAAAACATCAGCAAAACCACAACCCCAAGTTCTCAGGATCAAAGTAGAAGGTCAAGATCACGCTCTCTAACTCCACGCTGTCTGCCAGCACAGCCTCCCAAGTCATAACACAACTCCACACACACACATTTCAAGTTCACATTGTCAAGCAGAGCTTCCCAAGAGCAGACACCAAGGCCACACTGCCCAGTGCCAATCCTGTCTCCATCCTCCCCAGTGTGAGTGCTGGGGCAAATGAGAGGAAGCAGCTCCACGTGGGGGCTCAGCCAGGGGACCTCGTGCTTCTCCCAGGCAGCACAGGTGTGCTCCACACACCGCCTCCCAAACGCCGTGTCATCACTGTTTTCTCCCCTGCAAAGAACAGCTTGCAGACATGCATGCACACAGGGAGCTGGCTCCAGCTCTGCAGACAGCTCTGAGGAAGAGCTGTTGGCTTGTTCCTTTCTTCCAGGTTTATAAACAAAAAGATTCCTATGGAATAACGTGTGCAGAATTGTAATCAACCAGAAAGATTAACAGATTCCCATCTGCAGCCCCAAACCTCCTTTAAGTTCCCCGACGGCTCTCAACACCCTGATATCTCCAGATCTCTCAACATTTAGCTTCACAAAACACCTTGTGAGAGCACCTGGTGCAGCTGTTGTGCAGTCCTCTCCAGCCCCTGAGCTGAGCAACCTCTCCCCAACCCGCCCCCAGGTTTTGGTGGTGGGTGGGTGAGGACTTATCCCCCAGCACTGTCCCAGCATTTGTTTTTTTACAGTTCATTTTCCAAGTCCATTTCCAGTCTGCTTGTGTTCCACACTGCTGGGATTGGTGCAAGCCTGAGCTCCCAGTGACAGATTTCCATGTGAGTGCATCACACAGTGAACGAAGAACAGAGATAATCTATTACTGTACCCAGCAGCACACATGTGGACCCTTACATTGCCAGAAGTCAGGCCTGTTTACAGCAGGAGCTCACACAAAGTCCTGTCCACATAATCAAAGAGAGAATCAAACCACGTCTCTGTCTGGCTTAAGCACCTGCAGCAGGCAGATTTGCAAGCTTTGAAGGGTGGTAGAAGCACGGTGCTTGAAAACAAGTGCTCCCACCACTGCCACAAACTTCAGCACGCAGAGGACGGGCAGCCAGGAAAGCCTCACTCGCTGCTACTCTGCACTGATGGAACAAAGCTGCTGAAGGAGCCTGGAAGAACCCCTAGACTGGACTTCTGCAAGCCACAGGACTAAGCAAGCCATAAACAAAGACAGAAAGAAGAACACCATGTCCCTTCTCCAGCTGGCACCTGGGACCTTGGCCCAGGGCACTGCTCCCTGCTGCCAAAGCATTTCCCAACAGCGTCACACATGGGGGTTACTTATCACCGAGCTGGCAGTAAGCACTGTGACAGGCGGAGCTGACTCCTCCAGCAGCTGGACACCCCTCAGAATGACCAGAGGCAGGTAGAGTGCTTGCAGCACCCAGAAGGCTGCACATCAGAGCACAGCCTGGATCTCAGAGCCTGCTGAGCTGCCAGAAAGCCCACAGCTCTCTACATGCTGAGAAGCCCGAGTGGGATAGACAGCAACCGCTCAAACCTGCTGCCAAAGCAGAACTCAACAACACTCATTATTCTGTTAGGGCTGCAGCCTTGCTGTGAGATGGGAGCGTTCCTGAATATCATTTTGACTTTCTGTAGATAGTCTGTAACCATTCCTGAAGGACTTCCTCTGTCACACTGCCTGGAGAGCTGGGACTTGTCTGCATTGGTTGAAAGAAGGGACTGATCCTCATTAGAACCCAGCTCACCGGGGACAGCAAGGCTACTCTGAGATGTTTCCAACAGGGAGATGTTCCTCCCCAACAAGAAAACCACCCAGCTCCAGAGCTGGGAGCCTGAACAGCAGCATGGAACCCCGGGCAAGGCACCAAGGTGCTCAGAAAGAATCCTGAAGCCCAGGTTGAGCAAAAGAACAAAGCTCTGCTGTGTCTGAATGGAAGAAGAAAGTCTGGCTCCTATCTGGGGACCGCTTTTCCATTTAGCAAGGGTTTAACTTCAGAAGATTAAATTCTTATCATTCCACTCAAGAAGCAACGAGGTGGGAAGGGGAGCCAGGAGTGCTTCCCTTACTTGAAGGCACTTTTCACCAAGCAGCTGTTCTGTGTATTTTCTTAAGCTCTCTCCACTCATGTACATGTACCCCTTCTCAGCCAGCTCCAGCAAGGGCCAGGCCATGGCACCAGAGCACCCCCTGCTCTCCCAGCAGCCTCACAGCCCTCCCTGGAAACCCAGCTCTCACTGAGTGAGTCCTTGTTATTCCTTACAGGAAGCCCAGTTCAGAGGCCCTGTCTCAGCTCAATAAAAGCCTTCTGCTTCTTTTCAGCATGAAGGTGTTCATGGCCAGTTTACACCAAGCTGTTCTTACACACACATCATGCTGCACTTTAAGCAGAGTTTAACCCCTCTGGCATCTCTCTTCTCTGCTCTTCCCGAGCTCCTGGTTTGTTAGGTTAGAAAAAGCTGTTTCTCTTGCTTCCAACAGTGCTTGCATCAGGCTTCCCACAGCAGAACTCCTGAAGTCTGATGACACCAAGAGAGAAGAGAGGAAAGCAGACTGCTGAAGCACAGAAACTCAGTCCAACACACAGCATCAAGCACGTTTGGAGAAACAGAGAACTCAGGAACACTTCATGCCTTCCTCACCACTCAGACCACACTGGGTTGAGCTGTCTTTATGCTACCAATAAAGCCGTGTTGCCAACCTACCAGGTGGCAGCTTGCTCCCAGAGGAAGGGCAGTTCTGCCCAGCTTTGACAGAAGTACTTATTTCCAGCATGCAGAAGCTAACAAGTATTCAAGCCTGTCCTTGCAGCAGAGATCTCCATTGTTCAAATCTAACATCCCTCTCGCATTGGTTAACCATGAGGAGTTTAAATTAGCATGCTTTCTGCTTCCACTGAAAGACGTGGAGGTTATTTCAGAGACGCTTGCATTCCTGCTAACCCAGGAACGCTGCTGGGGTGCCACGTGGGAGCCAACCACCTGAAGCTGTACTTCAAACCACCCGGAGAAAACTGCACCAGGGCTGCAGCTCTCAGCCTTCAGCATGCAGCCGCTCACTTTTCACTGTGCAGTGCTCATCATACGAACATTTTTCAGCGGGCAGCGGAGACATTTCACTTGGGAACTCCCTCTTCTTCAGGCAGGCTTGCTGCTTCTGGCTATTTTGTTGTTACGAAGGGTAAAGACTGGTTGTTGTTGGGACCAAGGCATCACAGCAGTTCTCTGCAACAGGGATTTGTGGCACAGACAAAAGACAGACCCTGAGGAAGAAGCATAAGCTGCACTCTGCTGCCTAAGTGAAGTGCATACTCCAGCATTCAGCAGTAGACCATTCACATTACAGGTGCCTCTGCCAAGCTGGCTGATCACATTTACTGTGAATGCCTGTCCAAGTGTTTCCATGAGGACGGCGTGCAGGTAAGATGGACAAGGCAAACCTTCCCCACTGTACAGTGAGAGTTCCTAAAGCAATGCTGATGATTAAAGCAGAAGGGTAAGATGTTACCTCTAAACCAAAGATGATCAAGAGCCTCATTACAAGAAAGGAAGATAAAAGAAAGCCATTTCAAGCTTCAGGCCAGCTGGCTTATCCCATCCAGCCTCAGGTGTGGTGTTTGCAGAAGACAGGCTGCAGGAACCCAATGGATGCACTCCCAGTGCTTACAGCTCTGCTTCAGTTACTAAACAGACACGTCTTTCTCTATCTAAACATTCTCATCACCATTTCTTTCACCTCTCCCATCTGTCTCAGTTCATTGCAAGGCAGATACAAGTTCAGGCACACGCAGTGCAGGCTCTGCTGGCTGGAGCCCTGTGCAGACACTGTGCTTGCTGCTCCCTGTTTGGTTTGGGCATTTGACACAGCAAGGTCTCAGGAAGACTGCCCAAAGCCAAGCTGTGTGGCAACCAGAAAACCACAATGCCTGATTGCTTGCTTATAACTCATAAGGGAAAGGGCACCACGTCAAGCATGCAGGTTACATTAGGACTGGAGCTCTATGCAGTTTTCTGAAATACAGTGTGAGCAGAGGGAAGTTCTGTGTAGAAGACTTTTGCCAAACTTTTTGAATTAGAAAAGAAAGGAAATCACTGTTGTCCTTTTAACTTAATGAGATTATTTTTTCATTTTTAAGCTAATGATCCTTTATCTGGAGGGACTCTGGGATGTTACTCAAAGGATGACTATTAATACATCAAAAAAGTACTGTTAAATAGCATTTTTTTCAGAAGACCAAAAGATTTTACTAGCATTCACCATCTAGATGCTATTCTGGAACAAGGCCCAAAGGAGCAGCTCAAAATTTAACGCTCTGTTTCATGTTTTAAGGAACTTAGTTTAAAGATCCAACTGAGCTGCTCTAGTTTCAAGCCTGCACCAAACATACAAGCAGGAGCCACCTTATTTTTGGAACCGATTTGGTGGCAATACAGAGGAAGAGCTCCATTGGGAAACTGGCGTTGTTTTGAAACATACCTGATAAGCCTCTGAAATTAGGAGCCCCCATATTAAAGCTAAGGCAGATCTCAGGTTAGAATTGCCACATCCTCTGTAAGCCTGACTCCTCAGCCCTTATCTAGAACCCAACAGGGAGTAATCCATTACAGAACGTCCCAGCAGCAGCCTAGGAGTGTCACTCACTGCTCTGTCTCCTACTGTTCCATAAAACAAGGAAGACCTGTGGTGCCTCTTGGTATCCCCACAGATCCCATCCTTTTGATGCTTGATTTGCCGCAGAGCTTTTTGCTATGGCATGAAAGATTGTTACAGCCCAAAGAAAAGGACTGCTCCTGTCAAATACCGGACAGCAGCGCTCACCTGGGCTCCTCTGGAGTACGACCTGAAAATGGTGCAAAATCTGCCTTGCCCCGATGTGTCCCTGAAACAAAGAAAACCAGAGTTATACCTGTGAAACTTAGGAAAAAATAAATCCCAGACTCCACATCTCCAACTGGGCTACATATGGGAGAAGTGGCACCTTACAAGAGTAAGAAACACAAAATACAAGGAGTGCATGCAATCACATAGGGCAGAGAGAGAAATTAGCTGTTTGTCAGAAAAATGAGGACATCAGTTCCTGAGAGAGCAGGATTATAATTAAACCATGAAATCATACACCATTAAAGTCAGTCTCTGAGGCTGAGAATGTGTCATTCATTCCCAATGTAACAGTTCACACAGAACACTAATATTCCAGTTATTTCATACACGCCTCGGTAGAGATGTTTGCTGTCATGTTTCAGGACCTGTGTCACTCCCTGCTAGATCCAGCTGAAGCACAGCAGGGGCAGGCTATTCTTCCTGAATTCTTGGGGTATCTTCTTAGCAGATATCTCAGAGCTGGACCAGATGGGCTCCAGGTCTTCTTCCAGTGCTGACAGGTAAGGAAGGGTCACCTTCACACGCAGTGCTCTCACTTCTCCATCCCAGTGCCAGGTCCCCCCCATACACCCTGCTCTCCAGGCACTGAGTGTATGGCGACCAAGCCATGGACAAATCCTGAGCAACTGAGAACTTTGTCCTCCTAATTCTATTTGTTTCCCACTCGAGGATTTCGGTTGAGTCCAGTATTACCTCCAAAACAGGATCACTCCCTTAGTGAGCGAGAGCTGGATGGGAATGGAGTCAGCTGTGGTGGAGAAAGGCTGAAACGGGACCACTCTGGTAAAGGACATCATGCTGCTGGTGCTGCTCAGTCACAGAAAGGGGTCTGGTTCACTGGGATAACTTACTGGGTGGGGGAGCTACCAAGCCTCGCCATACAGCCAGGGGTGCCCTGCACAGACCATGCTGTTCTGCAGCTCAGAAGTCAAACTCACCAGAGCTCCAGTTTGACCCTTCTGCCGTCCAACAGGATGGTAGTAGTCTTGTAGTCAATTCCTAAAGGGAAAAGAACAGGGGTCAAACAGGCAGGGAGGTGGTGATGCTGAGAAGCCCGTCCAGGGAACACAGCTGCTGCTTTCTGATTATAAGGACAAAAGGAGTTAAGAACTACAGGGCATGTATACCTGCTATGCCTGCTAATAGAAACATGCCAATTAAACTGCTTACTTCATTAAACAAGTAAAGTCTCAAACTTGGCGATGGAAGAACGGACTCAATGTGAATGTATTTTGGAAGAACATTACTTTCTCTATGATCATCCTCTGCACTCATCCTTAAGGACACAGCAGCACACAGCAGCTTGCACTGCAGAGCAACACAGGGCAGTCAATGTGAGCGTTGGATTCCAGTGGGAGATAAGCCCAGAAACCCTCAGCTACAAGCTCCACCACGGCACAGCCACGCTCCATCACCTCTGTACTTCCTTCTCCTTCCTCTCAGCAGGGGAGCAACCTGATGGGTTTCTCATTAGGGCCACGTGTGTCTGCAAATCAGGCCAGGAAGCGAAGGCTGATGCAACTTCAGGAGGTTCCTCCAGCAGCTCGGCTGCAGAGCAGACAGGGGCAGAGCAGGCAGAAGGCACTCCCTCAACAACAGCTGAGGAAACAGCACAGACAACTGCCTCCCACAGGGCCCCAGCTCCAGACCAGCAGAAGATCCCAAAATTGCAGCCACATGAGGAGTGCCCAGCACCTTCAGACAGATTTTGTTCAAGCCAGGGCACGGCCACCCCTCCTGCAGCTTCCCTGCAAGCTCCTGTACATCTGGTTGATCTCTACCACTTGCTGCAGCCACTGGAGAGCAAGAAGTAACTTACAGCCATCTTTAGCAACGCCAAGTAACTTCTCTCCAGTTGCATCAGCTTCATTCTCTCCTCCAGCCACTAGATATCAAACTTTGAACATGTATTAAAAACTCACTGCTGAGTAACCACCTGTACGGCCCTTCTGCAACAACACTGCCCTGAAAACCAAACAGACATGTTTGTCAATAAGGCAAATGGATTTTTGCCTGAGTCATCAGCAGGAGCTCCCTGTTAGAGAGAAACAAATTAGATTTCAGTCTTCGCAGGGTGCTATAAAAAGCAATCAAGATAATTATCTTAAATTCCAACTATTTCCAGTGCTTTATCACAGAAAATAGATAGTTTACGTTTTATCTTCCTCCAGAGACGACGAGTGATTTGTATTTATTTGCTTGGCAGATATAAAACCCGCCTCCCCAGGGACAGCAAGCAGCAGCGAGCCTGCTCCGTGCCCATGAGAGAGCAGAGCATCCCCATGAATCTTCCTAGCTCCCAAAGCAGGACCAGCTGAGCAAAGTGAGAGGCGTCAACATCCAAGGCCTGGAGCTCACAGCACACAGAGGAGGGCACAAGGGCTGGGTTTCACGCTCTGGGAGCTGTCAGTCCCCTGGTCCGTGCACAGCTCCTCCTGCACCTCGCAGCTGGAAGAGAAGCGCAGTGCCCTTGGAGGATGGCACTGCTGAAGGACTGCAATGAAATCAGCCCGAGGAAGTTGCGTGCACCCAAGCAAAAAGCAAAGCTGTTTTGTTTTTTTTTTTTTATTCTAGGCTACAATCAGCACTTCAACACACCTGGTAAAGTAAGCTGGAAGACAACCAGGCTCTGGACAGCCTAGTCTGGTGGTTGGCGACCCTGCACATAGCAGTAAGGATGAAACTAGATGATCCTTGTGGTTGTTTTCAACCCAGGGCATTCTCTGATTCTTTTCTGTCCAATCTGCATACACCCATATTTGAATTAAGGGCTAAATGTACAAGCTACTTTGAGCAAAAAACCTCCACCTACAAGCTCAGTGGTGAAAACCAAGACTGTGCAGCTGCAACATCTGTGACAGCTTCAGTTCTGACTTCCCCCCTGCATGCACACAGAGCATCAGGCCAGCCCAAAGGGACCCTTCCATTAAAGCTTGCACCTAACTGTTCTAGGGAGGAATCTGTCCTGCACTGGGTCGGTGCTCAGAGTAGGAAGCAGATCCTACGTGACACAAGCCTGACCCATGTGCTGCTGCCCTGCCAGCGCAGCCACCCCTAAACTCAGTGCAGCTCCGAGGGGGATGCAGAGCAGGGCTGCCCCTACCTGGTCCTGTCCGAGGTGCTTCTGTGCAGCCCAGACTGCAGCCCAGCTGGAGCTCAGCTGCCGTTGTCCCAGAGCTGCAGCCTGGCCGGGCACAGCAGCCACTAGATGTCATTGTCACCCAGAGCGCTGCTGGCAGTCTGACACTCCCAGCCAGGCTGTACCACAGCTTCCCCCCGAACCCATTTTGGGCAGCTCAGAAACTGATAAACTCAGCAAAGGTGTTAAATTTTCCTTCCTGTAGTCATCAGTGGTTTCCCCAACCCGAGCATCACCTCAGCTGGCAGCCGCATACAGCTCATTTCAGGACTGACGTTTCAGCTCCTCCAGCAGGGATGCACAGCCACAACCCCACACCACATCTCTGCAGCTCCTTGCAGCCTCCTGGCCTTGCTGCCACCCACCTGACCCCCAAACGCAGCCCTGCAGGAGGAAAGCAGCCCTGCTGAAAGCTCAGCAGCTATCAGCCCATCTCTCTTGACCAACACCAAGCATGATGTAACCAAACTAGCGACGCTCGGTGAACAAGTCGGGGCTGTTCCCTGTGATTTAGCATTCAGTCCAACCCCTCTGCTGTTCTTCTTTAGGCTCCTGCTTACGCTGATGCCAACATGACCCCACTGTTGGAGCAGCCAGCCGACCTGGCACACAGCAACCTGTTGTCACCATGGCTGGGGACAGACACCCCGCTCCCCCCCCAGGGCCAGGCTTCACGCACGAGCACCATAATCATTCCCGGGCAAAGCTCCAGGGCATCCCAACCTTTATCCCTTCTGCCAGGCAATATATGGGAAACCTGCCCACCAGCCACTTTCCCATGGGAATGGGCAGGGTGTAAGTAGGAATCTCTGACCTATTCCAAATTACTCATGCCAACACAGGATGCTTCACATCAATGCGCGCTGAAACAAAACTCGGACGAGTTAAAATTCGGGCTTTCGGCTGTGAGATTACATCTGATGTAACCAGGAAAAGCAAAACCCCGCCAAGAAGTGACACTTTTCTTCCAGCGTTCGACAGCACTTTGTGGTGGGGCTGCCAGCCTCCTTCCCCTGGGAACTCACTGCCCCACAGGACGTGTCCCGACACCATCGCTGAGCACTGTGCACCCTGTGCACAGCAGCAGCATGCCAAAATCAGAGCAGGGCTGGTGGACAAGCAGGCACAGGGGCTGGGAAGTCAGTGGAAAAGGCAGAAAGACAACAGGGATGCTGCTCTCAAGCTGTATTTTGTGCTGTTCTTGAGATCTTTCTTTTGAATGATGAGATATTGAGAAATTGCTTTAAATGTTTAAGCGACCAATGCTCTGTAAACTGTAAGCTCAGTGGCTTCTTTATGTAAGTTCCTGCTCTAGGAAAAAAAAAAGAGTTTTGCAGTTGTAGACTCTCAGGGCTGACCCTGCCACAATACCTGCACACACCTCCTGTCCTTAAAAAGCAGGCTCTGCACAAACTCTTCTCAGTTTTCCCACACGACAATAAGAACAGCACACAGATTATTTTCTCCTTTGGATTTCCAAGACAATCCTCAGAAGGTGTTGGGATGAAAACGAGTCCAGCACTTCTTCAGCAGAGGCAGCGTGGCAGCTGCCAGAGCCAACAGTGCATTTTAGGTCTCCGAGTACCATCCTGCCTGAGAGAGGCTCTGATAAGCCAACACAACGAGCAACAGCCCTACAACTGTGCAAACACACAGGGAGCAGCCATGGCAGAGGGGAGGGAGAGCTGCCCCCATTGCAACAAACTGCCTGCAGGGTCCCCAGGACTTTTCTCCTTATCAGCACTGCACCAGGCTGGCAGCTTCTGCCTGTCATGTCTCAAAACAACCAACCAAACACAAATGTAGTTCATATACGAATCAGGAGCAAAAGGCATTCCAGGTGACATCCAAAAATCGCTTCCCAAAGGAAAGGAAAAACACAGTGTGCTCAAGTGAGACACTGGCATAGTTATGGATAGTTTCTGTCTCTGCTTATCCCTTACAGTTGGTACAAATCAGAGCGACCCTTTTGCTGCTTCAGTCACTGTTGGGGTTTGCAGGGCTCCATCTTGGGGCCAGTTCTCTTCGATGTCTTCTTCAACAACTTGTGTCCAGGGCTGGAAGACACACTGAGTCAGTTTGCAGAAGACACTGAACTGGGAAGAGCTGCTGTTTTCCTGGAGGGAGGAAAAGCACTGCAGAGAGATCTTGACAGATCAGAGGGATGTGCATTGGCAGCCACATGAGGAATAACAGGAGCAGTGCTGGCTTCTGCACTGGGATGGGGCAGCCTTGGGCACTGAGTGGGGACACGATGCTGAGATGCAGCCCCAGGAGAGGGACCTCAGAGCAAGGCCAGGAGCCCACTTCTATTTGCAATAGGGCAGCTTTGCCATCAGTACAACCAAAGCCAATGTGCCACAGCTGTCTATCTGAAAACACTCAGTTTCCACCAAGACACCTCTGTTCTCTTATAGGTCATCAGTTCTGCCGAGCCCAGAGGAAGGCCTGCGACCACATTACCAGGTATTTACTAAGGTTAATAGGCTTAGGTTGCCAGCATCCGATGGCGGGAGGGATGGGAACCTTCTCATTTCCACCACTCCCCTACAGCAGCCACTCCAGGGACACCTGAATTCCCCTCTGCAAGGACACCAGTCTGACCTGGCAGCCCGCACGCCCCTGCCCTCCTTCCCCACTCACCCTGTGTGCTGCTGGAGAACGATGCGGCGCATGCCGAGCAGCAAACCCCAAAGAGCAAAGCCTTAGTCACCATGACTGGGGAGTGGGGAGAACAGGCTTAGTGCCACCCCGGCCAGAAAAAAAAAAAGGAAGGAAGAAAAGCAGAGCTGGAACCTGAAATAGAGAACACTTCCAAGATTCAGCCGCCTCCAATTTCAGTGTCCTCAGGTAACCGGAGCTGGTTGCAACATGCCGCGCTCAACGAGATGCTTGGGAAAAAGCAGAGCAGGTCTCTGAGCATATGGCAAATAAATAACTGGAAAAACGTGAAGAGACACTGTGAGTGTACAGCAGGAGGGCACTGCTGGGCTAAGGAACAAACCTTGTTTCTCCTCACAGCGGGACAGCAGCGAACACCTCACAGTCAGCATGGTGCACTACAGACTGCAACAAATGTGCGGTACGAGCGTCAGGGAAATCCTTACCCAATAGATGAGGCAGGATCAGCAGTCACAGCATCCCCTGCAAACGCGCTTGTGACAGCGAGAACAATCACATCAAGGCATACACAGCAAGAAACACTTCAGGGCGAGCCAACGGAACAAGTAATCTTTTGTTCCCTTCTTTAGAAAGATGCTCAGAAAAAATCTTCAGTAAAGTTCCTTAATCAGAAGGACTTTGAGAGGTGCAGCTAAGCAGAGAGGGATAATACAACCGGCTGGTAACCTACAACATCAAAATAATGCTGTGGATCGCAGCAAGAACACCATAATTGATACTGAAGTTTTCAGTCCCAGCCCAGATGCTGCTGGGGAGCAGAACCAAGCCTGGCACTGCTCCGTGCTCCAGGTACAGCCACAGAGATGGTTAGAAAATGCAGTTCCATCTGACAGCAGGACAAAGTGAGCTCACCGACCTGACGCCATCACAGGCAAAAATGGTGCGGCCTGCTCACGGAAAGGACCAAACGCACCCGCACACAGCTGAGAGGTGCAGTCAGCCTCTGCTGGAAATGCTGCCCTGCGTGTGCCACACAAGCTGCTGGAAGCTCCCTCCCTCTCCTCCACGCAGAGCTTGGGCAAACCTTTCAGGTAGATGAACAGAGAAGAGACGAACAGGTTATTAAAGCTAAGTAAGAAGCAGCACAGTGAGCAGGCTTCGTTCACAACGGCATTCCTGTGCTCTTCAGCCCGAAGCAGCCAGAGCAGAAACTCATTTATCCCAAACGTCAGCAATAACTGAGAAGTGCCCAAAGACAACCGCTTACCCTGCCAAGTCCCTGGGTGTTACAGATGTTAACAAGGAGTTTCTCAGCCATGACTGACGTGGCTGGGTTTTAACGTCTCACCCGGCTGGGTGCAGCACACAGAGAGCAGACAGATGCAGCTCTAGCCAGCGCACCTAGCCTGGCTGAGCTTCCATGGGGATGAGACCTGCCCACAACAGGGCTTGTGCCCCACTGGGAAGGCTGAGCACCGGGAGTTCATCACCAAACCTCTCCTGGGCAGAAGGCAGGACTGGGACCAGCGCTGAACCGACTCCTGTGTCGTCTGTAAGTGGTGTTAAATCATTCAGAGAAATGTGGTATGAGCACACAAGCAGTAGCTGATGAAAAAAAGCGAATTCAATCTGTTCAAATAACGACTGATGAAGTCATCCGACCTTAAAAAGTGTGTGCAGCAGCACATTAACAGCAGCAATTGAGCTCGTCAGCTCAGAGCTGTAAGCCGCAGAAAAATCCCTTCCAAACAACACATGAGCTCATCAGCTTGAGTCATGCATTCAATTACCTACTCCTCAGATAGACAAATAACAAATGATCTTCATCAGCAACGGGGGTCAACAAAACATACGGCTTTGAACAAAGATGGCTTCATCTCAGGTCTGTGCCTTTTGGCACCTCGCAGCACTGCTTTGTTGCTGTCAGCACGGTGATAAAGTTCCTGAACAGCAGTGCTGCAGAACAGCCCAGGCTGGTGACTGCAGGGGTGGAGCAGCAGGCCACAAAGCAGCACTCCTACTGCTGTGCTGCAGCCTGGTGTAATGGGAAGCTACCTTCAGAACAAGCACCAGAGGTCTCCGCTCCCAGCAAGCGCCCAGCTCGCTGCTGCTCCACGCAGGGCACAAGGGGCCAATTTGCTCCAGCCTTCATCATCTCCTCCTCACTGCAGCAATCCAACCCCTATTCCTGGTGCACCACCCGATGGGAAGGGACTCAGCTCTGAGTGCATCACAGCCGGGATGGGAGAGTCACAGGAATGCTTCTTGCTGCAGTTTGTTCCCAAGCATCCAGCTATCGACTCGAAGGTGGCCACCTCACACCAGAAATCGCTTGTTTATAGCCAGCAAAAAGCAAGATGTGTATTCACTCCCTGCAGGATGCCCAGCCCTCCTGAGTGCTTTGCCTGCCAGCTGCTGCTCCACGTCCCAGTGGTGCTTTGGCAGCACCGGATACCCACAGAGGAACTGTTCCACATTGAGGATGACATCTGCATCTGAAATCTGTATTTGGAGCCAGAAGCAAATCTGTTCCTGGAGCTCCAGCCATTTCGGTGGGCACCCAGCAAGTTGCTGAAACAGCAACAAGACAGTCCAGAACTGGGAATGTTAAGTGGATTTGTTCTTTAGAAGAACATCAAGATTGAATTTATGCACAGAAGCTACTACAAACAAAAGAGTTTCTTCATCCTTGGCAGTTCTGATGTCCATAAAAACGATACAGCTGCACCCAGAAACAAAGGCAGCCTGTGAGGACACATGGCAGGGCACCGTAACAATCAGCATTGTTGCTGGGTCACCATACAAACACCAAGATGCACTTGGAGACAAAAACAAGCAAACAAAAATCATTCAAAAAGGGCTAAGTTATTGTGTCAAGTACCTTCAGCACACTGCCCTTCCGGTGCTTAATGCGGGCACCTCCTGACACCACGTGCATGGACTCCTTGCTCCTGTGCCTGATGTACAGCACGCTGCATGCTTGCTCCAGGTTCTGCCTGCTGAATGGTCCCACTGCAGCACCATGCAGCAGTGCTGCCTGCTACCCTAATGGGGAGGGAGAAAAGAGGTCCAGAAGGGTACAGCCACGTGCAAGGGAGCACTCTTCATCAGCTGTGAGCAAACTCAGTCCCAGAACTGCTGTTGCACCCTTACTGCTACTGCAGCTCCTGAAGGATCACGCAGAGCTCCGATGCTCCCCATGGAACGGGGCTTTCAGCAGAACGGTGCGGGTGGGCTGAGATCTCACATCAGGGCTTCCTTTCTCCTCTCAGCCCCAAATCAAACAGAAAGCTGCACAGCATAATACAGCACACGGTTTGCCAGGCGGTGGGCCTGGGCTGTCAGAGGGCAAGAAAGTGAGAGCAAAGCAAGGCTGTAAATCCTTGGCTCTGAAAGCTAAGCCCGTAGCGTAGCTGTTTGTGAGCGCACAGAGAGATGCTCTGCTCTCAGTGGGAAGGAAGGAGCTGCTGAGGGGAACGTGCCAGGGAACAGCTGGAAGCTAAAGCTGAGGGAGATGGGGCAGAGAAGGAGGGGCATTTGATGTGGGCCTTCCTATGTGGTTTAGATAGGAAAAATACACACCACCAGAAGCAGACTCATCTCGGAATCGGGTAAAATGCAAACAACAAAAAACAACCTAAAAACAATAAATAGAAACTTTTAACTCAATTCATTAGAAGAGCATTCTAACCATTGCAGATTTATAGTGCTTGGCTCACATCACCCTGGGGGCTCGAGGCTCAGAGTCCCCTACCAGCAAAGCTCTTATGCAGGGTCAGGAAGTGCTCAGCTCCCCTTCCCAGGAGGGTACCTGGAAGGTGACACACACATCACCCAATGCACTGTGCATCCCCCATCCTGACTTGAGAGACAGCAGAAGACATCCAGACCTGCTTGGGACTTGGGCCCATTTGGGTTCTTCAGCCACAGCCAGGCAGTCCCACAACAAACAGAGACAGATCCAGAGAATTCTGGATGCAGTTACATCCAGAATTATTATCATTACACAACAAAGGAAAAGAAAGAAAAGCGAGAGAAACAAGAGATGCCAGAATTGTTTCCAAGCCACAGCCTGCTCTGAGAAGATCAATTTTGCATCCCTGATGACATGGAAAGAACCATCCCTGAAGGACACAGGTGCTGGCAGACACACTGACCTGTCTGACACACACTCCCCACTCTTCCATAGCTGGAAGAGATTTCCAGCAGCACGGCTGAGCTGAAGCTTTCCCTGCAGGCTGATCCCACACAGGAAGACAATAGCAAGTCTCCATTTAGAGTGCTTTGCCTCAACGCAACTCCCATCAGAGTGCTAAAACCTCAAAATAAACCACGATTCCAGTTACTACAGAGATCTGCCATTGCAGCAGCACTGCCCCAGCCAGAGCTCCTACCCAGCACAGCCACAGCCAGAACTGACTGCCACGTGCTGAGGAGGGGAAGGCGAGGTGCTGCCAGAGATGTACAGAGCCCTGCCGTAAGCTGCACAGGCAGAAGAGATGTTTGTAGCAGCCCCTGGGTGATGTTCCTGGTCACACGCTGGTGGCTGAGGGTTGGGGTGAACTGCTGGGGGTGAGAAAGCAACTGCTGGAGAGAAAGGGTTGAGACAACAGCAGTGGGAGCTCCGAATTCAGACAACTGCACAAAGAGCAGCAGGGCAGAGCACATGCAAGGAGGTGGCTGCTGAGAGAAACAATGTTATCTGTGGGTAAACAGTGCTTAATGAGGACACTGGGATAAGGTGGAAACCAGGGGCACAGTCACATTGCAGAGGGGGTGGTCACAACAGGACGGGGCCATCAGTGCTGCTCCAAGCACTGCCTGAGAGCAGAGCAGGCGAAAGAAAGCCACGAGGAGGACAGCTTAATGTGAACTGAGAGAAACAAATTCTATCTATCCCCCTTCCAATCAAAGCCATCTGTTCAGAAACACACTCCATTCTGTCCTGAGCACACATTTCAGCTTTCCTACAGGAACAGCAGCAGGTGAGGGGGCAGCCCTCTCCCAAAGCAGCGTGCAGCCATCCAAGGATCAGCAAAGAGCACACAGTGCATCCACATCAGAGTGGCAGAGCCTGCCCTGGCCTCTTCCTGCTGCATGGCACCCAGGGAAACAACGTGCAGCGACTCCACGTGAGTCACTGAGCTGCTGCCTCCTGCAGCAAGCCACCCAACGAGCTTGGCAGGATTGCTCTGGGGTAAGCCTGCTGACAGCCAGCTGTTGCAGAAAGGCTGTGACACAGCACTCACCAGGCAATGGGTCCTGCTGTGATGAGCACCGGGCTGCACAGGGATGGCTCTGGGAAGTTTGAGGGAGAAAGCTGGGAAGGACGACAGCAGAAGCTCAAAGAAAGAGCCGTAACGTTCTCCTCCAAAGAGCAGTACAAATGCTAACGTGAGGCCTTTTGAAACTGCCCAAGAGAAAGACAACTTTAACTCCACCTCAGTTCCAAACTCTCCCAGTCTGGGGATGGCAACATCCAGGGGAAGGCAACATCCAGCTGCGTGGCACAAGCAGTGCTCCCAAGGGACGGATCCACTCTTTGCAGGGAGCACAGTTGGCTTGGTGCTCCCTGAGACCCACAGCCTCAGCAGCTTCAGCATCAATCTCATGGGAAACTCAGGTGGCAGATGAAATTCAAACCTCTGATCCAAACAGCCATTTTTAAGCCTCCAGAAGGTCTGCATTGAGGGTCTGATGCAGCACAAGGTACCAAGCTACAGGGATACAATGAGAAGGGCCACCCTGCTCCTGGGATCCTGAACAAGGACAGGATGAGTGAGGAGTTATGATGCTTTAGAAATATACATCACAGCATTCCGGCTTTCAGGAGCAAGCAGTGGTTCCTCAGACCTCACCAAGTAGATGCTGACAGAACGTGCCCCAGCCACAGGACCAACCTCAAGCACACTCCATTTCACATTGACCATGGCAAGCTTTGCCAGTGGGACAGATGAAACAAGTTGTGGGTGATGATCTGTTTTTTCAGATTAGGATGTGGGGTGGGGGGGCAGTCAGGGAGGGAGGGAGGAGGACACGCTGATGAGAATGAAGCTTACAAAGAGAACCCTTCCACAATGCTGTCAACGTGGTTTTGGGGCAGCTTTAAGCAGACGATATGAAGGAGGCCAAGCACTAACACCAAGTGCCTTCACACCTGGGATGCTCTATGGGGCACAGCTGCAGCACACCACAGAAACCTGCTCCATCAGTGCATGCATCCCCAGCACTCCAAGACTGATGCCATCGTTGCCAAGGCCATCAGGGATAGCTCAGGATCAAACTCACTTCAATTTCAAAGCTGCTCCATCCGATCACAGGCACAGCAGAAGCAACAGAAGCAGAGAAAATCAAAGCGTGTATTACTGTGATAAAACAACCAAACAAAAAAACAACAGCATGTGACTCAATTCCCTAATTAGGAATGGGCTCATTTGCTTACAGAAAGGGAAGGTTCCAAAAATATTAGCTGACTGAGATTTCTTTCTTCTAGAAAGAGATAGTGTTACTTTGCCGTTACAAAGCGGTGGGTACAGAGAGGCACCCTTCCCAGCCATAGCTAAGTCACAGCGCTGGGTTCCACACACGTATCAAAGAACCACCACCATCCTCATTACTCCTGCCTCATCAGCATCTGAACAGCAGCCAAAAGCATCCATAGCACGACACAAACGACGCTAAGAGCCCACTTCACACAGCCCCATTCCAGCCTTCCATCCACCCTGCTCAGTAAGCCTCATTCCCAGGGAGCAGCAGCTCCATCGCTCCCACCACGGGGTCCTTAGGGATAGGAACTCTCTCTGGGGAAGCTTAAAAGCACCGAGCGGCTCCTCAAAGCCAAACCACAGCCACAGATCCCCACAGACCAGTGGTATCACAGCCTTCTGCTTCCAGAATTTGTTACTCTAATTTTACAGCCCTCCCGAGCTCTGAGTCACTGCCTCCTCGGAGGTATCAGGTGTGCACTTCCATCACTCCTGCAGCGCTGCTGGCAGCTCTGAGGGCTGAGCGCACCATGCCTTTACATCAAGGCCTGCTTCAGATCCAAGCCCTGAGAAGCACCCGGCTCTCTCAGGCTGCCGTTCACTGAGAAAACCGAGCACCAACTGCTCCAACCATCGGGTCAGCTGCGGGGATGGCGAAGGATCTGCATTGCATGGCTTCTATTGAGCCCCTGGGGCCGTTATTTTGCACCGAGACCAGAGAGAAGGATGACAGATTGAACGCCACTCCAGGACCCGCACCCCGCCGGGCTGTGCTATGCTTTAACTGCAGCGCGGGGCTGCAGGAAATAGCACAGTGCCACTCCTCGGCTTTTAATCACGGTCTTGTGACACTACAGCTAATAGCCTGCCGTGGGCTCCATCACACACCTCGACGTTGGCAGGAGGCGGACAAACGAAGCAGCAGCGTGCGCGCACCGAGCCCAGCGGCTCCTGTCCGCAAATCGCGCTCCCGTTCTTTTGTTAAGGAGCCGCTTCCTCGCAGCGCGGCGGGCAGCGAACGGGGCAGAGCCGCGGGGACGGCAGCGGGCGGACACACCGGGTGAACACACCGGGCACCGGGCGGACCCCCGCAGCCCCCGCAGCGCCGTCCCCCCGCGCTGCCTCGCCCTTACCGTTGCTGTAGGCGTACGGGGACTCGGACGCGCCGTCCTGGAGGCTCTCCAGGATCTCCCCTTTGCCCACGTCGCTGTCTCCCACCAGCAGGAACTTGAGGAGGTAATCGTAGCTTTTCACCGGGCTGCCCTGCGTGCCCATCCTCGCTCGCCAGCCGCATTCCAGGCGCCGCCGGGCCGACGGCCGCCCTCAGGTCCTCCCGCGGGGCTCAGCGCTCCGCCCCCCCGCGGCCCATCAGCGGAGCGGTGCGGGACCTGCGGGGGAGGAGAGCGGCGCTCAGCCCCGCGCCCGCCGACAAAGCCCCGCGCCCGGCCCGCCGCTAGGCCCCGCCGCCCCGCGCGGCCCGGCCCGCCGCCCCCCCCC
>JAPSGF010000014.1:772914-889947 GCA_035772895.1 Perdix hodgsoniae
GAGAAGAGAAGAGAAGAGAAGAGAAGAGAAGAGAAGAAAAGAGAAGAGAAGAGAAGAGAAGAGAAGAAAAGAGAAGAAAAGAAAAGAAAAGAAAAGAAAAGAAAAGAAAAGAAAAGAAAAGAAAAGAAAAGAAAAGAAAAGAAAAGAAAAGAAAAGAAAAGAAAAGAAAAGAAAAGAAAAGAAAAGAAAAGAAAAGAAAAGTCTAACCCTCTCAGCAAAGCCTGGTGGAGAGCATTTAACACAGCAGGTTAACTTCTTGAAGAAGCTGTTCTGGATGAAACTGGAGAGGTCATCACCCCAGACGTGGGATGGAAAGACTGAAATGACTTCTGAGGGAAAGACAGGGAGGGGAACAGCACGTCCTGCTGCCCTGGATTTGCTGGGAATTCCCTTTGGAGAAACATAGACACGTACCCTGAATTCCACTTACTTGGTCTGCATGGGCTGTGTGACAGCTCCTCCTGGACACTCACCCAAATCCTGTGTTTTCCTCGTGGATGACAGTAAATGACTAAGACACCCTTATATATCTCAGAAAACAGCTACTTTCAAGGGTTAAATCTTACCAGGGTAAACACTAAGTAGTACAGTGCAGTTGTAGGCAGAAGGAACAGCAGGATGGTAAATAGCAATGTGCCAATAAATAACTAGGGGAAAAAAAGAAAGAAAATCATCAGCAGAACAATGGCAAAACAAAATGAAAATAATAGGAAATGCTGAAACAGAGAGTTTGCAAGACTTGTAACATTTTCTTTTAAATTCTCTATGAGAATAATTCTGGTAATATTTTCTGTAATTATGATCTTTTTGAGCTTTTTATATGACTGTTTGAAAAGATCCTGAAAGCATTTGTTCCTTCGTGAACAATGCTCAAGATTTCCTATATTAGGCTGGCTTCCTTAGGAAGCAAAGCTTCTATGATTACACTGTTCAACCATCCCCTGCCTCTGTGAGTTTTAAAACCAGTGGTCTGTATTTTACTGGGGAAAAAAGGTGGAAAGTTGCAAAGAAGTAGAAACTGGGGAGGGAATTCTATAGACTTTTTTGTTCCTCCTTGGTTTGGGAGAATTGGGTTGTAAGTCTTTCCAATGGGCAGCAACTGGCTGGCCAAAAGACATCAAGGCTCTTGCTCAGCAGGTAACTGGGTGACAAAAAAGATAGTGACTGGGTGGGATGATGTAATATTTTCAGAGGAATAAGAAAAATCCATAGGAAAGCAGGTGTCATTAGCTCCACTGCCCACGGAACTGGTTATTTTAATGTCAGGTTGGCCCAGCTGGCGAAAGCCAAAGTAATTTCAGCTGAAACCAACGGAGAAATACAGAGAATACATCTGACAAATAGAGACCCAACTCTGCAATTCTCTGTTCTGGTGTCTGAGAGGACACAGGACCAGGGGGCACTGCCATTTCTGCAGGAAGAGAACACAGCCACAGTGTGTTATGGAAGAAAACAGCCCTGCTGCAGAGGTGGATGGATGGCTCAGCTTTATGCACGGAACCAGACACAGATGACAACCTGACCCATCCCCTTCACAGCCACTGTTTCTCCCTTTCTCTGTCACTCCATTGCAGTTCCTTAATGTCTTCTGAAGACTTTTAAGGCCGGCTCTGAGCATCTCATCCCACCAAGGCCAACAACACAACTCCCGTGAGCAGCAGGATAGAGCCTGGAGGGCCAAACAACCCTCCTCAGAGGGAGAGCCTGATGTAAACCATCATCCTGACAGACACTCTGACTTTTCCATCACCAAGGAAAAGAGAAATCCCCCTGCTGTGGTGGTATGAGAAGCCAGAACTCATCTGCTGAACACAGAGAGGCACCTGGGGGTCACCAAACATCATTTCATTATTTCAGTGATGTTTGCAACAGTAGGTGTGGCCCAGCCTTCCTATGGCTCTGCCCAGCCTTCCTATGGTGTTGGAGGATTTCATAAGAGGTTACAGCATCTGACAACAAAAAAAAACAACACCACAACTGCCTCTGCTGTTTGAGTGAGAACGTGTGGGCCACCAGGCTCCAGATTAACGTGAATGAAGGGGGGCTTTTTCATAGCAGCACTGGCAAGCCTGTTCCTATGGCAACACTGCTGGGCACTGCCTCCCTCCCCTATGTCTACTCTGTGCTGAGAGCATCTGCAGCACCCACAGAGCACGGTTGGCACCCAGCACCTGCCAGCACCGCCCCAGGCACACAGGGAAGCACAGAGTGCCGCAGAACCCAGGGGTCACACAGCCATAGAATGCCCCAAGTTGGGAGGAACCCCCAAGGGTCACCGAGTCCAATCTCCAGCCTCTGTAACCAAAGCAGCCAGGATCGTGCTGCCTGCCTGTAGCAAGCCCTGGTGCTGCAGCACTACCTGGTCCAGGTCATAGGAGCAGGAATCCACCCGCTGCCGGAGGACATTCCACTTCTTCCCACGGAACAAGCGCCAGAGAGACGACAGGCCGTAGATCTTCAGGCAGTAGAGTCTGAGCAAAGAGAAGATGCCACACATCAGAGCTGTGAGCTCCTGAGCCTCAACACAAAGCAGCTGTCATCATGACACCCCGTGCCTACCCGCTTACTGTAGTCACAGAGCTCGGCTTGGCAAAAGAAATCAACCCGAGAATGATGCAGATCAAATGTTGGTTGCTCAGTCAACCAACTGGGGTACTGTACAACTGTGTCAACCAACTGCTCAGTCAACCAACTGTGCCCCCAGTACAGGCAAGGAAGGCTGCTGCAGGCAGTTCTGGACAACTGCTGGGCAACTGCTGTGCCATGGCTCATGGCTACTACCAGGCTGATTCCTTCTTGGTGACAGAGAGGTTGGCACACCCAAAGTGCCAAGTTCTGCTGGAGGTGGCCACTATGAGCAGCCTTTGCTACCACCCTCCCTGCAGCAGAAGCAGCAAGCTCATCCCCTGCAGCCCAGCTCTGTTTCTTCAGATTTCCTCTTTTCCCTTCACTCCACCCTTTTCCATGGCAGGAGCATCCAAGGCCTTATTGCTTGCACTTGAGTCAGCACAATTTAATTTTGCCTCTGCAGCACAGAGGTGATGGGGAAGAATGGAGTACTGCATCTTCATCCACAAGGGTGGGAAAAGATCAACTAAATGGCTGCTGGCACCTCTACTGAATCCTTTCCCATGGCTTTAGTAACTTGGTGCTATGACACTTGGAACTACCCAAGGAAACGGCAATGGTGAGAGGCTTGAGGTGCTGAGAGGTGAAACGTAGAGATACATACAGAACAACACAAAGGAAGAAAGAGTCCCTGGAAGGGAAAAGAGAGACAAAGAGCCTCAGAGAGCAGGAATGTAAGGAAGGGAGACAGACCCAATCTACGGGGCAGAACAGAGCTTGGGAGAGAGCCTGACCTACAGCAGCCAGACTGGTTAACCAGCCTACACAAAGCACCAAGGCTGCTCAGGCTTCAAGATGGCATTGTGAAAGCAGTGGCAAGGAGTCTTATCCCAGAGAAGAGTTTGGTCTGAGGAACACCAGCTGCTTCAAGGATAAGGCAGGTGCCCCAGCTTGCACAGCTCAGTGCACTCATCTCCAGACCACGGGGTTCCCAGCGGGTTCCTCCAGCTTGCTGCTGCACACCATCCACGGCTCCTGCCTCTCACCTGCATACCCTGCTGTGACACCATGCAGGTGGACCTGATGGAGCACCTGCCCCACCTTTGCTGCTGCCTGTGCACACACGCCAGCTCTTGTTTCACTGGAAAGCCTATTGTGGGTGGGTGCTCAGACTTCACCAGCACCCAACCCAGCAATTTGTTCCTCCAGCTGCAGGAAGGCAAGGTGTTGTGGTGATTGTGCTGATGCGGGTGAGTGGTAACCCCTGCTGATTCTCCACGGGGGCAGCTGACACAGCAGGGACAGTTTGGTGCCAGCAGTAAGATAACATATAGCTGTTCCATACTTCTAACACAGCCCAGGCTGGTAGACTGGCTCCCTGCAGCTCACAACAGGAGAGCAATCAGCAGAGAAAATGCTTTTCCTGTTTCCACTCACAAGCAGAAGGGACAAAGACCCTCCTCACAGCCCAAAGAAATTCCAGAAAACTAGAACTGTTCATAGAATCATAGAGTCATGGAATGGCCTGGGTTGCAAAGGAGCACGATGCTCATCCAGTCCCAACCCCCTGCTGTGTGCAGGTCACCAACCAGCAGCCCAGGCTGCCCAGAGCCACATCCAGCCTGGCCTTGGATGCCTGCAGGGATGGGGCATCACAGCCTCCTTGGGCAACCTGTGCCAGTGCCTCACTGCCCTCTGGGTGAAAAACTTCCTCCTAAAAGCAGGAAATCCTTTTTTCCCCTGTTGAGAAGAAACTCTGTGTTACCAACAGTACTGATTTCAGGTGCAAGTCCTGTACCCACAACAGAAACAACTCATAAATTGTCTCAATATAACCATTCCCTAAGCTAGCTGTAACAGAAGTTCTACCATTTCTTCTCTTGTTTGCAACATGAAGCCCTCTGCTCACAGCCTGCAGAGGAATGATGGCAGTTCTGCACTTTATCAGCCAGAGGTTCCCCTATTCATTACTTTGCCTCTCATCTCCTTGGCAAAAGCTGCTGCTTTGCAGTGGTCTGCGTGACGCTTTGCTGCCACACTCGTTAATGGAAGGCGGGAACAAAGCATGTTAGCAAGCACAGTGATTCCAATGTGCCCAGCACAAGGCATGCCCCAAAGTCCTCTGCACTCCCACATGCTCCCTCAGAGCCTCTGTCCCGCTTTCAGGCAGTGAGGCCCTGCAGTATATCCAGAAAATGCCACCAGGATGGAGACATAGCCATGCTGCACCCCCAGAGCTGCCACCCATGATGCAGATTGGAATCCCTGAAGCCAGGCAGAGGCAGAGACTTCTGGACTTCTCCAGAAGAACAAGGGTTCATTTCTCCTCCTCCTCTCCTGTTTTCCTGAACTGAGCAGGGTGCCTCTGCAAAGTACCATGAAAGGTTAGGGTGAACTTGCCCTCCACCTATCAGAGTTTTATTTTTCCAGGTCGCTATCACAAGTCAATATTTAAAGATACAAAAGAATCAAAAGGTAGATTGTTTGCACTGCTGTGACTATCATTTCTACATGCATTAAAAATGCAATACATTAACTGCTGCCTTAAAACTTGAATTCAAGAGTACTATGCTAGGACTGAATGCAACCAATATGACACCTGGGCCTGGGAACAGAATATTAATTGTCTCATAGGTTCCAGTATATTAACTTATAAGTTTTGTGGATTCCTTGGTGAGGAATCAAGCCACAGCAGCCGCATGTATCCCCAGTACCCGCTGTTTGCTCTCTGTATTTTGAGGGTCCATCTTGTAGTTGACTTGTATTGTTGACTCCACCTTGGAGTCGAAGCTTCTTGCTTTGACTACAAACACACCCAAGAGATTAACTCACCTCGCTCCATAGACATAGAAGCAGTAGATGTGGAAGGTCAGAAGCGCAATGATGTCAGAGAGGATGCAGAGAGCCACGGTCAGACCCAGACAAGCTGACAGGCCAACATACCAGAGGATCATCTCGATGAATGGGGACATCAGGTGAATGTAGCCTAGTGAACATTGCAGTGTCAGGATTTCAGTGAGACATCTTCCCTGTTCACACTCTCAAAAGACTCATTTTCTCTTTGTCCCATTTCTCCCCCCTGTTCAAACACTGCTCCAGAAATCATAGCCACCAAACCACAGGAAAATTCCTTTGGATGGCCATTTTCTGCTTAGGAGAGTCAGCAAAAGCTCTTTCCCCTAGGTCTACATCCAAGTATAGCAGCTATGTAAGTGGCTCAGCTTCAACGGAGCAGTCACCTTGCTCCATACAGGATTTACTTCTTTAGATTTGCATTCAGTTCTAATCATGATTTTAACCACACATGTCAAGCTTTACTGAAGCCATCTCCCTTTTTTTCCTATTCCCACAAAGAAAAAACCATGACAAATGAATTCTGCAAAATAAAAATCTGGAGACATACAGTGTCTTTCATCACTGATGTGGAGCAAAGTAAATATAATATCTAAGGAGTTTGTTCCCATCGTAACTATTCTCCTTCATCAAGACATTTATCAAGAATAACTGGGGTGTGTTACTTCAAGGAAGGAATACATACAGAAAAGCTCTAAAATCTGTGTACTAAGTCAGTGGTAGGGCAGGTTTGCATTTGCATCCAGAGAGCACACTTCTCCTTCCTATCAAATGCCACTTAGAGGGCAGAGCTGGCATAAGACCTAAAACCTTCTCTTGGACTCTCAGTGCTAATGGCACCAAGTAAGTGAGGTCCACTGTGACTTGCACTTCTTGCAAAACATCAGGACAAGCACTTTATTTCATATGCATGACTTCCTTGTGTGGGAATCCAGCTCTGGCTTGAGTTCCCACAGCAGGAAGACTCACAGACAAGTCTGTACTTGCAGCAGTGCATTTTGATTCATTATTCAGCTCTAGGCAAACATTAAGCACTTAGAGAGAAGAGATGAAAAGGGAGGCTGAAATGTTAAACAATTGCACTTACTAATCCAGAGATGGATGTGGTAAAGGAAGAACCGACCCAGCACCTGATCCAAAGCTCGGTTCATTTTCAGTCCAGCTGGTGCTCCCATCAACCACTGGAGCAGGTCCTGCAGCTCTTCAGCTACATGCTGCAAATACAGAAACAACATGAGATAAAAGACGTCCATCACACCAAACAGGTTCAGTGTATGGAACGTGATACCCTCCACCAAGCATTCTCTTCTCGCTTCGAAGCACTGGGGGAAAAAACCCAAATGGCTGCCCTGTAGACAACAACTTAAGTTAGGAATGCACCTTTGTTAGCGAATGGCTTTGTACTGAACCTGAACATGACAGCACAGAGGAAGCTGAACTGCTTAAATGGTTCCAGTGCTGGCAGCATGAACTTGTGTTGCTCACAGCCGTGGCTGGTAGACTCGCAGTGATGTAGACACACTCGCAGTGTGGTTTCATGGTGTAAGGAGTGTTCTCAAAATCCGTGGCCAATGCTGGAGCACAAACCAACTTCATTCAGCAGACAACTGAAAAGTCAGAACTGAGGGAGTAATCTAACCGTGGGGAGAGCAGCTGGGAATTACAAAGGGGTATGGAGTGTGCTCATGGACAAAACAGGTGAGTTTTCAATGAAATAAACTGTGTGTGTACAGCAGAACAGAAAACACAATTACGTAAAGATTGTTCAGTATAAACAAATTTCCTTTTACTCTGTGGGGCATTAGGCAAGATGAAACACAGTGTGTAGCACCAATCTTGCCTACCACTATCTCATCTGTCTTGCACGCTTTGTGGAGAGATAATCACAACATCCTAGGGGCCCTCAGTCATTGAGAACAAAGCTGATGGAGTTCATTCCCACATCACTGAAGGCTTTGACTCGCTATTTCTGGTGATTTAATACCTGTTTATGAGGGTGGCTGGTGATAGGACAAGGGGGAATGGTTTTTTAACTGGGACAGGAGAGGTTTAGTTTGGATATTAGGAGGAAGTTTTTCACCCAGAGGGCGGTGAGGCACTGGCACAGGCTGCCCAAGGAGGCTGTGGATGCCCCATCCCTGCAGGCATCCAAGGCCAGGCTGGATGTGGCTCTGGGCAGCCTGGGCTGCTGGTTGGTGACCTGCACACAGCAGGGGGTTGGGACCGGATGGGCACTGTGGTTCTTTGCAACCCAGGCCATGCTGTGATTGTATGACCAAATGACTGATGGACTTTCTCTCTGTCCTACACTACTTTGCCTGCAGTAGGCAGGGCAGAAGATGCTGTGCCTTCCCAGCAGTGTGTGCCTGAATGACCCACCTACACTGAAAGAAATGGTGAAGTTCCTTTACCAGGCTGTGAACTGAAGCAAGTGAAAACAGTAACCTGCAGCAAGCAGATGGGAACACACCTGGAAGAAGGGGCCTTGCATACTGTTCCACAGAGACTGTGAATGAAACTGCACCTCTGAAAATCCCAAATACAACCAATCCCATGTGAGCTTTAGTGCAAATTGTGAACATGCAGCAGAATCAAGACCTGAAGCTGATGTGCTGCAGCCTACCTTCCCTACCTTCATAGGAGAAATGTTGTAAAAGGACCAGTTCCATTCTATTAACCAACTGGATGACTGCAAAATGGGCTTGTGCGCATTAATTCTTAGTGTAGTGGTAAAATTCAGAGCTCTACCTCCAGTCTATCCCGATTTCCCCTTACTAGCAGGACTGCCTATTTATTTCATTCATTTTCCCTCTGTCTCAACATCTCGCTGTGAGTCAGAACTGATTTGAACCCACAGATCTTACCTCCATGCAGAGCACCGTTAGCTACTTTATAAATAGACTGGCTTTAATATTTAAAGTGTTGGATTTGTAACTTAGAAAAAGCATTTGAGGATTTTAATGAAATATTTAAATGCTTGAAAGCAGTCCTTCAGCAGCAAGGCTGTTTTCCAGCACTGAATGCTTCTGGAGGTTTCCAGTTCCAGAGATGTCACTAAATTCTGACAGTGGCACGTAGCTCTGGGAAGGTGCCCAAGCTTCCTGCTATTTAGCTGGGCAGAGCATCTCCAAACACAGTCCTAAAGCATAACCTTGCAAGCTGTTTTGCAGCCAGATATTTTAGGACTGATCAATAGCAAGCAGAACAAGAAAAGGTGACTGGGAGTCTAATCCTCTCGTTGCAGTCATGCATACTGAATGTGACCAGTATTAATAAATGAGGAACAGTGAATCACATGGAAGTGGTTTCATAAAGGAGGGTAAGGACATCACCAAAGCAGAGACTACAGCTTACATGGCTTAGATGAGGTGGCTGTGGAAATACTTCCTTTACAGCCATGCTTTTCTTGTTTGTCTCCACATGCAGTGTTCGATGGCAATGCTACAGTGATGGAGAAAGACACACAGCCCACTGGAGAGGGGCACAGTGGGCACTGGGAAGTGCAGCATAAGCTTCCTGAGTGGAGCATCCAGTGCAAGGCAGAGCAAGCTGAGCCAAGGCACTCCCCACCGGGCACCTACCTGTGATTTTACCAATTAACATCTAAGAATATTTTCCAGGCTGCATCCTCTCTGCTGGCTTTGTTTATGGATTACAGAACAGAACTGAACAGGAACTCACATCCAATTATCTCTAAGCCCCAGCAATACTTTTGGAAGCAAGATCTATGATAAATATTTACATGTTTCAAGGAGATTACAGCTTAAGGACAAGAGAGATCAGTGAGGATGCAAGAAGTGAAGGAGGAGAAAAAGAAAGAGGGTTTGTAAGCAGTTCTTCAATTTAAACCACAAAAATTGAGCACTTTGAATTGGGTATTTTTGTGGAAGGCAAAAACAGGGACTGCTGTTGGGAGGCCTGGTGGGAGGGAGAGGAAGGAGGAGTTGTGAGGGCACCCACAGAGAGAAGAGTATTTGCATTTTCCTGCTTGGTTTTGAAAGCCTGCTCCAAAATCAGCCCTTTCTATTGCATGCAGCTACTCCCTGGTTACTCCCTAGGTGTCTGAATCACATCTGCTTCAGTTACCAACAAAAGCAACTTGTTATTACAGTCAGCACAGCACAGCTCATCAAGCTGTGAAAAGTGGGAGCTGCAGTCAATTGCTAGCAAAGTGCTGATTTGGGAACCATTGTATCAGGGGTTGACGAATGATGGCTAAGGAAACATGGCTTGATCTTCACGTCAGCAGGCTGGGCTTGTGAGCCTGGCAGTTGTTGAGAGTCAAAATAACCAACGTGCATCTGTTTCTTCCCAGTGAGATGGTTACTAGGAAAAAAAAAGTGCACTGTTTCCAACCCCCAGACAGCTAAAGGTTTATCAATTTTAAAATCAATGAAACCAATAAGGTTTTAGGTTATATTTTGTCAAGATTAAATTCAATCAAATCCATACAGTTAAAAAAAAAAGAAGTTGTACCATGTTATGACAAGATTATTAATATATTTCTATCCATCCCATGTTCTGTTTACTAACATACAGAGATGCAAGAAGATCAATATCATCACCAGGTCTGGGGCTCACCAAAAGCAGAACAGCAAAGAGCATCGGGGGAGGAAAAGGGAAAAGTAACTCATTCTGCACATGGGAAAGTTAGCATTGCTGAACTTGGCAACATAGAAGCACTTGAGAAAGCTCAAGTGATGGGAATAATGTGTACCAGATGGACACTCAGCAGCAAAATGGAAACCTACTGTTGGATGGCTAAGGGGAGATTTTGCTGTCATGCTGGAAAAGAAGTGGTGCTGGCTTGCATACCACATGCTGAAGTCATTGGTATATTTTGGGATCGCTCAGAACTGCGTTTTTAAGGCTTGCACATAATGCACATAAATCAATGCCCACCAAAGGCAGTAAAAGGACTCCAAATGATTTTATGCCCACAATCTAATACGCTTGGAAGGAGAAAGCAAGGCTGGAAAGTAAGAGGAGTTAAGTGGCCTGAAATGATAAGCTTGGTGATGGAGCAGAGAAGAAAGGCACAAACTGACAGGCAGGCCGCCCATACAAAAGGGAGTGAACACTTCCAGGCAAGTAAGTAAACAGCTCCTGGAGGTACTGAGGTAACGACATCTACACATAGAGAAGGCCTGATGTAAATAAGTGACAGTATGACACATATGCAGGGTGACAGGTGAGCTAAACTTCTGAGAGAGGAAAGAATGAGCAACTCTCACAAGCAAGCCTGTCCAGGCCGGGTGCTGAGATCAGATACACCTTGAGCACAGAGAGAGCCCATCTGCCAAAGACAGTGGGCAGATGGAACCCCTCCTGGAGCCACCTGTGCAAACAGGAACGCTGCCAAGAGCCACTTCCTTGCAGACTTGTTAAGAAATCGGATTTTTGAGAGCTGGACACTTACAGTAATCCCACAAGGAGAGCTTTAGAGAACTTAAGCTTTTTCAGCTGAAATGCCTGTAAGGGTGAAGATTTAGGAATAAGATGTAAAGGAGATCTTTAGTTTATAGCTCAAGTAGCTCAGGAGCACGTGGGTTGCAGGAGAAATGTCCTTCATACCCCATCACTGCTGCTGAATAGAGCCTGCATCAGTCCCTAAAATGTACAATCCTCTAAAGTTTGACTACAACAAATAGCAGGAATAGCAGTAACATGACCCACAGCTATGCTGGATCTCCAGACACACTGCACAAACACTTTCTGAAAGCACACTGTGCATGAGAACGATCAGAGACATATGGCTTGTGACAACAAAAGTGTTAGACACGGACCAAACAGATCATCATTGAGGGAACTATGATCTCCTCCCAAGAAAGACAGGACGAGTAGCAAAAAATAAACTGCTGACGGAATTTTCTATTCAGAATAAAATTCCTCCCTGGAATTTCCCACTTTGCTGGAGAAAGAGCAAAGACGATGACCTCCAGCTGCCAGAAAAACCAATGGAAAGATCCACAGTCTCTCCCAGAAGTGTAAGAAAAGTGGGCAGAGAAAGTATGAAGAGGTGCAGCTCTATGGCAGTGCTTGACCCTAGCTACACATGTATTCCCAAGATACAGAGCTCTAAAATCAGAGCTAACTTTAGATTAATAGTCTGGCCTCCAGCCTCTGAAGTGCATTATCTGTTCCTTACTGCCACTAAACAGATATATTGGAGTGATGCACTTAAAGCAAGCCACCAGAAAAGCAAGATAGCATGAGTCATGCTTGCTCTTTGTGAATTTATGCTGATGCTGAGGGATCTCAGTGGGCAAGAAGAGTTATGTCTGAGAAGAGCACAGGACACAGCAAGTTTTTCTGGTTTTCCATCTGCACATCAGAATTCTCAGGATTTCAGGTGTTTGCTCCCTGTCTAGCTAATGCCTCTGGATTTCCCCATAATTTTTCTCTTCACTGGCACAGTTGCATGCTTATCAAGTTCAACTTTTCAGTAGTTTATCAGATTCAGTGCAGGTTACAGCTGGCTTTTACCAAATTCCCCATAAAGCAACAGCTTGAGGATACTTCTGTGAACTTGATAACCACTCCAACTTGCAGCTGCAGAACTCTGCCCAAGCCATAATTGTTACTTTGGGAACTAGAACAGCCCTCCAGTAAGCATCTAATTACTATTCACTGCACACTCAAAGCAGAGCTGTGTTCCTTTTGAGCAGCCCCAGCAGGCTTGATTTGAAGATTTCACTGTTCTTGAGGAGACCCAATGTACATGACTTCGGACCAGACTCTCTGAAGTCCTTGAGTGTCAGGCAGTGCCTCCTTACAGCCACCCCAGGCACCAAGAGCTGGTCAGGACCCAGAGAGGTGAGAGACGAATGGCTCCAGCCATACTTACATCAGCCACAGGGATGAGAGTGTCAGCAAGGTGACCGATCTGGTTCTTTCTGTACAGCCAGGACATTAGCAGTATCCCCAGAGCCACATCAATCAGCAGAGAGACAAAGATGTTGGCTTTCCTGCATGCAGGATAAAAAGAGACAACGTTAGAGCAGAAGGAAGGACAGCACCTAAGGTTTCAATGGCAGCTGTTGGCTTCACTTACACAGTACCTTTCTTGTCCCAGGGACACCAGGATGGCTTAGGAAAGAAACTTGGTGCAGTCATATTTTGATTTTCACTGACCTGCTGCTATTCCTGTGGCTGAACATCAAGCCACTCTAAGCCTGTCACACCATGAAACCTCTTTTAGTAAGGGAAGTGAATAGCTGAAGCTACAGAGCGGAACGTTGGACAAGGTGTATATGTATACTCAGTGGGAATTCAGCAATCCCAAGGGCACCAGCACTTGGAGGAGCCCTGTGGAGATCAGGAGGCTTTCCAAAAGATGTAGTTTAGTTGCAGTCAGTGCAATCAGTTGCATCCTTGGGCATGTAAACAACTTCAGCAGGGCTACGGAACTGCCCCTGACTGCTAGTGGGTCTGAAGGAAATTCTACTACGTGAGTTCTTCAGGCTGAACAACCACAATTACATCTGGCCTTCAAATCTGCTCATCTAAGTGTTCCCTGGTAGTCTATTTCCCCAGGCTCAGAGAACCACACAGAACAAGACTCGCTGTGTAACTGCCATAGCACATTCAGTATCTGTGTCAGATCCCCGCCTCTCCTGTTCCACTCACTGCACTGCACGTTTGCTTTGTGTTACACTGACTTCCTCGCTGCTTTTGGAGCCTCTGATCTACAGTTACTGCATGAAAGGAGCAGGCAAAAGAGGGCAGCAACTAAACCTTTCTGCTCTTTTGGAAAGCGCTGCTGAATACCGATGGCAGCATTTGGTTAACCTTGGCAGCATGCGTGCAAGCAATGAGCTTGTGGAAGTACTGACAGCAAGGCACTCTCCACAAGGGTGCAGTACAGGCTTTCTGTGGGCAAGATCCCAGCTGTCCTTCCCAGAAAAAAAAAAGCCTGCACCTAGCAAAAGACAAAGGCAGGATAAAAGAGTGCACAGGGAAGATATCTGCAAAGTACCAGGGAGCAGAGCAAGCAACGTAGCACGACATGGCACAGCGAGGATCCTGCAGTGCTGATCTGTCAGCCAGGCCAGTCTCAGAGCCCTGTGGCAGGCACAGGATCCACGGTTTGGGCTCTCCAAAGGAGACGGGGCCATATGTGTCATTGTGTGCATTCCATACCTCATTAGCTGGGTCTGGTTTTGAGCCTTCTTGCTGCTGCTGATGACCTGGAGGTGCTGCAGGCGATGGCCCAGCTGCTCACAGGTTGACAGTTTGCTCCACAAGAAAGACAAAGGCCAAAACTTCAGAACCCTGCAGAAACACAACAGGAACATCCCCTTTGCCTTCTGCCTGCATACTGTTTGTACAAACTCCATGCAAAACATTTCGTGTAAAGTGAAGGTTATGTAACCAGAAACAGCACTGACATACTCAATGTCAACATCCACTTCAGGCTCAGAGGGAAGGGAATACTCACATGTTGTTTTTTTCTTCGACTGAGAAGAAATGCACCAAAGGATGCTCAGTTATCTTTGCTGCCACACAACGCACAAAAGAAGGAACAATTGTGATTTGCATAGTCCAGAATGACACGTTGGATACAGGTTTGTCAAAGAGTGCCCAGCATCAGTGCTGTGACACAAAGCACCACGGCTGCTGTGGGGAATAAACTCTGATGCTGAAACAATCGGGATCACCTCTTTCCTGTCCACAATGGTCATTTCACTCACTAGAAATCTCTCTCTACTTTCAGTTACCTCTTTCACCCACTCACTTTCACTGCTCCTTCAGTTGGCATGCTCCTTCAGTTTACATTCCTTCCAAATGCTAAAATTATTCCTAGGATTCTGCTTCCCTTCTGAAACTGTACAGCTGTTGGGACCATTAGTGAGTGAGGCCTGGAGACTTCCATGAACGTCTGCATGGCTCCCTGGCCCCTCTGGGAGGAAATCAGCCTGCAGCATGGCAGCAGAGGCCTCCAGGACCAGCCTCTGCCTGCTGCTACATTTTACACAAATTGCAGCATTACAGCTGGTTCCCAATCCTGCTTGGTTTGCTACGGTTGCTATACCCTTCCTCCTCACACCTTCCCAAGCCCTTTTGTCCAGACTTCATGCAAGGTTCCTCACTTTAACAAACAGTGCTGAAATCTTCTTCCCCCTCCCCATTCAACTTTCAGACATATTGATTCCAAAATGCACACAGCATACTGTGAATCATTCTTTTTAACTTGAGAGTTACTCAGCTTTCCATCCCAGCCTCCCACCTTAGAGACAAATGAATGCACTGTTGTTCAGCTGACTTACCAGCACACTTCATCTACAGTGATGGAGAAGAGAGCTCCATACAGGAGACATGCAGCATGGGCACCTGTGCTGCCCACCTCTGAGACCACTGCAGACTCACATGGGCTGTGAGCCCTTCCCTTCCCTTCCCTTCCCTTCCCTTCCCTTCCCTTCCCTTCCCTTCCCTTCCCCTCTTTCCCCTTCCCCTTCCCCTCCCCTCCCCCTTGGCCGAGTGGCTCCAAGTCCCTGCCTGGAAAACCTCTGCTACAGCACAGAATGGTTCCACTTACAATTTTCCTTTGTCAAGTCAGTACACATTCATTTAAATAAAAATACAAACATGCTACATAAAGCTTGTTCTAAGTTATAATAGTGTAATAGTTGCAAGATGTGCTATGGAAACTCCCATCTGCAACAGTAACAAGAAAGAAAGCCAAAAATACTTCTTGCGTGGTCTCCTTCCCTATGCATAGCGACTCTGCATCGCCGCAGATGCTCCCACCTGTTTGTCACACAGTATATGCAATGATTTTTGTAAGTGCAGTGGAAAACCAATCGCATACATAAAATATGAACGATATATATTTGCCTTATTTAAACAGCAGGAGACCTTTGGGGTACTTCCAAATAGAAGGAAATAAATTAACATAGCCTGCAGGAATAAATCTTCAGTTTCCAGTATTTTTTTTTTCCCCAGAGCTAAGGGATTTTCCAGATATCAGACGGAAAGCAGTCTTTGGGGCCCAGATGTTACAGCCCCATGAAGCAGAGCCCCCCGGCTCCCTTTTTGCTCTTTCCTGGAAACCACAGGAACAAAGCCTCCCTTCTGGGTGAGGCACCAGACAGAGGTCCTGGTGTCATTAAGAGCACGGTAAGAGGGCTTTTAGAATAAACAAAGCATGGCATGGAGTTTATTACCCCAATACAAACCATCCTGCTGCTCCAAACAGCTCCCTAGAGCCCGCCTGTGGTGGGGAAATTCTGCAGGCTCTGAAGGCTGAGCTGCAATGGGCACCGCTTAGCACAAGGTGGTGCTGAAGAAATGCCTTCATTTGAGATCAGAGCGCATTTGGCGAGGTGGGATTGATGTCAGCGCTCACTTTCTCTCATTTCTAATGATAGCTCCCCGTTTACCCAGCACAAACACACAACACAGGGCTCTCCACAGCAGCTCCAGGCCTCTGCAGCCCGAGCGGATGTCACTGAACTCCTCCTGCTGCTCTTCAGATCCAACTGTCCCTTAGGATCACAGAGATCTGGGAACAAAAGTAGTACTGCAGTAACTGCAGACAGAGAAGTTGTCAGAGCAAAGGCAAGAAGGAGACTTCAGAGCTGAGAACCCATCACCAAGCGGCCCATAGGAAGGACCTTCCCCTTCCCCAGGCAAACAGCGACCTGTCCACAAGGCACCCAAAACACGATGTACCCAGTAGCTCATTTTCTCTAAGTTAAAGCCAGGCTGACACAAAATCCTTCAAGTGAAAGCAGGCACCCAAGAAGCCTCACTGGGGAATGGCTCCATTACCAACCAGTCCCATTTCAGGCCCCTGTCTGCCTCTGCATGCGGTGCTCAGGGAGGTCTGGGCAACAAGGCACCCTCGCCTTCCTCCCCCAGGAAGACCCAACCCCCCCACAAACCAAGGAAACCATCCAAAGCAGCTATCTGGAGCAAGTGGTGCTTCGAGAAGTATCCCTGATCCAACAGCAACACTACTGCGCAGGGAGGAGGGGACTGGTAGGATGCTTACACGTGCCGTCCTTGAACCCCTCTTGCACTGCAGATACTGGCACAATTCAGCTGTACTACACACCAAGTGGTAAATGGAACTAAGCTGCATTGAATGACTTAGAAGGTTGAGCAGAATCTCTGTCATAATTCGAGGTATTAATGCACCTCCTCTAAGAATGATACTTGAAACCACTGAAAAATATCATGCAGGTGCTACAGGTGAATAAAACGAAGCAGAAATAAACCTCCATCTATGTCCCAAGGTTAAGAACAAATTCAGCCCAGGTCGAAGCACAGCGAGCCTTGCATTCTGCCTGCTGGTATGTGCAGCTGGCTGCTAGCAAAGCTGCTGCTTGGGCTTCAAACATCCACACTGGGCTTAGTAAAAGCTGAAATTAGAATAGCTGCTGATAAACACTCAGTGGCTTTCTGTGTCCAGCCTGCCAGGCTGCAAGGAATGGGCTCAAACTCCCAAGTTATGCTTGGGCTATGGCCTTTCGGAGACCTGTGAGGCTTGGGCTTAAGCTGACCATAAGTCTGAATGCCAATGGGCCTGGATAGAAAAGGATCACCCTGCTTGTTAGTCGTTGAACACAGCCCATGCACAGCCAAATTATAAAAAAAAGGACCTTCAGAGCTGATTTCAATCTTCTATCCAATCACAAAGCTCTGCCTTCACTTCCACTTACAGCCAAGTGCGTGGTCAGTATCTACACAGCCATCCCAGCAGGCCCTGGTGGTTCCTGATTACAACAGGTTTTTTTTGACCCTAAATCTCTTCCAGCAAAGTAGTCCAAAAATGGACAGTTTTCCCTTCATGTACCAATGCACATAACCCAACTGCTCAGCAAATCTCTGCATATGAAGAGCTGTGCTGTAATTTTTCATGACAGCATCATACAATTAGAAACCTGTTAAAAGAGTCTGCTCCCAGTACCCTCAGGCTGCACTTGAGAAGATTTAACCATGACTACAGCAGTAGCTGTTATCCAAATCTGATCAATCAAAGCGTCCCCTTGCAGCTTGGAAGCTGATTTCCAGCGCCGGCTCTGGCATGCTGGCATTCACCAGGCTGGCTGCTGGCTGACCAGCCGTGTTATTCAGCATTGGATGCAGAAGCTCCTGCCCTTCAAATCTGCTCAGAATTCCTCTTTAGAGCACGTACTTGCCATGCATTACATTTCAAGCATCCTACTCAGTTTCTCTGTTGTCACAGTGGGATCTCACCAAGGCTTCACACAGACCAGCACTACCTGCAACCTCCTATGAGGTCCAAGAGGTGATGGGTTCAGACATACTATTAAATGATGCATTTAGCCAGCGAGGTTTTCACAGCAAACAGGGAACTGAAGGGTCTCAGCTATCAAGCCATTAAGAAAACCCTCACATCAGTCTGCCAGCCACATAATAGTTGGGAAACCATTTCAGCAGTTATGAAACTGAAGCAGGGCTGAGCTACCCCTGCTGCACGTGGGCAACAGCTCACTGCCTCCTCAGGAAACCTCCCCACAGCTCCAGGTGTCCGAGGGTTTGTGCCCTGTGCTTTCAGTGGAACTCCCCATGCTTTCAGAGCAGCTCTGCAGCAGCCTGTTTCCAACAGCAGGTTGATTCAGGAGATTCTCAGCCTGCTGTTGTCCACAGAACCTGACGTGCCACTGGTTGGCACGGGGCCTGCAGATGCCCATGATGTCCATCAGACTGACCCACAGCCTGCCACGGTGAGAGGGCATGAGAGGAGCTGTGTCACAGCTGGCACTGCCTGTCACCACGAGCCCATCCTTTTGCCCACTGGTGATCTCAGAGATCAGAAAAGTATTCCTCTTGGCTGTCCGCAAGGTACCTGAAACTAGAAGAAGCACCAGGAGATGCACTATGACTAATACTGACGGAAACAAAATAGTTTTAGCAGGAACCTCACAATGCTCTGTGATGCCTACACACAAATTACATCTCCTCACCTCACCAAACGCAAGCAGGCCGCAGCACTCACCTGCTGTTGCAGACCCCAGAGACAAGTGAAAGCAGGAACGTCAGCAGCATGCAGGCAGGCACCGAGGCCTGCTTCATCAGCTCCACAATGATACTTGCTTCAACGCCATCCGACTGCCAGTGGGTCATCTTAATGGGCCCGTCATCGTATCGGTCTGTCATGAAGAGCACCTTGCTGCTCGCAACTGTGTTAAAGATGGCAGAGAGCTTGGAGGCATCCTCTGCCCCGAGGTCAGCTGTGTCCAAGGGGGGGTGCAGATGGGAAAGCATGACTTTACGCTGATCATAATACACTAAGATGATTTCTTCTTCTCCGTGGTTGTCCGACTGTTTCTGAAGGGTAGAACAGTTCCAGAATTTGCTGTCTCCCCCCTTGCTTATCTGAATCCATGGCTCATGAGAAAATATCGTCCCGAGGTCTTCCAAGAATTCACTCAGACTCTCTTCTTTCTCCTGCTTGCTGTTGTTCCATGAGCCGAGCACAGAAATGCTGACGTTAGTCACCTGCTGGACTTCCCTGAGATACTGCTTCACCTGAACAGGAATAAAGGGGAAATGGAGCACGGCGAGGATAACAGCAGAGCTTTGTTCTGGGATCCAGCGGCCGATCAAAACGCCGCTTTCTGCCGAGGAGCAGCACGAAGGAAAGAAGACCTTAAGGACCATGCCAGCAATCCTTGGAGGATGGGACACCTGCCAACAGACACAGAAACAGAATTTGGGATGGTGATTAGATGTAAGGAGAACACGGGCTGGCCAAAGTCACCAGCAGGGAGGCCTCCTTTATCATCCAGACACCCAGAGCTGAACTCAGTAACAAACACACCGAACAGCCGTGGCCACAGCACTCACCCCTTCCTCTCACCTAGAAACAAAGACAAGAAGTTTGTTGCTAGCAGACTACAGAGACTGACTGATTGAAGTTTACAAAGTAGCTTCAATTCATTAGATGCAAGATCCCAAACCAGGAGAGGCATCTCTGCTTTATCAGTGCTCCGTATCTGAAGTATTTTTCTTGATGTCATTAAGAAAATATCTCAATGGCTTCATAAGACTTTTATTAAAAGAAGCTTCAGGGCAGCTGACAATGTCTCTTTAAATAAGGTGAAGGTTTCTAACAGAAATATAATTGCTGTAAGGAGAGCGTTCGCACAGAACAATCGGCATCTGGCACCCGTTGTCCTTTTCTGTCCTTCAGTGCTTTGTTAGAGATGTGAAAACTCCACAGCCCCTGAGGCTGGCTGCTCTGCGAGGGACCCAGTCAGTCGGAAAGAGGAACGCAGTGTATTTATAACATGCACAGAGGATGCACAACGCGCAGGTCCCTGTGGTTTGGTTTCTTTCCTCCCTTTTTAATACAGGACAATTGATCGAGTAAATCTCAGCACTGGGCAGTTTGCAGTGGGATGGAGTAAGGCGATGGGGCAACAGCAAAGGCAGGTGGTTAAGCAGCTCCCGGGCCCACAGCCCTGCAAATGTGGCTCACAGAGGAGCACGGTGAAGCTCACCCCAGTGCATTCCCTCTATCAGGGTCCTTGGGGAGGTTCTGCTGCTGAGCACAGTGTCTGCAGGCACTGGGGGCTCCGGCCCATGGGGAGAGCAGCTTTGGGAGCCCACAGAGGGAGTGATATCTCCTCCTCCATGACTGAGGATAACTGCAGAGATGTGGAGCCTGCAAGCACCTTGGGAGAACCTTTAATAACCTGTATTTCTTCCAAAGGGCTTCAAACCTCCAGCAGATTGGGAAGGGAAAACATATCAAAAGTAGAAAACTGGCAGGTGTGACATCCTGAGACTGGAAAGGTGCAGCACACCAGGCATGGGAAGGGTGAGGGAACTGCAGTCCAGCTGAGAAACAGCATCACCAAACCCTATCAATCGTCAGACCCAAACGGACCCAAAACCAGGACATGCTGCTTATCCACTCCTACTGACACAGCCAAAATGAGGGTGGTTTGGTTGTTTGGGGTGGAAGACCACGAAGACAATCAAGGACAGACACTCTATTAGAATAAATCCTGAAATGCATAGGAAAACAGTGAAAATCAGTTGACAATTAGACCAGTCCTAAGAAAGTCTAAAATAAAACCTGTCCGTGCATCACACGTTTGTTTCTTCTAGAAAGAAGCTGCTGCTAGCTCCACAAGCACCGTCCCTTTGCTAAGGGTCACAGACAGCCCAGATAGAAGGAAATAAACCAGGGGCACAACTCCCACCTTGCACCCATACGTCTGCAGCCAAAAACTGAGCATCCCCCGCTCGCACAGCACAACGCACCACCGGCAGACAGGGGCAGGACGAGGGGAAAAGGCTTTCAACTAAAAGAGGGATGATTTAGGTGGGATGTGAGGGGGAAATCCTTCACTCAGAGGGCGGCGAGGCGCTGGCACTGCTGCCCAGAGCTGTGGGTGCCCATCCCTGGAGGTGCCCGTGGCCGCGGATGGGTCCTGGGCAGCCGGGCTGCGGAGCCCTTCCCACCAAAGCCGCCCTACGCACGCCGTCCGCTCGGGGCGTGCAGGGGACGAGGCAGCGGCGGGAAGGATCCCAAGTTCATCCGTGCCCGGGATCCCCCTGGGTGCCGCCAGGCCCGGCAGCACAGCGCACAGCGCACAGCGCACAACGCGACGTGCCCGCACCCCGCCCGCAGCGCAGCGCTCCCCGCCGGCGGCCCGCAGTAGCGGCGCCCCCCTGCCCCGCACCGCCCCGCGCCGCCCCGCGCCCCGCTCCGACCCAACGCCGCCTACCGCTCCGCGCCGCCCGCTTCCGGATGCCGGTTGCTCGGAGACGCCGCCTGCGCACCGCGCCGAGCCCGGCCGGCCCCGCAACCCGGCGTCCCGCGTTCCGCCCGCTGCGCTGCTCGTTTCCCCGAGCCCCGCTTCGCGCTGGGTTTCCAGGCGCTCGCCCCGCAGCAGCGACCCGAGGCGTCCTCGCGGGGCTGGGAGCCGCGCGGTGTAACCGCAGCTGCTGCTGAGCCCGGGAGATAAGCAGCGCCAGCGCTCGGCCCTGCTATCTCTTGTGGCCGCAGGGGCCTCGCGGTGCCTGGCAGCCTCTACCCCGCACTCTGTCCCTGGGTTACCCTCCCGCTGAACGAACACGACGGGAAGGGGCACCCACTGGGCTGTGCTTGGGATGCGGGATAAGCGCCTTTGGCAGCCGCGGGGCACGGATCACAGCGCTGAGTGCGGAACGGTGCGCCCAGCACAGCCAGGCTGAGCGCCCTGGGAACCCGGAGGCATCAGCTGCAGCCTCGGAGCTGTGGGGCAGCCTGCACTGCCGTGAGCCGGAGCAGGAGAGGAGAACAGCCTTGCCTCTGCCACCACACCCTGCCCGCTCTGTGCTGATAGCGACGTGGTTCCTGAACTGTGCAGCCCCAATGCTGTGCGAGCAACGGGACGTGCAGATAGGAAACGCGCTCCGTGCAGTAGTTGCTGCTTCCCTGTAGAGGTCAGGAATGTGGCGTGGAATTTGTTACCTTTCTTGTTATGTTCTCCTGGAGGGTATGGCAAACTCAGCTCTGTCCTGGCCTTACCCCCTGGCTGCGCTCTGCCTTGGACATCAGGGAGGCAGAAGCGTGGCCACATAAAATGGGTGTGTGGTGGGGAGAAGGAATTATTTCCTTGAAAGGACACACAAGAGGACGGCAGTAAGTTCCCAAGGCAGCAACACGCCATCATTTTTATAGAACCAGAGAATCCTTCAAGTTGGAAGGGACCCACAAGGACCGTGGATACCAACCCCTGGCTCCACACGGCACCGCCCAAACCCAAGCCCTGTGTCTGAGCAGTGTCCCATTGCCCTGGGAAGGCTCCATGCCCACTGTCCTACTCAGCCCTTCAGCTACTCTGAAGGATCCAGGAAGCATGGATCTGAACCATTATTGCTGTAGCCCTTGTTTCTGCCATCTGGAAAAGCTGAATTTGCAACGACGCGGTTGAGTGCAGGGACAACGGGAGCGCCTTCATTTGCGACCCACCAGCAGACCCAAAGCTCAGCGGGGTTGTGGCGGAACCGGCCCCACTCTGAAGCTTGTCACAGGGTTCCCAAGGGCTGGCGGGGCCTCACGTGGTACTTGAAGACTTTCACACAGTTCTCCCCTGTGTCTGCAACGAAGAGGTGCCCGAAGGGGGAGCAGGCCACGCCAGCCGGCCTCCGCAGCCCTGCGGACACCAGGCAGACGGGAGCCCCGCTCTCTGGGAACAAATGCACAGTGCGGTGCTGCTCGTCTGCCACCACAACACTGCCTTCTGCATCCACACACACCCCCGCCGGGTTGCCAAACTGGTGTCCGTATTTGCTGCTGAGGGAGCAAAGGAGTTTATGACTGCTCATGAACACCTTGACGTCTCCGCACTCCTCGCTTACCACAAAGCCTCCACTGGGTGCCGGGCTGACGTAGCGAGGCCCCTGCAGGTTGGGGACCGAGCGGATGTTCAGTGTCCTGAAGGCATGGTCCAGTGCAAAGCTGCAGACTTGGCCTTGGGCATAGTCTGCTACTAAGATCTTGCCCATGGAGTCCACTCCAACACCCCTGGGGGAGCCAACCTTCCCGATCTTTATCCATTCCCCTCTGGAGGGGGTGGTGTGAGGATTGAAGACCCAGACGGCCCCATTTGTCATATCAGCTACGGCCACCATTCCTCCCCGAGTCACAGTCACATCCTCCGGCAAAAAACTGCCGCCTTCCCTCCCCGTTTGCCAGCAGGGCAGGGACTTCAGCACTTGGCCTGTGCTGCTGAGCACGTGCACCCAGGGAGCACCCTCGGCTGTCACATAGATAGAGCCATCCCGGGAGCAATGGATTCCACTTACACACCCATAACGGCTGCCAGTGGGGTTGGGGATCTGCCGGACCAGCTCATCCTGATGATAGTGGAGGAGGTTCTTGATGTTGTCCAAGTCTCTACACAGGCTTTTGGTCCTGTCTGCCAGCTGGTGGACTTGGAGCTCTGTCACCATGCCCATGCCCTGCTGGCTGCTCAGCAGCGGGCTGGCAGTCTGGAGAGTGGTGTTTGACTTCAGCTGAAGGGTGTAGAGGGCTTTCAGAAGCTTCTCCTTTTGCTGGCTGGTCTCCAGAGTGGAGTCCATGATGAGACTCTCATCCCTGTTTAGAGTAAGTAAGTGGAAGGACTGTTACTGACCGACCTCTAGGACATGCTCTGGGATCAGGTGCTTGCTGTCTGCACAGGACCGAGGTGTTGGCGCTAGGCTGGATTCATGCCAAAGCAGCAGAGAACAACTCGTAGTCCTGCCCACTACGTATGTGCTCAAAAATCGAAGGGGAGCAAAGCTGGACCTGCAACCAAAACTGTGCATGGGCTTCAATGACCATTTGAGTGACAGATCTGTCCCGAGGGTTTATGCAGAAGGGACAGTCCTGTGTGTGAGTGCGCTGGGTCTGAACTCCACCTCTCCAGTTCTTGAAATCAGTGGCTTCTCTCAGGTCCTTCACACTTCTTCACCCTATTTTCTCTGAGCCACATCTCCCCAAGCCGTGCTCGGACCCTGCTTGCACTGGCTGAGATAACTTTTCCTCCACTGCCGTGTGGGTCAGATTTCACACCTGGCCAGGGCGTGTGTTTGCTAAGGGCAGCCTCTTTCCATCCAAACCAATGTATTCTGGAAACAGCCAATGCCTTGGCAGGAAGAAAAAGAGAGGCATTGCTCTGATTCAGCCTCTACAACCATTTCAGAAGTGGGTTACAACTTCTTTCAGATTTGAGAGCCACCACAGCAACCACAATTTCTCTTTTGCCCACTCTGTTTCACAACCACAAATATGAAGGAATGGATCCTGCAAAACCCAGAGTCCACATCCCTGCTCTCCAGCAGACAGGAGCTGCTAAGAGAAACATGGCCTTGGTGAGGATCCTGGAGAGGCAGAAGTTAACCTTGCTTTCAATGTTCTCATAATTATTGTTGTAAAGGACACATTCAGCTGTTCTGCTTGTGAGCCACTGCTCCACCTTGATTGCCCTGTGTCCCATGACTGGCTGCTGTTTTACACTGCCTGCAAAAGTAATACTTCCCCAAGCCAGCACTAAAGTGTTGTGCTGGGCTGAGGCATACTGAGTGTATCCTTCCCAAATGAAAACACTGCAAACATCCAAAACATCCAAGTATCTGCAGAGATACCAAATGCAACTACATGAGAGTGAGTGTGAATCCGGTTCCTGTTGGATCTGTGGCTTGAGTACAACTTTGCCACCTTCTTCCCTCAGTGCAGAGGGAGTGTGCCTCAGCCCCTGACAGCAGGGAGCTGAGAGATGGCACCAAGACTTCCTCCAGCCCTCGCACTGCTGCTGCCATGGCGCAGCGGGGTCTTCCTGAAGAACTGAGCAGAGTTCAGATCCAATAAACTGGCTTCCAGTGTTGGGAAAAAATGAGTCACCAACCAAGAGGCTAAGTTGCCAGCCACCAACCCAAAAACACAAGTGTCCACTTTGCTGGCCCTGACCCCATCCCCAGCACAGCTCAGTGACCGCACATGGCCAGGAGCCCAGCTCCTACCTCTTGTCTGGATGTCCTGGGGCTGCCTGTCCTTTCCAGCAATGCTGCCCTCCTGCTGGCTCTGTCCTGCTCCCTGGCCAGGCGTAGGGTGGTGGGGCTGATGGTGCTGTGTTGTTAGTGACGGACGATTGCCCTTGAGCGTGGGTAAACACAACAGCTTCTTGTGCTGACAACCAGAAGCAGCAAGACAAGGGCTGGTGCACCCAGTTTTTATTCCTTGCTGGTCTCGTGCTCAGACAGAAGGTGTCTTTCCTCCAGGATCAGAGGAGGAAAGGCCCCAAGGTGCCCAGGCGCAGTGACAGTTAAGGGCTTTAATGCAGAGCTTCAGACAAAGGGAGCAATATGCTGCACCTGAGTGAAACATCCTTTGGGAAGTGGGGTGGGGACACTCCCACACCTTGAATCAGGGCTCCTAACTTATCTCACTGCTCCTCCATGGCTCCCTGTGTGCTCCCAGCCTGGGTCACGTGCAGTTGGGTGCCCCAGTTTACGGGAGGAGATGGGGATTTTTGCAGTGCCCAGGGTCTGAGGTCCAATGGAGATGCTCTTGGGAAAGAGCCCAGCTCTTTATCTCCATGTCTGTCAACCATGGCTCCCTGCTGCTGTGCAAGGCTGCGTTCTGACTTGAAGGTAGCACTGACTGGTTCAAGCAAAGATAGTGAAGAGTAAATACAGAACCAGTGAGGTCCCACCTGTAAGGCACTGCTCAGCACTGGATTTGCATAGTGTGGGATCCACCCTGGTCAGGGAAGAGCTCAAAGCATCCACCTTAAATGTGGCCAAGGTTTTTCTTGGACTTAATAATGTTTGTGTCTGTCCATTGCCCAGATGAGCCAAAGGCAATGAAGTTTGGATCAATCTCCCCCCATTTTTGGGGGTGCTTGGTGGCAGTTGGGCCCTGCTGGCTGTAGGGACTGCAACATGGGGAGCTGCCTCTGGAGTCCTGGGCTGGGAGCTCCTGATTTAGTGCTTGGGGACCTTCTGGTCCTATCAGTGGGTCCCTGAAGCTCACAAGGTCTGGAGGGCTGTTTCAGGCCTATTACCAGACAAAATTACAAAATAACCTGACATGACAAGCACTGGGGCCACTCCATCCAAGTCCCAGCAGGACATAGGCAGCTTCAAAAACCATCTCCCAGGGCAACAGGGTCTGACCTTTTGTTTCACTGTTGTGTGCTCCATCACCATGATAAACAAACACAGCCTGGCCCTGGGGCTCCTGTTCACCTTTCCAGGATCGTGCCTCTGTCACAACCCGTTTTGAAGCCACCCCTGGACCTCAGGAGGCACCTGTGTCATGGTACAGCCCATGCCCATGCCAACCCTGGGAGCTGCAAGGTTCAAAGACGGGGGCATGCTCTGGCTGCCCACACTACAGATGTACCAGGTGAGGAGAGGCTGGGTGCAATTCAGGTTTTCCCAGAACATGGCACTGGCAAACAGTAGCAGTGACCTTCACCCCTCGGGGTTTTCCCTCCCCTTATCCCATGAGTTCTGGCCTGAGTGTGCACGAGGAAAGCTCTGTGCTCAGGGGATGCAGCACAGCACCTGCCTAGCACCATACATGTGTGCTGCGTGGCTTATCCCATGAGATGACTTACCTAGAGGTAGAGTTGTGAAAAAAAAAAGCCAAACTTACTTAGATCACACCTGCAGGGATGGGAGGAGGATCAGGGGAACGTGGATGGCCGTGGCATCCATGGAGGGTTTCAGTTGCCTTGGGGAGATTTAGACTGAAGGCTGGGACTGTTCTCAGACAGACCCGAAGTACAACAGCAGTGTCTCAGACTGCTCTGAGAGCATTGGTTGGGAAACCCTCCAACTGTCCCTCTCCTGGCCCTGGAAATATGTTCACTCAGTGAGGCACCAGTCCCCATTGTCAGTCATTTAACCTGTGGAGAAGATTCTGCAGTGTCTGATAGGGACTGAGCTCTTTTGGCAGAGCAATAGGAAAGCCCCATTCCTCCTCCTGCACAGCCTTTTCTCCCCCACAAGGCTCACCAGAGGATTAAGAAATTAATCCTGTCTGCGACATCTAGTTCTCCACTGAGTCTGACCAAAAGGTCCAAAGGCAGTGCAGATCAGTGGGCACCGGCAGAAAGCCCCCTCCCTGCAGGAGCAGACCCATGGGCTGCCCTTCCTCATCTGTCCCCAGGCTGTGGCCGCCCAGTGCTGGGCCATGAGTGGCTCCTAGGGTGGCACCCTGCCCTGGTACCCAGCATCACCTGCATCCCCTGGAGCAGAGGGAGGCCCAAGAGAGGCCCGAGGGAGACTTGCTCTCACTCTCTCTTGCTCACGCTCTCGCTCTCACTTTTGCTCTTCCAGGCTGCCCTTGGGGACCACGTGCCCCCGAGCCAGACCGCGGCTCTCCTACATACTCCCAACATCACTTTCAAGTACTTAAACCCTCCCTGCTTCACTCTCTGAGCCTTTTATCCAACTCCAAAGCCAGAGTGGTTCTGCCCTGGGCAAACACCCAGGGAACTAATCTGTTCACATCCATTCGGAAGTATCCACGAGCTGGAAAAGGAAAGCTCCAACTGGAATAATGGATGGGCTGGGGAAGAAAGGCAGCAGAGAAATGTTGTTGGCTTTTCTACTCCTTTTTTTTTCTCCTACATAACTGAAGAGGTTGGCTGCCTCCCCCAGCTCACAGTTCAGAAACCAGCTTATTGCTCCCTCCTGCTCAGACAGAGCAGCTCTGCTGTAGGTTGTCTCAGCAGCTTCACATATCTGCTCAGAAATCTCCTTGCCGACCTTGGCCCTTCTTTAGTCCACGTTTGGTAACTTTCCACTGCTCCGAGCTCTGGCCCGCCTGTGTTAAGTTAGGAGAGAACTGGTTGTGCTGGGCAGGAACCACTTCTCGTGCCCAGCTGGTTCCACCTGGGATCCCACTGCTATGAATGAGTGCCCAGCACCCCAATCACTGCACATGATCCTACCATGGGACAGCCTGCGTGGGCATCCAGCATGCTCCAGGCCCAGCTCATTGAGCACAGGGCTGTGCCTGCCTCTGCTTCTCGTTGCTGGTCCTCATGGTCACAGCCAAGACACCATGGCTGGAAAAGTGGGTTGGGATGCAACAATCCTACCCACTGCATCCCAGCTCTGCTCCCAGAAACCCTGGAGCCACATCCTTGTGCCAGTAGGTTGCAGAGCAGTAACTTCCTCCTGCACAAGTTACCCTGAAGCTTTGTCCCTTGCCTGAGAGAAGCCTTCCCTTGGGGGTTCCTTATTAGAAAACTTCCCCCCCACACCCTGTTCCCCCTCCATCCCTGAGCTGTCCTTTGCTCTTGAACCCAGAGGAGAAGGAATATCAGAGCAGGAGCAGCTCTACCCACCCAAGGTAAGAAACCCATAAAAGCCGTGCAGCTCCATTGAGCAGGAGCTTCTGGTCTCAGTGCTGAGCCAAGGACCTGCTGTGACCCGGCGTCCCCCCGCCACCCAGAATCGACCAGGGAGGAATTCAGCCTCATTCAGATGGGTCCTCCGGCGAGTGATGGGATCGAGCCTTAGCACTGCCAAGAAACTTGGGGGGATGTATGAGTAGGGAGGTTTAGTCAGCCGTGACAGAGGAAGATGGCTATCAGGTGGGCCGGCTGCAAAGGGTGGGTAATGGCCAGCCATCAGATGCCTTTAGGGTGACCAAATAGCCGTGTAATGGACCCTGAGCTGGAGTGGGCTGAGGGCCCCAAGGGCACAGATTGCAGCCTGGATAAAGCACCCTGGTAGTTCAACTCCCATCCATTATTTAAATGTAAAGGTAAATGCTTCCACCTTTGGAGCTGGAATGGTGCCACAGGCTGGCTGCCTCCTGGAGGCACTCAGGGCCATTGCAGGAGTCCCAGGTAGCTACAGCAGGCAAGGAGGGGATCTATCCCCTTTGTGGGGTACCACAGGCACCACTGGGACAGGGAGAAAGACTGGGTGACACTGAGGACATGGGACTCAATCCCACACCTTCCTTTCTGCTGCTTCCCACACTGGCACTCTGGAGCAAGAGATGCTAGCACTGTCCTGCCAGCTCTGAGGATAGGGACAGCCACACTCACTGTCCCCATAGCAGCTGGTTTTAGCCATAGTGAGGGGACAAACCCTCAAAACCCAGAGATGCGCGGGCGCTGGGACGGAGAGCCCAAGTGCACACCCTTGGCATCAACACAGCAGACAGCAGCAACCCTCGGAGGTTTTTCTTTTTAATGGTTTGGTTTTCGTTTTGTACATTCGTAAAACTGTGAACAATAAATAGTGTGTGGTTGGCCTCTACCTCCTGCCTGCCCCCCGGCTTTCTACGGAGGCAGGAGAGGCCGTGAGTGATGCAGCGAGGGCTGCGGGCACCGGCTGCCGCCCCAAGCACCGGTGAGCAGGGAGGGGTCCCAGTTGGGGGTGGTGGGATGGAGCCAGGGACTGGTGTAGGGAGGCAACCCGTGCTCGAGCAATACATCAGCTAAAAGGGAGAAAAGCAGCACTGTGTGGTGGTCTGGGCACAGACCTCCTGCTGAAGCCCAGGGCTGGTGGTCTGGGAGCTCAGCTCCTTCACTGGTGTCTCAGACCTCCAAGATGCCCAGGATCTGCTAGGAAATACAATGTGCTGCTTGGGGCAGGGAAGAGATGGAGCTCTGGGGTGGGCAGAGGGACCCAGAAGTGCTATTGTTCCTCAGAGGAGGTAAGGGCTGAGTGGGCAGGGGTGGATAGGACAGAAAAACAAGACTCCAGCCTCTGTGTGCTCTGCTGGGGCAGAGCGAGGGTCCTGGCATGGAAGAAGGTGTGGGAGAAAGAGCCCTGAGATGGGGAATGGGGAGATGCTGTTGTAGGGAAGATGTGTGGGATGAGGGAGACAGGAAAAGGTGGGTTGACTGGAGGCATTCAGGGGGACAGAGGGGCACAGAGCAACAGAAGAGGCTGAGAGAGGTGGATAGGCAGTGGGTAGTGTGAGCAAGGTGCTTGGTATGGAGGGGGCTGCTGTGCTCATAATGTTACGGCATCTGAAGATCACAGCACTGTTCAAACCCAGAATGAAAGGCCAGCTCTACCTCTCCTGGGCTCCAGAATCGAGGATCCTGAGCCCAAGCTCTGGGGTTTCTTATGGCTGGACCTCATGGCCGCCACTGGTCTGTGGAGCCAGGGCCATGAGAAGCAACAGGACATGGCTCATCAGGAAGATCTGGAGTTGGAGCTGTGGAGCTGAGCTCAGCAGTGCTCTCCTTCTCTGCCCCCCCCACTGCACTCACTTCTCCAGAGAGACCTTTGGAGACCTGTGTGCTCTGAGCAAAGTCCTTGAGTGAGAAATAACTCCCTTTGACGTGGTGGAAACCTTGTCCAAAGGGCAGTCAGGTGAGAAGAGTCAGCTTCTTCTGTTGTCTAGGTCCATCAAAGCACCTGGGAGGCTGCATTTGGGCCTTGCCTTCTTAACACTCATGGTAGCACTGTCCACCTTGTGCCCAGAGAAGTGCCAGTGCCTAAAGCTTCCATGCTGTGCTGCTCAGGCCATTTATTGTTGGCTTTGCTATCCTCCTTGTCCTGCCATCCCTACCCCTCAGCTGGGCTCTCTCATTGCAATACCAGGCACAACTTTGGAGGACCTTGTGCTAAAATGTGACCCCACCATTTCCTGAACACAGTGTGTGGATGAAAAAGGGCACGTTATACCCACCATGGTGGGAGGAAAACCATGAAAAGCCTGAACTAGGCACGGGGACTTCTCGACCCCAAGCAGACCCTGCCCAGCATGGAGGAAGGGGACAGACTGATGGTTGCTTGGTGTCATTCCAACTTGGGGCAGGCCAAGGAGCCGCATATTCCAAAGTCCCTTTACTGTTGTTTTCAGCATATCTGTATATTGAGCAGCAAAGCTCGCAGCACCACCATCTCACCCCTTTTGCTGTCCTATTTACCATCGTTTGGGAGTTTAGGACTAGTGGGCAGGAGCTCTTGGGAGTGGTACTCTGCAGGAACACGGGCTTTTGTGAGGAGCATGCATCATGTCTGCATGGGGAGAGGCCAAGGGGACAGAGGAAGGAAAAGTCATTTCTGTGTAAAGGCAAGAAAAAGAGCCAGACACTGGAAGAACTATGGGCAGGAATGTATCCCCACAGCCCAGCAGTACCCATGCATGGCAAGTCCTCTGGACAGAGAGCTCAGCACCCAGGTGTGGAGCCATGCTTTGAGGCAAGGTGGCTATTGCATCTTGTTGTGCCTGGGAAGATGTTCTTGTCTTTACAGTGTGGAAGGTACTTGGCCTCTGGGTCAGTTCTTCTGGGCAAACACTTCCCTTCTGTGACCCTGAAGCCACCATGGGATGAAGCTGAAGCTGTCACAGTTCTGCTCTGTACAAAGGTGACAGCCACAGTCTCTTTGAGCACAACCACTTCTGGACCCAGGCTTGTTCTTACAGACACCCCATTTGTGGTCCCTCTCCTGCCATGGGAGCTGGGTTGCAGAAGTCCCTGAGAGTCTCTGATGAGAAGGTTGGATGAGCCTTCAACAGAAAGCTTGTTGCTTTTAGCAGCTCGCATTTCTTGCCTGCTAGTGACTTCCCTTCCAAAGGGAGCTCCGGGACCAGGGAGCTGAGGCTGCTGAGCATGCAGAGCCCAAAAGGACGGTGGGGAGGGGGGCTGGTTTCTTACACTTTATGGAGTCAGGCAGTGGTGAAGCTTTCATCTGTGGGGAGGAGGGATACCAGAGAGGTGGGACACAAGGAAGGTCAAGCATGAGGTGGCTTGTGAGATCCAGGAGCTTTCAAGCAAGGTGGATTTAGGGGTCGGCATGCAAAGGGCTGTGGACACACACCGTGTCTGTCTCATTGGGAAGGCTGCAGGACAGGGAGCGCTGCATGGCCCGGCAGCCCAGCGGCCCATCCTCGGCGGTGACGGGGAGCGGAGGGCCCTGAGTGGTGCTGGATCTGCCATCAGAGCACAGCAGGACGCTGGAGTCCGCCTCGCACTTGGTGGTGCGGCTGTAGTAGGGCTCCATGACGTGCCGCAGCTCCAGCGGCATGGCGAGGGGCAGCACCTCCGCCTTGATCACAGCACCCAGGTGGGGCTCGGAGGAAGATGCCCGGAGGCTCTCGGAGTGGCTCATCTTGATCAGCAGGTCGATGGTTTTGTTCTCGGACTCCAGGAGGCAGCTTGGCAACCCCTCCTCGTCTCCAGCCTCGGCTGGGGCTGAACATTTCTTGAGGGCCCCTTGGTCTTTGCCGTGGAGCTTCTCCATTCCCAGGCCTACACTGCACGTTTCCTTCTTGGTCTGCGGGCACTTCTCCAGGCTCTCAGAGGATCTCTTCACCGAGAGGTCCAGGGGCCCCTCGTGGGGTTTGGCAGCTTTCTCCAGAGCCTGGTGGATATGGTAGAGCTCCTTTCGGATTTTGACTAGCTGGTCCCTCAGCTCTTTTTGCCCAGGAGTGTCCTCCTTTGCCAGATCAGACAGTTTCTTCTCTACCTCCTGGTACTCCTCTAAGGTTTTGGACAGGTCCCCAATAAGCATGGTTGTAGCCTCAGAGTCTGCCATGGTGGCAGAAGGTTCTTGCGGTCTGCTCTGTTTGCAGAGGCCGTGCTCAGGGGCAGCACCTGCACAGGGCAGGCCTTCAGGGTCTTTGCCCCTCTCGGGTTCCTCAGGCCAGCCTGCCAGGACATCCATGTGCCAGTGATCCAGAGCCCTGGGGATGTGGCCGGCGTTGGCCCTCGAACCACTGCAGAAAAGAAATGGATACAATGGTTAGGGAGAGCACTGGCAAAATCTTTGGAGTATGCCCGGGACCAGCATTAGCAGGTTCAGCATGAGCTCCTCTGTGCGTGCTGCCAGCACGAGGACCTTCCAGGAAAGGCTTTGGTCTGAGCTTGCAGAGATCTGGCTGAATCTGCTCCTGCCTTTGTTCTCCCAGGAGAGAGATGGAGCCTAAAATAGGCTGTTTTGTGCCTCCCCCCAACATGAGTCTACTCTGGAGAGATTGTGCTGGTGACTGATGCCAGCTCAGATGGCCAGACTTGTTTTCTCTTTCTCTTTAGAGCACTGAGGGACAGGTGGACACATACTAATGCATGTCCAGGTGCAGAGGATCTCTGCAGCCACCCTGAAAATGGTGAAGAAGCAAGCAGAGGTAGAAAAGCATGGAGTGCTTCTCCAGAGAATGCTCCTCTGGGTGCCAAAAGCTGTGGTTTTTGCAGTGACATTTTTCTTGGAGCCACAGCTGGACTTGCACAATCAGGGGAAGAACTGAAATTTTGTTACAAGGAGCTATGCACATTTCTAGCCCCAGGTAAAAGGAAATCGTGAAATTGGAAGCGTGACCCTCCCTCTGGGCTTTGGAACCAGAAGGCAAATCAGAGGAATGCAAATGTGAATGTTTAAGCGATTGTTCCAGCAACTGTGGTTGCTCCAAAAGGAGGTTCCCTGGTATCTGGGGAGCGCAGGTCCACACTGCACAGACCCCACCTTACACAGAACCTTACTAGCTCTGTGTGAAATGGGGGAAAACTAGGAACAGCAAGCAGTGACACAGCCCAGCTGCTTGGATGCACCTGGAGGGCCAAAAGCCCTGCTCTGGATGGATGCTAAATGCTCTGCTGGCTTGGAGTGAGATGAGTTCCTGCAGCACCTAGTGGGAAAGGATCATCAGGGATAAAAGGGGCATTAAGGCCAGCCAGATGCGGAGAAGGAGACAGAGGACGCCTTACCTGCTCTGATAGCTGGCTTTTGCAGGCATGAGCATTTCAGATCCTATCAAATCCAGATCATTGGAAGGGAGCTTCCTCTTCAGGTTGTTGCCTGTGGGACTGCCGGTCTCCATGCAGGTCACTGCTGTCAACTCTGCCTTCTGGATGCTGCTGGGAGCAAAAGTGCCATCCTTCATCCCCACCAGGTTTTGGAAGATGTCAGTGGTTGGCTTTTTGCGCAAGTTGTTGAGGCCCAGGTCTGGGTTGCTCTCCTTCTCTTGGGACAGCCACTTGTCTTCTTCCTGCCCCAGCATGTGTCCATGGCTGAGCTCAAGGGCTGGCTCCTCTCTACCACTTTTGGGCCAAGGAAAACTCGGTTTCAGCACCGGTACCTTCAGCAGCCCTGGTTTGGATGGCTCACTGGGGGTCTTGGCTTGGGGAGGCGTGGGCATGACCGAACCCACCAGCTGCTGGGCCTCCGGCTTGCTGGATGACATCTTACCTTCGGTGGAGCTGAAGGTGTGCTCAAAGAGCAAAGGGTAGTAGAAGCGAGGCAGAAAGGCAGAGCGCTCGGGGCTCTGCAGGGGCTGGAAGTGGGAAGCATGTGGGTGCATCAACTGGGCCGTGGAGGCCAGGAATGGCAGCTGAGCCAAGTGCGGGTGTGTCGTCGCACTGTTGGCCATGGTGGGGCTCAGGTAGGAGAATAGGCTGGGGTTCAGGGGATAGTTGATGCCCAGCAGTGAGAGGTTGAGGCCCTGAGGTTCATGGTAGTCACTGTAGGCTGGAGGTGGATAGCATGGGATGATGTTGCTGTCGGTACAAGGTGGGGAGACCTCAGGTGTGCTCCTCCTTTGCCCATTTGCCACCAGTTTCCACTGCTCCATGAGGATCCCACCACTGGCCAGGCATTTCTTTGGCACTCTGCAATGCTTTGGCTTAGCTTCTAGGTCTGGGGAGGCCATTTCTCTGCTTTTCATGACATGGTTCTTGAGAGAGAAGACATCCGTGATGATGAAGTCGGGCTCCACTTCCTTGCAAGGCTTATCTCTCTTGTTCTTGAAGCCAAAGACCAAAGTGTTCACTTCTGGTTCAGCTGGATCACCTTGGCAACCTGCCTCTTCATTTTTCTCCTTCTTTTCCCCCGCATCCATCTGCCTCAAGAGGCCAGCCACATCCTCCTCCTCCTCTTGGAACGGGCTGCCTTCTTCCCCAGCCCCTTCAGCAGGCAGGATCTCCACTCCCGATGCCGGCTTCTCCTCGTGGCCAACCCTGCCAGTGTTCTGCTTGATCCTGCCCGACCCTCCTGACGTGGCCGAGGAGTCGCAGGTCTCTGGCTCGTCCTGCCGCCCGCGCAGCCGCGTGGCCTCTGTGGCATGCAGGAGCCGCAGCTCCGGATGAAGCAGGTTGCCCTTCTTGTAGGGCCAGTCAGACTCGATGAGGAGGGAGAGGGAGTTCTTGCACAAGCTGTACTTCATGTGGTTGTAGAGGTGGGATTTCTCCATGCACGTGAAGGGGCACTGGAAACACTTGTAGTTGTAGGGCTTGCCCCATGGTCTCGGGATGTAGTGGGGCTTTTTGGGCTTCCTCTCCTTGTGTTTGTAGACGGAGGTCAGCTTGCAGCCCACGTCGTCCTTGGACATGGCAGTGGGTGCCTGGAGATGGCTCCTGGTGGGAGCAGAGGGGCTCAGTGCCTAAATCTCACTCCACCTCCCCAGGAGATTCTGTGTGCCCTGGAAGGAGAGAACATGGGAGCTGGTGAGCTGTCAGCCCTGCCAAGTCCTGCTTGTATGTGAATACAGTCAAAGAAGGTGTTCAGACAGACAGATCTGTTGGGGAGAGGCTACAGACAGACTGAGTGTACCCCAGCATTGCTACCCATTAATTATAGGCAACAGCATCTGCAGACTGCCACAGGCACCTGGGACCACTGAAGGAAAGGAACAGTGTGGTCTGAGCCTACTGGGGAAGTGAAGACCACAGCTGGGCAGCCAAGACTAGAGCTGCCAGGGAGGTTCAGGCAGCCATGGGCATTTCTTCCCACTGGACCGGTGTGCACCCAGCCCAGCCCAGCCATAGCCTGGCTGCAGCGCTTGAGGGCTGTTTCAAGGTTGCAGTCTCAAGGATTATTAGCATTCACAGGCACCCTCTGCTCATGCCTTGTTCCTACAGTGGCCCTGCAGACAGTGCCAGCAGCCCCACACCCAGCTGCTGGCTGCTGGGCTGGAGGATGCTCTGTGTGCCGGGGGACTCTCCCGTGCTCTGCTTCCTGTGCTTTCACCACTGGGACCCATAAAGCATCACATCGCATCCTGCCCTCTTCCCGAGCACCACTCCCAACTCTAGCCCCACATAGATTCATGAGCCCTGGCCATGGCAATATCCCAGTGCCCCATTGGAGGGTGAGGAACATGGAGAGACCAAGTGGGAGCCGCACAGCATGCTGTGTGTTTGCAGGTCAGTTGAACAAACATTTGGTGTTTACACACCAGAGGCAGATTAAATCTGTGCTGAGAGACTGGAACTGGTTGTTCCATTCTTGCACACCTAACCCTCCTCCAGCACTGCTGCAGAGGTGTGTGGATGCCATGGAGCTGTCCCACACGAGGACAGGGAGTGAGTCCACAACACAGCCACTTCCACCTCCCAGCACCGCAGAAATGAATAGCAAGGCAGGGAGTGGGGGAATAGACAGCAACGTGATGGGAGACTGCCCCACGTGAGAGCCAGGGGCCAGGGGAGGAAGGCTCAGTGCAGCAGAGGCATCCCCAGAGCCGGATACGGCTCTGCAGAACTGGGAGCCAGGCGTTACGGCTCCTGGTTGCTGAGCAGTTCCCGCACCAGCAGATCTTCGTGGTCTGTTGAGTCTCGCTCTGCCACAACGCATTATTTCCAGTGGGCTGTCAGCTGCGGACGTGCGGGGCCGTGCCTGGGGGCAGCGCTCGGCAGGGACCGCGCACCTGTGCCTGGGAATTGCAGCATCCCTGCTCTCCTCCTCAGGACATGGGGAGGGGGGCATGATCAGATGGAGGGAGTGGAGGGGCGAGCGGAGAAGAAAGAGATGGAGAGACAAAGGCAACGAAGAAGGGAGAGATGCTCAGAAAAGGGATCTGCAGTCCCCAGCACTCCAGCACTTTAAAAATCCCAAACCCAGCCTAAGCTCCAGGGATAGAAGCAGTACATAGAACTCTAGGGGCAGTTTGACTGGATCGCATCAACAGCCTGTCCAGTTCATGTCTCTAACAACAGCCAAAAGGAGGTGCCCAATATGTAGGGCAAGCATCCATGGTACTGCTCCAGTTTCCCAAACCCTCAGCTCATCTCCATGTTGGACATGGTGCCTCCAAGAGCAGCACACACCAGTGACCCTCCCCTCTCTGGAAACCGTGGAAATATCCAGCCCCCAAATCATCCTGCAGTGGGGATTTCCCCACCACGCTGCTCAGAGTGCTGCCTCCTGAGCTGGCCCTTCCCACAAATTTCCTTTGACACCCCAATTCTGTGGCTCATCATGACAGTCCTGCTTCACCACCTCCTTTCCAGGCAGAAGGTGGGCACAGCATGAACTGCTGCAGACCTCTCTCCCTGTGTGTAGGCATAGCCATGTGCTCAGGGGAAGGAGAGACATAAAGGCTGCTGGAATGGAGTGGCCTGGTTCAAAGACCAAAGCATGGGTCCACTGGAGAAGCCCTGCCGCTGTAAACCTGTCCTGATACCTGCTTTTGAAACCCCAATGAGCTTTTCATGTCTCAAACTGATGTCCTCCCTTTGCTTCTTGGGTCCTACCATGCTGTGTGTGGGCTGCCAAGGAGCCACAACACCATGGACATCAGTAGCCATCAACCTTTCCCAGCTGGGCGTGAGACATGGCGTGGAAGTAGGGGCATGGGAGAGATGCTGAGCTTCCCATGGTCTCAAGGGCTGGTCCTACCCTGCAGGGGCAACTTCAGGGACATGTTACCCTCACAGCTACATTCACCTGGCTGCTTCCCCCTGTGCATATTCAAACCACTCAAGCTCCAGAGGCTGAGCATCACAACAATCTCAGTGTTCCCTGCACTGCCATTTGCCATCAGCAGTTTCTGTAGCAGGGAGCTGGCTGTCCAAATGACCACGGATGGTCACCAGGATGGCACAAAAGGGAGCATGGGGGGCACGGCTTTTCTATGGGGTGTGACATTTACACTGACAGCCCCAAAGAACATCCCTTTCCTGCAATTACCCAAAGCTCTCCATTATAGTGCTTCCCATTTTTACCAGTGCTGAGGCTGGAGCAGGTAGAGATGCTTTGTGAGACAAGGGGTGGGTGGCAGTGGCGAGCTACTGATCAATGCAAAGCACTTTCCCTACATGCTTCTGCTCCAGGGGCTACTTAGCAGATATTGGGACCCTTTTTATTTTCATAGCCTGGGGTTGCACGATCTCAGCTTTTAAGCATTTATTGGAGCTTGGGATGAGGGCAATTGGCCGTAGCAAAGCAGCAGGCGCTCAAAAGAGGGGGGAAGGCCTGGTTGATGGAGGCCTGGGAGCTCCCAGCCTCCACATGCCTCACTGAAATGCCCACACTTGCAGTTAAAATGACAGTGAGAGGTCATCCTTTGGTGTCCCCACATTGGGAGATTTGAAACTATTCCCACCTTGAGATGTTCCTTACCCTAACTTGGGGTCCATTGAAAATCCTCATCTCTAAACAGACGTTTCACCTTTATGTGCCCAAAGTGCTCTATAGGCAAGATGTCCAAACCCAGCTCTCTAAAAATTCACCACCATTTGGGTTCCCAGGTGTTTGGGTTTCCAGCATTTTGGGAGATCAGCAGATTTGGTTCCCATGGCCCCATCTCAGTGAGCGCCTCTGCCTCCTGCCCACCCAACCTCAGAGAGTCCTCCAGGCTGCTCCCCACAATGTGCCACCCACAGCACTATCAGCACGCAAATCTCAAACCCAAATTGTGGCTCCAATTTTTCTCCTCTCCTTTTTGCCTTCGTTCAAGAAGTGTTCTGCATCTCTCACCTCTCCTCCGCCTCCATCCCCAAAAAGCAGCCGCCTCTCCCCGCTCTGTTCGCCTGAAGACTCCCCGAGGCAACCTCAGCATCCTATGAGAAGCACACGTGGTGGCAAGCGTTCAACCAAGCGACAATGGGTTGGAGTCGTTGTCTCCTGCCCTCTGCTCATGGCACACAACTCAAAGCCTCACGGAGAGATGAGATCAGGCCGTGAGAGCCTCCGGGCTACTCTCCATAGAGGCGAGTGCCCTCCACCGCAGTGGCTTTCCTCCCACAGCCCTTCCTGCCGCAGCCCTCTGGGGGAGGAGGCAGGTCCTGGTGAGGAGATGTAAGGCTGTCTCTGCACATTACATCAACCACCTGCACAAGCTTGTGCTTGGCCCCCACTGCAAGATTTTCCTGCTCCTTCATCCACCTCCACCTCTACCTGCTAATGGAGCCCCGGGAGACTGCAGGCTCTCTGCTGGATTTAGTGGCTCCATTGCAAACAGACCTCCAGATGTGTGAAGAAATCCATCTCCAGCAGTTGGATAGAGGGGAAAGTGACTGTGTGCAAGCCATGAAGCCAGCAGCGTGGCTAGCACCCAAAAAGTGCACAGAGGAGATAGTGACCACAGCTGGCACGGTGACTAGGGGGAGAGGATGAACATCTGGAGAGAGCTGGGAGGGCTTGAGATGTGCACATGTCTGGATAGGAAGGTACAGCCCAGCTCTCCTACGTGGTGAAGTCTGCATCACGCCTGTGATGTGCAGGGCTCCCACCTGCCAGCCTCGAGGGCTGGTGCTGGGAATGGAAGCTCCTTCCTCCCGGTGTCCCAGCCTCATCTCCTCCCCAGTGATGTGGCACACAGGCAGCAATGTGGGGTTCAACTCCACGCCAGTTCCCACCGTCCCATTGCCAGTCATTCCCCCTAGAAGAGCAGCTGCCAGACCACAAAGTCCTGGAGCCTACTGAGGGATGGAGCGTTGTCCCCAAAGCTGTCCAGTGGTTCCCTTCTTCATAGAGCCTTTCTCACACCCCATGCTTCAGCTGGCTTTCTCCCAACATCAGCATGCTGTGTGTATGAGCTGCTCAGGTGTCTCACTCCTTTCACAGTCAGAAAATTCACTGTATTCCAGCTCAAATCCATGCATTTATTTTTTTTTTTAGGCACAAAGCCTTCACTCCTTCTTGCCTAGCCTACCATCTCCCTTGCACTCCAGCCTTCTTCTGCTCCAATACGTGCCCATTGCTACACCCTCACCTCCTTTCCTTCTGCTGCAGGAGAGGATGGGCCCCTGAGCAACTGGATGGGGTTCAAAGCATCCTGATCATACTGGGGGAGACCAGCCCATGGCATGGGGTTGGAACTCGATGGCCTTTTAAGTTTTGTTCCAACTATAATTCTGTGATGATTCTATGATTCTGCGATTCTACTCAAGGCAATGGTGATAAGTTAAATAGATACCTGTGGGTGGGGATGCTTCAAGACCTCAGCATGAAGCATAGACTGCAGCACCAGTGCTGCAACCTAGGCAGGGGCCAGTGCAGATTGGAGCCCACACCCCAAGAAATCCAGCCCAAGCAGCTCCAGCTTCTGAACTATTCTAAATCAGTCAAAAAGGGAAAAGGAAAATGCTTCTCTGCTCCCAGCTCGCAGCTTCCGTCTCCCAGCACCACTTTCCGACCCCAGACTCTCAGCATGATTTGAACTGCAGCGCGGTGATGAGGTGGCCCTGCATGGGTAGCAGTGCTCGCCTGCAGAACAGCCCACTCAGGGCTGTATGGCCAAGCAGTGACCAGAAGGAGCAATGGCCCGAGGCAGAGCCACCAGGACCATACATGGGGACATTGTTAGCAGGGGCTGGGGACGTTGTTAACGGTGTAAGCCAGAAAGGCAGCTTGTTAACGCCCTTATAAGACCATGAGAAATGGTCACAAAGCTGTGCACATCCCGGGCTGGGCCACTCTGCACCCTGCAGCTCCAGAGGGACCACTGTGTGCACGCCTGCTCCAAACGGGGTCCCCACCGAAGTGCTGTGAGCTGCCCCTGTAGTACCAGAGAGGCTCTAGGGGAAGGTGAGAGGACACAGGAGCAGCACCCAAACCTCCCTCGGGTTGGCTCTGGGGTTTGACACCGCTGGGACACATTTGGGACCTATCCATCTCACGTCCTTATCCCCCTCTTTTAACAGCCTAAGAATGCCTGGGAGATGCTCTTCACTGCATGACTCATTAATTTAATTGTCAAAATTACTGTAAACACACATCTAGTTGAACTAGATGACCATAACGCTCTATTCCAACCTTAATGGTCGGCACCATTGAACACTGCAGTAAGTAACCTCCTGCAAAGAGCAGCTCCGCTTTGTTTCTGCGTCTGTTGAGCAGAATTTAGAGGGGAAAATTACGGATGCTATAGATAATATTGTCTTACTGCCAACTCCCACCCTGCCCCTATTTGTGCTTCCCTTTCCCAACAGCAAATACTTATCGCATCTCTAAGCCTGCAGAGAACCACTGCTCTTCTCCGTTATTCTATGAATGCAGGGAGGTAAATGCAGTTCTCGGGAAAGAGCACTCAGAGCAGCTCCGTGCCCGCACACTGTGCTCCGCCGCGCACCACACAGCGCCGGGGAAACCGTCCAAAATCCTTCACAAACTTTCAATTGTGAAGGACTCGCACGAGCAAATCCCCAGCAAAGGCAATTGAACATGTCATTAGGAGAGCCACCCGAGCAGAAAGGCCCCATATGACCTCCCCGGTGCCGAGCGCCTTTAATAAGATGGAGCCGCAACACTTTGCAAAGATATTGGTGACGGGATCAAAGAGCATCGCTGTGGAAGGACTGCCGAGCGACCTCCCTGCCCCTGCAGTTTGCACAGCCCCTTCTGGTACCCATTCATCCCTCCCGCCCCAACCCCAAACTCACAGCCCTGGGCCTCCGGTTCCACCAGGCTGACTTTTTAGGGAGGTACCAAACCAACGGGAGACAGCAGCTCTCACCTTGGGAGAGCGTCCCCCTCCGGGTCCTCCATGGGGTCCTGTCCCTGGGGTCACCCTCAGCCCCTGCCCACCCCTTCACGCCCCAGAGGGCACCGGCTCGGCCCCACTTACAGCTCAGCCCGTCCCCGTGCTGCAGGCTGGGAGCAGGGGCAGGTGACTTCGGATGCCGCTCCCGAGCATTTACAGAGCTGTTTGCAGACAACATCAAACTCGGGAACAGAAGCGCAAACCCAGGAGTCATTCCCCCTCCTCGCTGTCCCTCCCCACCCTCTTGCTTGGTCTCATTTGTACCGATTTGCCCCGCAGGCTTCTCTCTGATTTGCTATGGCCCTGGCAGAGCAGTGTCTGGGAGGAGGTGCGCGGGGCTTGGGGGGTGGACAGGCCAGTGGAAGCCTGGCTTGCCAAAAGCAGCTCAGCCCCAGAAACTGCCTTAATGCGCACAGACGGAGCAGGCTGGGAGCGAAACCAGCTGGGCCGGAGGAGGATGTGCTCAGTGAGCTCATGGCTGGTTCAGGGCTGGGTGCGTGAGCTGCTCGGGGCTGCCTCCTTGCACCACTGCTCAGTCCCATGGGGCGGCACAGGAGAGAGGAGAGGGCTGGAGGAAGAATCCCCCCTCCCTGCATCACCTTTTCCTGTTGGCAGGCAATGCACTGAGTGCCAGTCCAGCTCTCAGCATCATTTATCAATTACCCACTCCGTCCCTACCCTGGGATCCCCGTGCATAGTTGAATTACCCCAAATCAAACCTTCCCCAGAGTGCCCAATACTCTGGACTGGCTCCTCTCTTTGGGGCCAAATGAGGGGATCATGTCTCAGCACTGCTGCCCCACAGGCTCCCCATCACCCAATTGCATCCCTGCTTCAGCATCTCACAGCCTGGCAGGTTCCTGGCGCAAGCACCGAAGATGTGGATCCAGAACTGCACACAGCAGAACAGGGACCTGCAGCCATCTCCAGTGCCCCCCTCGTCTCCCCACTCCCCGCCTTCACTCCTGTCCCCTTCCCAGGCGTGTTGCAGGCAGCCGGCCCCAATCTGCCACGGCACAGGGCCACCTGTGCTGGCTGCCCACGCCATCTGCGCATAGAAGGTCGGGGACAGACGGCTGCCACCCCCAACTCCGGGCCAGCAAGAGAGGGACGGCCAGGGGGGCTCAGCACACGGCCGCCTCACTGTACCCCACGGTGCTGGCACCCTGTGACAGCATGGCAACAGCCCCTGGGCTGGCTGCTCCACGGGTCTGCAATGGTGGGAGTGATTGTGGGTGTGATGGAGGGGGGGGGGGAGGTTTTGAGCCCCTTGGGGTGCCCAGAGGGGAGGTGATGGCCACGGTGTGCCCTCCTACCTGTCCCAGCTCAGCCCTGCAGTGTGCTGAGAGCTCACAGCCTCTCCGGGCAGCGGTGAGTTAACTCCTGACCTCGGTGAGCCCCACAGGCACTGCAGTGGTGGCTGCCCGCTGCCGGCCGGGCACGCTGATGAGATGATAACAGAGCCTGCCCGGCGCCTTGCTACAGGTAGCCGGAAAGTTTTCTTCATTGCTGGCTGCTGGAAAGGTCAAGGCGTCCTCCTCCTCCTCCTGCACTTCTATTCCTGGCCCCTGCCCTTTTGCTGCTATACACCAGACCGAGCTGTGCCATCTTGTGCCATCTTGGTGCGGCCACAGCCCTGCAGTGCGTTGGGAGGGCTGGGGCATGGCTGTGGAATGGCTGCGAGCACGGAGCAGGAAGCATTGGGGGCCAAGGGGTGCTGCTGGTAAGCCCTGCTACACACCCAGGGTGGGATCCAGTGCTGAGTGATGAGAACAAGGAAGGGAATGCAGCTCTGGCAGCCAGGATTGGGGAGGGGGAAGTGCTAGCAGCACACAAACCATCACAGGTGTTACCCAAAGCCAGGTTGCAAAAAGGGAAAGCCCCAATACAACAGGACAGTGTTCTCACTGAAAATCTCTATTCACTTACGCACTGCAGATTTTTAATGGAGACCTTCATGGGGGGACCAAGCCTCAGCCCCAGCCTGGCCCTACCACACTGCAAGGTCTGGGCTGTACAAAATCCATCCTAAAGCACTGGGCAAACCTGGAGAGGGGCCCTGGGGAGCTTCCTCACACCACTTTGTTCACGGAGCAAAGATATTCCCAGCCCTGAATTTATAGATTGGCCCTTAAACTAAAACAACCTCCGGGGACCAGAAAAACAAAAGTAGGTTTTGGTTCTGTTTTGTTTTGTGTTGTATTTTTCTTTCCTGCGTAGACAGCCTTTGCCCAGGAGGGGTTAGCATGAAAAATGCATGTGGGGATTGGGGGAGAGGGGGGGTGCGAGGAAGCAGCTATCGATCAAGCAGCTCTGAAAGCCACACAGCTGTGCGCCTCTGCTGCGTTCCCCGGCACTGCCCTGCTGCTGCTCCGTGCTGGGGAGGGCTCTGTGTCCAGGTGGTGCTATGGGCAGAGAGGAGCTGGAGGCCCTCCAGCCCCCGTCCCATCCAAGCAGGTGGGCTGCTGGGTGGCTTCTCTCCTCGCCTTCCGTGCTTTTCTCCTTCCCTGCGTCCCAGAGCCTTGCTGAAGCTCGGAGCAGGTCTGCAGGTGGGCTTGGAAGTGCATGTCCCCACTGGAAATTGTCTCTGCTGCCTCTCCCAATGGGAAAGAATCCCCTCCTGCACACACGAGAAAGGCTCAGGCCCTGCTCCCCACGTCTGGTGGATGCCATGGCTCAGCTCGGTCACCGCATCAAGAGATGGGGAGCAGCAAGGGGCTGAAGAGGGGGAAAGCCCGCTGGCAGCTCTGCTTCTCCCTCTGTGAGTTTGCATTTTAACTCCTCTGAGGGCAAGCAGAGCTTCTGTCAAAACCTTAATCCTCCTCCAGTGGGACAAACATGCTATGGGAATTGCTCAGGCAAATTGTCAGAGGGTTTAACAGGGTTTGGGACCCCCACCTCTCTGCAGTGACGCTCTGCAGCACCTGCTTGCCACCATCCCCAGCTGTCTCTGCAGAGGGGAAGTGCTGTTTCTGGCAGTGTGCTGAGTGGGGCCAGCACTGCAGAGAGGGGAAAGCACTGAATCAGGGCATTTGCCACCAGGGAGGGTTTTAGAAAGTAAAGCCCCAGCAGCAATTCCCTTCCTGCTGCTGCCACCCCTCAGATGGACTCTGAGCTGTGGGCACGGGAGAAGGGACCCCCTGAGCACTTCCATCACTGACACCATCCCAGTGTCACCAAGCTATGAAGGGGAACTGGATCTCCACCTTTGGCCAGGAAAAGCTCCTGGTAGCAGGAAAATGCCAGGACAGCTTGGCCCAAACCAGTGGCCCAAACCAGGGTGCCCTGCACGGACCAATGAGCCCCGGTGATCCTCTGCACTCACATCCTATGGGCTCCAATGGAAGTGCAATTTTAATTACAACCTCTGCTGATTCCCCAGCAAAAAGCCAGAAATGAGATCCCTGCCCGGCAGGCACAGCAGGGTGCGGGCAGGGGAGGTGCATAGATGGGGAAACTGAGGCTGGAGCACAGGAGCAGCCTCTCGGGCTCAGCCTGCCTCTGCCATGTGCACTCACAGCAATTTGATCACCTACACACAGAAATCCACAAATACGTTATTTTAACCATTTTGCCCTTCTTTGACCCATTCACCCTGACAGCGTGGATCTGGGACTGCAGCAGCGTGCTCAGGTTCCTGCAAGTTCCCTGAGGTTTCCCAGCCCCAAGCGCAGCTGTGCTCTTTATTCCACCCCCCCCATCCCGACACCCGCTGTCACCCCCCCCATCCCGACACCCGCTGTCAGGCACAGCTGGGACCCAGCAAAAAAGCACAATGCAAAGTGCCCAGGCTGCGGGATCCTGTCACTGCTGCCGGGAATATCACCGTTCAGCAGGGCACAAACTATCCCAGGCATAAAGTTTGTTCCCCAGTGCAGGGACGGATGCACGGCACAGCGAGAGCCCCAGCAGTTCCATATTGGCTGCTCCGTACTGACCCCCAACAGTCAGACAGACAGACACCCGCCCTCTGTGCTTTGTTTGCATTTTAACCGCGTTATCTCCAGCCCACATCCCCCATTCAGTCCCAGCTGGGAACAGTTTCCTTCACAAGGGAGATTCCAGCACATGAAGGTGAAGGCATGCTGAGGGCTTGGAAAAAAAAACAATAATAAAGAAGGAAAGTAAAATAAAATAAAAGAAAAAGAAAAGAAAAAAAGAAAAAAAAAGTGCTTTTTAAAGTTGTTTGCTCTTGTTCTGCTCCTTTGGAAAAGGCAGAGAGCAGGTGCAGGTATCTGCATGCAATGTCCCGGCATAGCCAGGAGCAGGGATGCTCACATGCAGGGAGCGGGACAGGCAGCAAAAAGGATGAACCACCCCAAAGAACCGTGCCTAAATCTGCCTGCCTGCCTGCCTGCCTTACAGCTGCACTGCCGGGTAAACGGTCCCTCTCACCTTCCCCCTCCCAGCGGGGATCCCAGTGGGTGCTGCAGGGACTCACCTGCACCAGGGCTGCTCTCCCAGCACGGCTGCGCTCCGCCTGATGTTCGCGCTGTGAAAGTGGGAAGCGTTTCAGATCGTGCAGTAGGTTATATATTGTCTGCAAGTCTGGCCCTAGGGCGTCCATCAGTTGGTCTTGCTTTGCTCCTGCCCCTATATGGAAGGCAGCATCACATGCTCCGCGGCTCCCAGCTATCTGCCTGGCGAAAGGGGAGACGGGGATGGAGAGGAGAAAAAGGGGAGAAGAAAATTAAAAGGATCTTCATCATGAAAGAGACAGAGAGAGAATTTCCCAGTGTAAAACCAACCTGCCAGAAATCCCCGCCCGAGCCGAACTTTCCCCGCTCGCCGCCTGTGATCGCGGCTCCCAGCAGCCCCTTTCATGTGCTCTGAAGGCCTCCAGACATGCACGGCTCGCCTTGATCCCGCTGCCTCTCTGCCGGAGCAGGTGAGGGGCCGCGGCCCCGCTCACAGGTGCTGACTGCAAAATGCTCCGTGCCTCTGTGCTGTGCTGCTGGGGCTGCTGCCTGTGGTTCTCCAGCCATCCGGCCCCAGGTCATGGGTTTTTAGGGCCACGTTCTCCTCCATGGCATCTCGTGGTGCGCGGTGCTGCTCCAGGACGGGGGCTGCCCCATGCCAGGCGTGCGCAGATCCCAGCACCCTGGGGAGCAGGCAGGGCTTGCACCCACTGTGCTGCCGATGACCCTGAGGACGTCTCTCCTGAAGGGAGGTTCCCTCCACCACCAGCCTCCCCAGCAGTCAGGATCCACTCCACGTTGTGCTGAGCGTGGTTTCTTATGGGCAGAAAACCCCATTTTGCGTTCTTCTCCACCCAGTTTTAACTGTCAGCTTCTCTGACACTGCTCCACTACTCTTTCCAAGTATTTCTATATTCCTTTTGCTAAGGAATATTTTCTATATTCCTTTGCGAAGGAAATGAAGCATTTTTCATTATAAACATGGTCTGTTTTTCCCTTTCTCATTCACTCCCCCCCCCCCCAAATACCCCACACTGCACTGCTGGGCTGCCATTCCTCTGCACACAGGGACCACAGTCTGAGATCTGAAGGTGTGTTCGCAGGGCCTGAAGTCCTGCTCCCAAACCCGCATCTTCTGACACCCGTACCTCCTTGAAAGGCATTTGAGGCAAAAATATAACACTGTGATCAAAGCTGAGCATGGGAGGGGAGACTTCCATCTCCAGCTGGCACAAACGTGGGGGAATTTGGCCTCGCAGGGGAATCTGGTAAGTCCACCTAATGTGATGGCACCTGGGGAAGAGCCCCGTGAGGGCTGGTGCAGATTTCCTTATAACCAGCTGGAGAGCTAAAGGGCTGAGGTCAGGCTGCTGTGCGTCTGAGTGGCACATGGTGCAGGCACAGGGCAGGGCTCTGGCTGCTGCCACTCCATCAGCAGTCTGAAATGTACAGCCCTGATGCTGGAGTTCCTTGCTGCATCCTTACTTCTCCTAAGATTTTGTCACAGATGGAGATGTCCTGCCTGCTCTTCTCATAGGGTAAATGCTCCCTCTTGCTCCGGGAGGACCTGCCTCAGTCCTTCTGTGCCTGCAGCCTGTGCTGCTGCTGGCTGGGTACAGGCTCCCAATAGACCAGAATTATCTTTTCCTCTATAATAGAGCTGAATTCAGCTTTAAAGCTCAAAGTCAGCATATGTGCACTGAAACCCTCCATCTCCCTAATTCTGCTGTTCATAAAGTGAGTTAAGACATTTTGGACACCCGCACAGCCTCCACAGCTAGCTGAATGGAAGCCACGTTTCTTGTCACTGAGGGGCCCAGGACAGCTGAATCCTGGTGCAAACTCACACACTTTCTGTCTGCCTTGCTGAGCAGGCTCCTGCACAGCTCTGTCCTTGCAGATTTATACGTCTTCCACTGGCTACTGATTGCTCATAATGACCTCGAAATAGGATGGCTGAGCAGACCTCAACAGTGCCGGGATGAGAACTTCACCCAGAGTTAGCAAACACAGAGGAATCATGTTTGGTCCAGAAATGCCCCAAGCTGAGTCTGTTTGGGTGCTTGGGAAGTACCCAGATGAACTCGCACACATTTACTCTGCCCTTCTCCTCTCTCTTGGGTTTCTGTTACTGAATACCATCCAGGAACTGTATAAGAAGACTTTTAGTGTGACCTTGTGCAGTGACTGGGTTCTTGTGTAACGTGGCATAGGGCTCAGCTGCTGAGCAAGAGGGGGAAGTCTCAGGCAGGTTCCCAAAGAGCATAGATGACATTCTCAAGATGCAGCTCCAACTTCCTGTTGGGAAGGCTGATTCCCTTGGCCACAACCTCCCTCAAGTCAGATGGACAATTAACAGATGTACATATCTGGTTATTTTTGAAGGAAAGCTTTTCTCTGTGAAATGAAGGCATGGCCAGATCCCACTCCTGCTGAGTCAAGCATCTGGAAGTCAAGCATCCTTCCGCCCAGAGCTGAAGACTATTTCCACTGCTTCTCTTCATCCAGCTGAAAGTCCCACCAGAAGGGTATTGTCCATGTTGGAAACTTAGATGTTTGTATTTCAATACTTAGAATCATACAATCATTCAGTCACAGCTCATTAAGGTTGGAAAAGACCACTACAATCATCCAGTCCAACCACCGACCCACCCCCACCATACACACAGCCCTCAGTGCCACATCTCCACAGTTCATGAACACCCCTGGGGATGGGGACTCCACCACCTCCTAGGGCAGACTGTGCCTCGAGTCTGCAGCTGGCTTCAGGGTGGTGTGAGTAACCTTCATAGCAAGCGCCAGACCCATTATGGCAGCCTGCCCCATAGGGGGAGATGGGAGGAAACCCTCAGCCAAGGGAAGGGATTTCCATATTGCTGTGAACTCATCCTATGTGGAACAGAGATGTTGGAGACAACCATTGGTGATGGAAACCATCATAAGTGATGGGTGATGGAGAAGGCAGAGGCCCAGAGAGGCTGGTGCTGCAAAGTCTATCAGTTTATGCTGCAAGAGAGGAACTCCAGAGACTGGAGGCAGCTGCTCCAGCAGAATGAAAACAGAGCTCACGTCCCTCCCTCCTGCAATTAGAAAAATGGAAAAGGGGAACAGAACAGCTTCACTGATGACCTTTCCCTCTTGCAAATCTCAGCCTGCCTCACTTCATACACCGGCATCAGGAGCAAACAGCCGGGCTGGGACCTGGCAGGCCAGTGGTGGCACAGAACTACCCAAGGAGGTTGGCCGTGTGTGTGTGTGTGTGTGTGTGTGTGTGCGTGTGTGTGTGCGCACACCAGAGTGCTTGCTTTCTTCCAGCCTGCAGGCTGCTTGGGGGAGGAGGGGGAGCAGGAAGGGTTAGCTTGCCAGCTTCTCCCGAGGTCCATTGAGAGGTGTCTGTAGGGCTCATCTCGAAGAATGTCAGAGTGCATGTGCTCCGCGAGACGGCCTTTCAGAAGGCATCAGTCCTGCTGTCACGCAGCGGACCGCAAATCAGGAGTGACAGCTGTCTCTGTGTGCACCATCCATCTGTGGCAAATGTGTCAGCTAGCTGAACACTCCCGAGGAAACTGCTACGGAGCTGGGGAGAGGAGGAGGAGAGGGAAAGGGGGAAGTGAGAGAGGGGAAAAAGCAGCAGCACCAGGGGTGAAGAATGGCAAGGTGCAGCTCAGCAAGGCCAAGGGTCCCAAGAGATCCCGGAAGACAGAGGTAGGTGTTGCTGTGCAATGGGCACCATCACCGCCGCATGGAGATGCCTCATGAATATCAGCCCTTTGCCCTTCTGATCCATGAACATCAATGCTCTCCACAGATATTCATGATGCCGTAAAGCTGTCCCAATGGGTGGCATTAGCTATAACTGTCCTGCAGAGGAGGGAACAGGACAAACGGACCGGGCCAAGACCGATGGCTGAAGGTGCGGCAGACCTGGGGAGAGGATGCAGCAGTGCCCACACAGCCAGCCAAGGAATGGGTGAGGCATGGAGGTCGTGGTGAGACAGCACAGCTGTTCCCTCTTCTCCTTCTGTATATATCATCTCCCTCTTTCCTCATCTTTTATCCCCCTGTCCATTCTGTCACAACAAATTCTTCGTTCTGAGTGAGTGTGGGAAATCACAGCCATGATTTCTACAACAAACAGGCTGTTCCAACAAACAGGCTGTTGTTTTATAGTTCCTGTGGGACAGAAACTGTATGGCTAACAGAAGGAAGTCATGGCTTTCCTTTATTCTCTCCACTCATCCAGTTCTTCTTTGAGAAAGTAATTTTTGGGGGTGTAAGAAATGTGGTGCCTACGAACCACTCACACTTCAGGGAAGGTCAACGCAGCTTGCTTCACAAGAATTTTTTATGCTTTCCCAGCAACTATTGATCTATTGAGATCCCAACCTTAGGATTGTTGTACCAGCTTTGGGGAGCTACCAACTAAATCACATCCACTACCAGAAAGCTCCCAGGGACATTATGCACATGAAACTGAGGAACCCAGGGCACCAGCCAAAGCTCTCCCAGCAGAAACACATCTCAGCACCATCCTAGCCTTGAAAACCAGCAACGTGAGCTGTGCTGCTGTTAAAAGGCCAGTCTTCATTATTGGACCATGTAGCAATTGGTCAGATCAACGCAATGGGAAAGGTTACAACAGAGGTGTGATGACAGAAGAACTGGCACAATAGAAAGGTGCGATAAAGGAAGGGGAAAAGATTGCTCATCCATATCAGAAGATTCCAGGTTTGCAGGGGAAAAACGCCACCAGAGAGGGACCTTCAACCAGAGACCCTTCCCCAGTGGCAGTCAGCCCTTAAATGAGGTCTGAGAGAGGTGCAGCCAGGCTTCACCCCTTCCAGTCACACAGCTGAACTGCCTTCACCTGTGCTCCCAGGGCTGACCAGGTCCTTTCCCCAGTTGTTCAGTCAGTGGTTCAGGCTGGGACTCAACGGTTCCCATACGCACCAGAACTTCGTATAGCACCTTTAGGGCTGTTTAGAAGGGGGTAGAAGATCTTTTAGCCCTATCTGATGGTGTGGGAGGATAGAATTAGAAAAAGGGTGCACAGTGATCAAGCTATGCATCTTTCACATGCTGGTCTCAGCTGTGGACTGCAGGCTTCACTAAGCAGTGCTCCCTGGGTTGCTTCTGGTCACGCATGGGTACATGGGAGCGATTTTGTTTCCAGTCTTGGGATTTCTGGCATGACGTTCCCACTGTGGAGAGAAAACTTCAGCACACACCAGGCCATGAAATGTGTAACAACACCAGTTTCCCATCCCAGCTCCCAGAACTGGGACAGACTTCTCTGACAAAGCAGGGAGGTGTCCCGTTCTATGAATGCCGTCAAGCGTTCATCAGGCAGCCCTTCCAAACTTCCAGTGTGATGAGATCGTTTTCCCTCTGAATTCACCGGAGTCTCAAGGAAAACTTTCCAACTAAAGAGGCGTGAAATCCCTGGCACTGGTTGGAACGAGCAGGACATCTCCCTTAGTAGGGTGGCACTGATGAGAAAGCCCCCAAAGCGCAGCGGTGACATTTCAGCTCGGCAGGTCCCGCTCACGGCCACCGGAGCTGTGCACTGCAGTGAGCACCGCTGAGGATCGATGATCTCAGGGCTTTGCACAATGTCATCCAGGAGGCTGAAAACTCAGCCAATGGCAGCTAGTTACATTTCAACTGAAAAGCTGGAGTAAGCAACCTAATGCTCCTGATGGATTTGAGTAACAGCCTCCCGCTAGTTGTGCTTTTTTATGCCGTTTTTCAGCACCAAACCAACCAGTTAGCATAGCCATAGTGCTATGTGTGGTTGGACTAGATGGTCTTTGTGGTCTTTGCCATTATTAATGACTCTATGATTCTCTAATCACTTGTCTAGGTTACAAGCTCAACCAAGTCAGTGGAACGTGTTTCCATAGGGAAAGCACAGCAAAGACATCCGAATAATTCCCAGCTGTTTTCTGGCCTCTTGTCTGGGTAGAAAATTGTACTGATGGTGGGTAGCTGAGCTCAGTGGCTGGGCTACAGAGCAGCCAGGTTTGCCAGGAAGAGGTGAGCCTCTATTCAAGAATAGGAATGAATGGATTAAAAAAGCAAAGCAATCTATGGAAGGGTCAGTTTCCTATTGTTTCTTATTTCATGGCCAGCTAAGATCAGCTGGAAGTCAGGGCAGATAAGTTAAAGACAGATGCTTCTATGGGTTCCACCACCAAGAGCCATCTCCACTTTGTCTCACTGTTCACTGTCTGATTCCTTCTTACAGAGGCTGTGGTCAGCAAGCTGCCTGAGTTGCCCATCCTTCACTTTGTCTTCAATGACATTGGAATGACCATACATCCTCACTGTTGATGGGTTGAGGTTGGGATTAGATAGCCTTAGTGGTCTTTTCCAACCTTATCCATGATTCTGTGTTGGCTCTTTTTTATTTCTCTGTGAAGCAGACTGACTGCCGTGCCAATGTTCAGGTGCTGGAGTGCATCATCCCCACCCCTCCTTCGTTGTACAAGTGGTTGTGGTATGGACGGGACTTGGGAGTCACACATGGAGCCAGCTGGAGCTGCTCAGTGGCTGCTGATGAAATCTCAAAGAGCAGCTACACGTACCTTCAAGGGACTCCCAACACAGCAGTGACTGACACCTGAATTTGGGTGGGAGGAACGGAATGAGAACAGTGTGGCAGTGCTCAGGCAGGAGGATCCCCCTGAAATCAATGCAGTGAGAACTGCTCCAACCAAAGAGCTCTGGGCCACCAAAACGGAGCAAAATTGAGCTAGCAGTCTGTGCGATGTCCAACTGAAAGCTGAAATCTTTGTTCTGTTGTCTCACCTGGCAGGTAGCCGGAGTACTTTATCAAACCCAGCCAACAAAGGATATGCACCTGCCTGGAAAACTCACCAGCAGCATGGCCACGACGTGCCCAGCGCCTCAGGGAGAGGAACTGCTGGGTTGGTGTCCTTCAGGCTGAGGTCCTGGAGCCCTGCGGCAGTGAAGGAGCTGCACCCTCACCGCATGCACCCACATCCACCTGGCTGCCCCGTCATGGCACCACAGCATCAGGGATGGGGCTGGAGAGGAGATCCAAAGCTTTTTTTTTATTATTATTATTTTTATTTTTTGCCCAGAATCTTCTGTTAAACCCTTTCACAGATGTCCTGATTGCCACAGGTCTTTCCTTGGCAGAGTTTCACAGGGGCATGTGACTTGCATATAAATAACACTGCTTTTGGCAGCTCTTTTAGCTGCTCACTCTTCCTTTCTCCTGAAAGCTCTCCCAGGACTGAGCTTTGTTCTGTGCTTGGTGGCTTGGCCATTTGCTTGGCCAGGATGGACCAGTCTCACTCTCCTGCTTCATCTCTCTTGCTTTTCCTTTTCCATCTTTCTCTTTTTTAATTTTTATTTTCCTTTTTTTTTTTTCTTCATGTTTTTTCCTTTTTTTTTGTTTCTTTTCTTCTTTCTCTTTTTCTCCTTCCCCTTCTTTTTCCTTTTCTTCTCCCATATCCCAATCTCATTTTCAGGGAATGGGTGTTTCACTCTTTCCAGCTTTGTGTGCAGCCCCACACTAGAGCCAATCAATCAACAATCTTCCTCACCAAGTGCCCTTCCTAGGGACGATCCCAGAGCCACACACAGAGGATCTCTTCTAAGTGCTCATTTCCATCCCCTTCCACCAGAGATCTTCTTGTTGGTCAACCGATCTCCTGGGGTTGACCAGCACACAGCTGCAGCCTCTCCATCCCAAATCCCAACCCCCAAAGCAGAGGCACAGCAGCAGAGCCCCAGCCAGGAGCAGTCCCATCCTGCCCAGCTCACCTGGCGGCCGCTGCCACCCACAGCCATGTCACCTGGTGCTGCCTCGCAGTGACAGCTGCAGAGCTGCCCCACACGCACTGCCCAGGGGCGAGGATGTCCACTTGATGCACAGGTTTCTCCGCGCTGCCTTATGGGCTCGGGCTGCCTTCAAGAGCCATTAACACCGAGGCAGGGAGAAAGATGCAACAAAAAGGCTCTGCAGCCGAAGCTTTCACTTCTGGGAAAGTCCTCTTGAGGCTGTGGAGGGGAAGGACCGGGGGGGTCTGGAGCAGGGGCTGAAGAGATGAAGCTTTCACAGCTGAAAAATCAATAATCCTTGGGTCTTTCCCTCTGTCTGAGACAAAAACCTTCACAAAACCTGTTCACACTTCTGCAGTTTTGACCATTTTGTCCTACGTGACTGAAACAAAACCAAGCGTTTGGGAAGATGAAGAGCTTCAACCTCATGCCTCTGTGGCAGCCAGGTGAGTCTCTGAAGCCCCATTAGAGCTGGACCAGGGACTGGCAGTAAGCAGAGCTGGGAGTGGGAGCTGCTCATCCAGCACCAGAACCTGGCAGGGCCAGAGCTGGACAGTGAGGAGCTGAAGGTGAGCCTGAGCCAGCGGAGCTGGGGAGAACAGACCTCCTTTGGTTAACCTGACACATTTTTGGAGAGGGTGGAAGGTTTGGCTGTTGATGGGAATAGCACTATGGGAAGCTGCTTGGGAAGTGCCTGAGCTGGCACCAGTTGATAACTGCTTCTGAAAAGAGGGAAGGAGGAGGACGGCCTGTTGCACATTGCACAAGCCAAATTGCGGCTTGGGAACATCTCCCAGGCAAGCAGTCATCTCAATAGCAAGTGCTGCGTGGTGTGTCTTCACTTTCTAAACTGACCATGGGGATAAGCACAGTGCAGCAGGAGTTGGCTCATACGCACAGGATGGTGGTGAGGGGATGCAGAGGAGCAGTGTGTTCAGCCCCGCTGCATCCTGGGCTCAGTCCCTGCTTCTCTCTGCTTCTCGGTGTCTTTTCTGTGTGGCAGAGCGTGGGGCTCAGCTCCAGCACTGCAGGCAGAGCAGCACCAGCTTCAAAGCAGAGCACTGCTATGAGAGCTGCAGCACAGGGAGTGGGCATCGCTCCCAAGCAGCCGAGGAAAAACAAAATAATCAAACAGGCGTGCTGGCTGGAAGGTGCTTTACAAAGTATTTATGAAGCGTGCTCTTTAAAAATGGATAAGGTGCGCAGAGCATTGGCCTTCCCTCGCTGTGAGGCTGTGGAGATGCTGCATGCATCGGGATGTGCCAGAACCAGGGGGCGTGGGGACGCTGCATCCATCCGTCCGTCCGTCCGTCCGTCAGTCCGTCCTGAGTGCAGTGCTTGGAAGGGGCACTTCCCCAAATCTCTGCTGTGGCGCAGCCCCCTGTGTCCAGGCTCACGTCCCACCCATCCCGTGCTGCAGCTGTATCCAGCACACCCGCTGCCGGCTGCGCGACGCGATGTGATGGGGAACAGCTGCTCCGTGCAACGCAGCTCCCGCGGGCGGGCGGCCGGCGGTGAGAAAACGAGCAGCGCTGTCAGGGCCCATCAGCACAGCCGGGCTGACGGCAGCACCCGTGCCACTGGGGACGTGGGGACCGGGGCGGTGCTGGGATGCTGCTGCGGTAAGGTAGGGGGATGGTCGGGGCTCCCCACTGTGGACAGAAAGCATTGGGACCAGAGGGGTGCGGAGGAGGTACGACTAAAATGGTTTAGGATGGGTGGAGGGGGAGGAGGTGTCCCACAGTTGGTGTCTGCAGAGCCGGGGATGGCAGCAGGGCTGCGCAAAGTCAGCTGAGGAAAATGAACGGGCATGGTGCAACGTTTTGCTGAGAGGGAGCTTGCTTGGCTGGGAGCTGCTGGGCACAGGACTGTGCAGCCTGGGTCTTTCCTCGAAAGCTGGACTCCTTGAGGTCTTTGGGGCTAAACCTTTTCGGTGTCCCATCACCACAGGCACAAGCACACCATTTCTCTTTGCTTCTGATCCAAACAGTCTGCTTTGTTTTTGGACAGTGAGCCTCAAGGACCCCCTTGGACCTCTTATCTCATCCCAGAATCCCCCTAGAGACCTGCCCAACCTCCCCTGGACCACACTTAAGTCCCCCAGCAGGGCAGCTCTGAGTGGGTCCTATGGATCCTATAAGGGATGGTGGGGTATGGAGTTTGTACGAGACGTTGTGTCCCATGGCATCAGAAGAGGAGATGCTTTCAGCTGAAACAAGACCATCATATTGGTGAACCCATTAGCCAAAGGCAACACTCAGCCTGCAGGCAGCCCAGCCAAAGCACAAAGGAAGCAAATGTTGGTGGCTGAGGTTTTGCCCTTCTGCACTGGTGATGAGAAGGAGCTTGGTGCAGTAGCTGCTGTGGCAAAAATACGGAGAAAGATGGGAGCAGCTTTCTGCAGCAGGGAGCTGGAGCTGGGCTTGGGAAGAGGACACAGAGAAGAATCCCAAGGCTGAGCCTGGTCCTACACTGGGAGCAGCAGGATGGGCAGGCAGGCTGTGGGGCAGGGCTGCAGCTCCAGGCCTGGGACTTCCCAGCACTGCCCTTTGCAGCTCTGCTCAGCAGCACGGGGACTGTGGGGCTGCTGAAGTCACATATAGCATCCTTGTAGTACGACCTTCCCGCTGCTGAAAGCCAAAGGAGAAACACTTAGAGGAGCCAGCAGACTGACACTGCAACCACAAAGCATGAACACTTGTGGTTGCAGGGAGTGCAGGGCAAGGGATGCTGGAGTGCATTTCTGCAGGAGAGCTTTTTCTGGTGGGATTTGTGTGGAGATGAACAGGAACAGCTGCTCAGGGAAGGTTTGAGTCAATGGAAAGGAAGTGTCCCATAGTCTGATTTTCAGGTGGCCCTGTGTGAAATCAGGAGCTGGGCTCAGTACCCCTGCAGGTTCCCTGCAGCTCTACAATGCTGTGATTCCATGCTCTGTTCTCCATAGGAACATCTATTTCCCAAGAAGTGCCCCTTCACAGGGCTGCTCTCAGCAGCAAGTCACAGCCCCCACACAGATCAGCCCCCAGGAAGACCTCCAGATCCCTTCAGAGAATCCCAGGCTCTTTGCTCTATCTTCAAGCAGGCAAAGGTTCAGCTCTGGGCAGTTCCAGAGGGAATTTAGACTCATCCTGATGCCCCATGGATTACACTTCCATAGGAACAAAGTGATGTCCTGCATGTATCATAGAATGGCCTGTGATTAAAAGGCCCACAGTGCTCATCCAGTCCCAACCCCCTGCTGTGTGCAGGTCACCAACCAGCAGCCCAGGCTGCCCAGAGCCACATCCAGCCTGGCCTTGGATGCCTGCAGGGATGGGGCATCACAGCCTCCTTGGGCAGCCTGTGCCAGTGCCTCACCGCCCTCTGGGTGAAAAACTTCCTCCTAATATCCAACCTAAACCTCCCCTGTCTGAGTTTAAAGCCATTCCCCCTTGTCCTATCACTACCCACCCTCATAAGCAGTCATTTCTGAGGTACTGAGATGGGTTTGGTGATCCACAGAGCAGAGCAGCACGGAGACCCCAGCCTTGTTCCTATAGGACACAAAACACCTTCAGGCGAGGAAGGATTTCCACCATTAGAAAGAGCGGGTTGAATCTAATTGCCCCAAAAGAGAAAAGCTCCGCGTCCCATTCCCAGACCCTCAGGCCTTCAGCATCTCTACATGCAGCAGGAAATTAGTAAATTGCTATTTGTGTGATTTCCTAGATCTTTGCCCATAGGACATTTTTGTCCTGTCACATAACGTAAACTCCAGGCTTTGGCTGCTCAGAGAATCGTAAGTCACCGGAGGGAGAAAAGCGGAGTTGTCACCTGGTCCCTTGGAGAGACGCAGCTCTGCACCATCCCCAGAGCATCCCCTGGATCGGCGCTGACACACAGAGCCACGACCGCACCGTGCGCCCTTTGCTGTCTGCTCACACTGCTGGGGCAGCCCCACAGCACGGCTGCACCCTGAGGTCACCAGCCATGCTCACATCCCCCACGACCTGTGCTGTGTGTCCCCTCCAAGAGGCCGATCCAGCTGCAGGCACATGAGCTGGAACAGGCTGCCCAAGGAGGCTGTGGATGCCCCATCCCTGCAGGCATCCAAGGCCAGGCTGGATGTGGCTCTGGGCAGCCTGGGCTGCTGGTTGGCGACCTGCACACAGCAGGGGGTTGGGACTGGATGGGCGTTGTGGGCCTTTGCAACCCAGGGCATTCTATGAGCTCAGTGTGTTGGGTAAGGGTGTTCCAGGGGGTGGGACAAGAGGAGCACCAGTAGTGCCTTCATCAAGGTGTTGGTGCACACTGGGAGATGCTACAGCAGAAGATGTGGGCTGGTGGTGAGGGCATGGTGGGACAGTGCCCACTTGTGCTGGTGGAAGCCCAGCAGGTGCTACCCGTGCCAGCAGCAGGGGTGACCTCATCCCACATCACACCCAACCTCTGCACAAATGGGACCTGAAAGGTGCAGCTCAAGGGGTTGGCAGTGGGGTGGCACAGTTCTCATTTTATGACCCTGGCTGTCCCTGCAGGCTCATCCAGGGACTGAGTGAGGAGCTCTTGGCCATGAGGTACCATTGGAGAAACGTTTTCAGAAAGCACAGATTCCATCGCCTCCCTGGATACCTCTCCTTGTCTTTCATAGAATCATAGAACATGGAATCACAGAAATGAAAGGTTGGGTCAGAAGGGCCTTCCCAGCCCCCAGCCCCACTCCTGCCATGGTCTGGCTGTCCCCATAGCTCAGGCTGTCCCAGGTCCATCTGTGGCCACAGACACCTCCAGGGATGGGGCACACACAGTTTCATTCTCTCCAATACAGCACTGGAAGAGAAAAAGCAATGGGCAGGGCCCTACGCCTGCTGGCCAAAGCTGATTTCCAGCAGATGTGTGCCATCTATGACTCAGTGGAGATGGACTGGTGCCTCCTGAACTTCCTGGTGCTTTCTCTTGGGGAAACCACATCCCTCAGCATTAGGGTTTGCCCCATTGCCTCACATGGAGATCTCTCTTCTCCAGAGGCTGAATTGCTGGAGCAGCTCAGGACTATGCTGTCAGTGCTCTGATACCCATTGGGCATCAGGTGCCTTCCTCCTCGCTGGATGAGGGGTTCCCAGCAGCACGGGCTCTGTAAAGAGCAGACAGTGCCAACCCATAGGTTTACACATCCCATCCCTGGGAGGAGACGCAGCAGCAGCCCTGGTGCTGTGCAAACACAGCCGTGCACACTGAGCACACAGCTTCCTCCCTGGACAGTGGCTTCTGAAGGCACACAGATGGGCAGGGCTGCAGGGTGAGTGGGACATCCACCTGCCCATGCCAGAAAGCTCTGCTGTTCTTTCCCAGCAACACAAGGCAGTTTGGTGAGAGGCTCCATCCCCAGGGCCCCCTCCCCCGCCCCACCCCCACCTTCCATCGCATTCAGCCTGGAGGTGCCTGGAACAAGGTGAGGAGCAGGGCTGAGGCTCCCTAGTTCATTGAGCCCATCTCTCCAATGCACAGTGTTAGAGGGGCTGGTTGTTATTGTCGGTGCTGATTTCTGTATTCTTCTGCCTCTTTCTCCCTGACTGGCCTGGTGGCCCTGTCATTACTAGGCTTCCCCAGCTGCCTGTCAGGGTCCTATTGGCCTCAGTGTTGCCTCAGGCTCTGGGATAACAAACAAGGCACAGAAGAGTTCTTGGGCTTCCACGGCCTTAATTAGCCGGTGTCATTTTAGGGACGTGTGTCCTGCTTGCTGCGAGGAGACAAAGACAGCTCGGGAGGCATCTTTAAATACAGCCAATTAGAGGGGGCATCAGAGATGCGCGGCCAGCTCCCAAATCCGTGTGGTGTTGCCAAAAAGCTCGTGTCCTGATGGAGACCCGTGGCAACTTGTTCCTCCTCTGGCAAACACAGCCCTCCCTTTGGCACAGCGTGTCACGCAGGTGTTCCACAGCATCACTCCTGATCCCGCACACACACACAAGTGGTGGCAGAACCCAGGCAGAGCATTCGGAGCTTGGGTGCCTGTCTGAACAACAACCAGGGGGATGTCGAAGTTCTGCACAAAATTGGTGGCTGGCTGATTCCACAGGGCAGCTCCAGTGCCACTGAGGTGCCCTGAGTTCCTGTGTCACCAGATGAGATGTCAGTGGTGGAACAAAGGAGGGGTAGAATTGGGGGTGTAAGGGTGGGAGGCAGTAGATGCGGTTGCCTCTTAACCAGGATCAGCCAAGATAGAGGTAACATCTCAGCAATAAAAATGGAACAGCTTACCTCTTTTTGAGAAGCAGGGCTCACCAGAAACTCCCACAGAAGGCAATCTCCAAGTAGAGATGCTTTTCTTTTGTCTGCCAGCCCTTAAATGAGGTTAGGGAGGGGTGGATGCAGGAACCAACCTTTCATGGGAGAATTGTTTGCAGCTGTGCTCCCAGAGCTGGCCATGCCCCTTCACCAGACGCTCAACCTCTGGTTCAGGCCGTGACCCAACAGCTCCCATCAGGATGCTGTGGGACAGGCTCTGAGATGAGGTTGCTGAAAAGCAGCACATGGGAGTTCCCAGTGGTGTTGCAGAGATGTTCCCAAAGCTGTCACGGGGAGCTCCATGTCCAAACCCACGAGCATCTCCAGTCAAACACGAACGCACTCAGCCTTCCCAGTTCTGGGATGGGTTTGTCCCTCCTCCCACCCCCAGGCCACCCCCAGCACCACCCTGCGCCCATATCCCAGAGTCACCCAGGGAACATCCATCCTCCCACACTGCAGCACCCACCGCTCCCTGCAGCCTCCCTCCAAGAAGAGAACTGGCAACGAAATCCTGCTGGAGGTGGGACCCCCCATCCCAGCCACAGTGAGGTGCTGGGAGGACCCAGCTCCATCCTGGCTGAGCGATGCAGCCGTGCCGTGTCCTCTGGCTGGACTCAAAGAGTTAACTCTGAGCGCCAGCCATTAATATTCTCACTGATAACCCCAAATACCAGCCCTGCACGGCTGTCACTTTCATTAGCGCTGAGAAAATGAGCCCTTCAAAATAGGACAGCCGGTGGGGGGGGGGGAAGAGGAGGGCTCTGGGGCCAAACATTCGATTTTCCGTGCGATTGACAGCCATGAAACCTCCTTCCCGTGACGTCGGGGGTCACTCGGGTGCTGATGAAGGATTCCCCAGCCCCCAGTGCCCACGGCTGGGTGCCCCCCCAGCTCGGAGGTGCGCGGGGCGGCTGTCACATCACATCAGCGTTGGGGCTGCGCGGAACATCCTTTGCTGCAGCACTGGATGGAAGTGGGTGACTCACTGGGGTGGCTGCACGGAGCTGCAGTGCGGTCAGCACTGGGCGCTGATGCAATCAGTGTGGGGCGGAGGAGGAGGAGATGGGCTGTAGGGCTGCTGTCCATGCTGAGTTCAGAAGGGAAGTCAAGGACCTTGCTCGGTGCGTGGGGATGTTTGCCATCCGAATGCTGCCTCGGGTTGTTGCTGAGAGCACTGCTGCACAGAGCTGTCGGTGCCCCATCCATGCGAGTACACACAGCAACGAGCGGGGGGCCCTGGGCAGCTGAGCTGGGGGGGAGCAGCCAGCCCAGGTGGGCTGCAAGGTCCCTTCTAATACAAGGGATTGGGACAAGGGACAATCCATACTGTGATGCTCACATCTCCTAAATTCACCTTTACAATGGCCCCAGGGGATGGGGCTGCATCCACTCCTCCCCATCACTGTCTCCAAAGACATCCACACTGGGAATCCTGCCCAAGCTGGGATGGTTTCTCAGCTGTTGCACCTTCCAGCTGTAGCCAATCCCACCTAGCTGCTGGGCCATGGAGTGATCTGATGCGATGGGGAAACTGAGGCAGGGGCAGGATGCTCCCACAGCGCACAAAGCATGGGGTGCCATCCAGCCACAGTGATTGGATTTAGGGCTGTCATGGAGCTGTTGGCTTTGTTTCCTCCAGAGCAACCTTACAGAGAGCAGCTGCAGCACTGGGAAGCAAAGCCAAGCCTGTGGCCAAACAGTTCTGCTGGTCTGCAAGGAGAGGACAATACTGATGGCACCATGATCTCATCCTGCTTTCATTGTCCATAGCGTGAGAAAGCAGTGCAGGAAGCAGAGCTCCTTTCCAGCAGGTGTAATGCCCACCTTGAGTGCCACACATGCAGGGCAGGATGCGACCCTGCAGCCCAGAGCTGTTTGGGTGCCCACATCCCACCCAGGGGACAGCAGAACGTGCTCAGCAGAGAGCCCTGCAGCCCTGTGGCTATGGAACTCCTGTGCTCCTCCTGGATGCTGCTGAGGTGTTCCCATGTGCTGGAGCTGCTTCAGTTCAGGGTAGGGGCTGCAGGTCCACCCCACTGCCACGGGGACAGCAGGGGAAGAGCTGCTCTCAGCAACAGAGCCACCAGCAGCCACCAGCACTTGGCTCCCAGCCCTGCTGTGCTATGCTGGGACACAGGGACGGCGCTGTCGGTGAGGCCATCCTTCCCTTCCCAAATGAAGGGACTGATGGAGTCGGTGCTGGATATAACCTGGGAAGTGAAGGTGAACTTCAGCCAAGCACAGGGGAGCAGCTCACGGTCTGATGGAGAAAACCCATCCCAGTAGTAGGGTACAGGAAAGGTAGCAGGAAGCAGAGCGCTCTGCCTGCACAGCTCACTCTGAGCTCTGCAGCCCTTGGGATGACGCCCCCCCCGCCCCCCCCCCCCCACCAAGTGCCCGGTCCCAACCCAGGACCGTGGACCCAAATCCCACTCTGCAGCCCAGCAGGGCTCTGCATGGGGACCCGGCGCCGCGCTCAGCGCTGGCTGCGGAGCAGCAGGCAGTCTGTGTGACAAGCCAGACCAGCATGGTGGATGGCAGTAATTACCGTGCCGCCCACAGCTGAAGGGGAGCATATGGTAAGGAAAAGGAAACTAACTTGTATTTTTCCGCACCCCCCGGGCTCAGCCTTTCTGGGGCTGTCACAGTCGATTTGTGCCGCCTGAGCTGCTTCGCCCCGACCGCCTCTGACTGCAGCTCCCTCCCAGGCAGTGGTGAGGTTGGTGCTGTTCTCACTGCTCCCACAGCCCCTCACAAGGCAGCCGGTGGGGACCTGGTGCCACCCAGCCCATCTCTGCTCCACGTCCCCATGTGAGTGCAGGGAGCGCTGGGGCTGCAAGGCGAGGGGCACCTGGTGGGACAATGCATAGTATGTGCCTGAGAGAAGGGTGCCAGGAGCTGGCAGCGGGATGGATAGATTTGCAGCCACGGGGTAATGGCACCTCGGGATGCTTGGCACACCAGGACTTGTGGTTGGGGCCATACAGCCATCCATACGGAGGGACAGGGTCTGGGGAGATCTGCTTGAAGGAGGAGGGTTTGCTCTGTGTCTTCAGGGCACTGAGATCATCTGGGGCCCTAAAAGTCACTGCAGGACCTACACAGAGCCCCCAGAGCCTCTGCACTGTGCTGGGACAGCGGCCACTGAGGGCTCTCCATCACTCGCTGTGCCACAATGCAGCACCCAGGTGGATCTGGCTGAGGGAGAACACGGCTGCCCAAACCTGGTGTTTCCTCCCATTCGTCTGCTCAGAGCACTCTCTAAAAGCAAGCTAGAAGTCGGCAGCTGGAGCAAAAACTTTGTTGTGAGCAAGGTGCTCTGAGTGCCAGCCATGCCAGCTCATTCTCTGCAGGGACTTTGCAGGTGCTGGGTGATGTGTAACATCTCTGTGCCCCAACCCATATCGTTAGGGTGGCCAGTCAGAGTGGGTAGGCTGGTGCTGAAGCTGGCTGTGCTTGAGATCATCAGGAAAATTAGGATGTGGGTGTTGCAGGGAGCAGCACCAGGCTCCCGAGGCTGGGGGAACCCACACCTGGGAGTGCTGATCCTGACCTCTTAGTTCTAAGCCAGGCTCAAGGCTCTGAGGATGGGGTTGGAGCTGCCCTGGTCCCATGTCCAGCCTGGCCCAGCGCCCTTTGCCCCACATCACTGCCCAGCTGCTGGCACGGGGTGGCACGAGCTGGTGGCTTCGGCTCACATCCCCCCACGGATCTCAAAGCTGCTGCCCTCTCGGGCACGACACCGTGCCCATCTGTTGTGCCTGCCTCTTGCCTGGGGACAGATTGCAGGACATGGTCCTGAGCATTGCTCAACGTGAGGCCACCTCCCCAGGGCTCAAGCATAGCCCCCCACCCCAGGCTCCTTCCCCAACCCCTTGCACAGCACAGAAGTCCTTAGGGGGGGACAAAATCACATCCATCCCAGGGGCAGAGCAGGGATGCTGTTGGCCACAGCTCGGTGCCTCCCCCATCCTTGGGTCCCCTCCTGCTGCCGCCGGCCCTGACCTCCCATTTGCCTGTCAAGAGCGAGCTTGGGCACCGCAACACCCCCTGTCAAATTAGTGAGTCAGAAGACGTAAGAGAGACCACCGCTGCTAATTTGTACATTAACTGGTTCTGACAGAAATATTTCACAAGTGAAAAAACAGAAAATGTGCCTCAAGACAATGTTCAACTTCCGTACCAGCAAACTTCTGCTTAACTGTTTAGTGCGGGGGGGGGGGGGGGGGGAGAAAGGAGATGGGGGGGGAGAACAGACCTGGTGTGGTGGATATTGGGGACCCGGTGGGGAGCACATCTTTGTTTGCCCAGTTCCATGGGGCCGACGTTCCATCCTCACCACCCTTCAGTGCCCCCAACCCAGGTCGGGGTGCCCCCCATCAGCTGTTGGGCAGTGAGGACGCTGCCCTTCCCCAGCACCCCTGGGGCACTCACCCCACGGCCACCCCCTCGCCGTGCCGAGTCTGCAGCCATGGAGCCTGTACTGGTGGTAGCTTCGTGTGGCTTTGGGTGGCCATGACAACGTGACATCCTCATGGGATGGGAAACCCACAGGGACCAGATGGGCTCAGTCCCAGGGCCGGACACCCACTGGTGCTGGCAGTGAGGAGCTGTGAATGGCAGCGGGGTTTTGCGGGGCGCTGCCCCACGGCACGGGTGGGAGCAGGCGCGGGCTGAGCCGGGTCCTCGGGCCAGCAGCATCGAGCGCATGATCTGTTGTGGCAGCTTCCCCGCAGCCTGGAGCCAGCCCCGAGCTAGCACTGATGATGGCTTTAATTGCTTTCAGATTCGATAGCCCAGCCCGTGACAGCCCGGGCGATGCGGTGGCTGCAGCCCAGCCGTGCCAGCCGGCCCCGTCCCAGGGCATCCCCATGCCTAGATGGGCAGAAGGCACTGGGAGCTGCTTGGCACGGCCAGGGCTCTCCTCCCAGCATGGCCCTAACAGTGCTGTGCTGCTTCCCTGGGCACTGTTCATGGTCAAGAATGCAGCTGGGGCAGCGCTGCTTCAGGATGGCACTGCAGTGAAGCCACCCGGCCACGTGCCACCATAAGGACTCCACGCAGCCCCATCCATCCTCAGGGTGCAGCTCTGCTCTCCCCAAGGAGATGCTGGGGCTCCTCATGCAGCCATCAGCAATGGGGCAGAGCGGGTCTGGGAATATGAGGGTCACAGACGTGTGCTGCATGGCCATGGTACAGGGCTGGGGGCTGCCCCAGAGCTTGTGGTGCCCAGGGCTGGCACAGCCACATCCCAGGGTCTGGCTGTACCCGACACCAGGCCCTTGTGCTACATTGTGCTGCAATCAGGGAGCCGGGAGTGCTCAGCACTCACAGGTCCTCATCATCCTCAGCTTCTTTGTCCTCTTCCCCCCAGCTGCCACACTCTGAGCTGCCTCCCATGTCCCACCGAGGCCACATCAGCGCAGGCAGCTGCCGGCAATACCCCTAATGGTTCCTGCCTGCCGGGCAGTGCCTGTGCTTGGGGCAGTGGATAGGGAGCCTAAGCGACCATAATGGCACAGGGGGCCCATGCAGTGCCAGCACCCACAGCACCACGTGTCCCCGTCATCCCCCCCAGCCCCACTGTGGCTCACACCAAAGCCATGGACCAGCTCCAACACCGCAGCACAGTTTGCATTTAATTTGGGCGGAGTTTGCTGCCCAACTGAGGACTTCAGGGGAAGCAAAGGTGCGGCGCTCATTCCGTTACCCAATTAGCGGCTCTCAGACTTGGTTCCCAGCTGCCCCGGTCCGTGAGCTTCGCACTCCTCAGCTCAGACTGTCGGTGTTTGCCGTTCCCATCCCAGCCGGGCTGTCGGGGTGCAGCAGCACCCAACCCGCCGCGTGGCTCACGGCCGGGGCGGTGCGGGGCGGCGGCTCTTGGCCGGAGATGCTCCCGGCAGCGATGAGGCCGCTGAGCACGGAGTCAGGGGTGCTGGGCTGAGCCAGGAGCATCTCTCGTCCCCGATCCATTATTGCGGGCAGTGCCGGCGGGCGGACCGGGGCAGGGGATGCATTATTGACGAGGGGGAGGAGTGTCCCGGCGCGGGCAAAGCGGGCAGCGGTTCCTCCCGTAGCACGGAGCCGCGGGCAAAGCACTTTGCTGCTCCGCAGAGCCGCAGAGCAGCGCCCAGCCCGGGGCGGGCAGAGCCGCAACGACCGCACAGCGCAACGGCAGAGACCGCACAGCACCGCATCGCCCGCGACGGGGACGGGGACGGCGACGGGGCCGAGACTGGGACAGGACGAGGACGGGAGCCGCACGCCCCAGCCGTGCCCCTGCAGCAGTGCCAACCCCGTACAGCCCCCTCCGCCCCCGCGCAGCGCTGGTGATGATGTTCTTTTTAAGCCTCTCTCTGTCTCTAGGCGGAGATTTGTGGCGTAAAATGCACAATATGTTCTATCTGCCCTGTGGGAGCCATAAAATATTCACCAGCAGCTCCCATTATAGTCAGAGTGAATCACGGAGAGCGCTCGAGCACGGCGTGCCCCCTCCCCGCCAGGACCCCACAAACTGCAGTGCAGCCACGGGCCGGCAGTGCTGGCAGTGCTGGTAGGGCATAACGGGCAGCCAGGGTCGTGCTTGTGCACGTGGGGAGACGGCAAGGACCCTCGCCTTCACCTGCAAGACCCACCCCGGGCTTAGCAGGTGGAGGGAGGATGGGTTCATCCCCCCCCGGGCAGAGGGTGATGGCATCGGTGAGATGGGAAATGCTGGAGCAGCTCCAGCCCAAGGGAACTGTGGGCAGGGGAGACAAAGCTGCCATCAGGGTGGTGGGCAGTGCTGGCAGCTGGCAGTGTGGGGGGGCTTTGTGCCCTCTGCTGCTCTCCATCCCACGTTGGCAGCCCCATCCCAAACCAAGGTCCCCATTCCATGCCTATTCAAAATCACATCCCCTGGGTCGGGGTCTCATAAAGAGGTCACAGCAGAGCCCATGGGACAGCCCCTTGCTGCCCCTTGTCACACACACTGTGTGCCATATCTGTGGGTCTGACACCACTTTTCTCTTCACATCCCACTGTCTGTCTCCCTTGCTACCAGCTGCTCCACTGCCTGGTCTCCATCTTCCCCTTTATGACTGATCTAATATCATAGATTTAATGTCATAAAATGGCCTAGGTTGAAAAGGACCACAGTGCTCACCCAGCTCCAACCCCCTGCTGTGTGCAGGTCACCAACCAGCAGCCCAGGCTGCCCAGAGCCACATCCAGCCTGGCCTTGGATGCCTGCAGGGATGGGGCATCACAGCCTCCTTGGGCAACCTGTGCCAGTGCCTCACCGCCCTCTGGGTGAAAAACTTCTTAAAGGGAAGGATTTAAGGGACCACAGGGATAGTTAATGAAGCACCACGCTGCTATGAAACTGCTAATTCAAACACAACTTTTTGGCACACAGTTATACGCCCTTGTAAAGCAGTTAATTCTAACCCTTAACTACTGCAGTCACCGCCTCCCACCCTGCCGCAGCCGCTGCTCCCCATCCCACGTCGCTCAGTCACTGCAGGGCTGTGCTGATGGCTGGGGACACGGGCAGCATCGCCGCTGTCGCTGGATCCTCACAGCTGCTGCTGGGAGATGTGTCACATCCACGTCCGTATGCATCCCCATCCCCAACCCACAGCGCAACGCATCTGCACGCAGCCGGTGCCGCAGGTACCCTACAGCTCTGCGGCAGGGGCTGTGCTGATGCCAACCGTCCCCCCGGCAGGAGAATTGCTGCTGGGCCAGCGGGCGTCACCGCCGTGGTCCCGGCACTGCCGGAGCACGAGGAGGGCAGGATTTGTCCCCAGCGCGTTGGCCCCCGTGGGCTCACCGTGAGCCGCCCGCCTGGGGTGACTGCATCGTTCACCACGGGGCTGCCGGCAGGGCGCGGGGCTGCGGGGACGCAGGGGTTAAACCCTGCCTCTGCCATCGCGTTTCCATCCCCGAACAGACTGAGAGAGGAGAGAGCGAAAGAGAGAGGCAGTGCCCTCCCCGCCCTCCCCACCAAAATTAACTCCCCATCTGTTTCTCCCCGGCTGAGGCTGATGGCTTGTGACAGGGCCTCCTGAATGCAAAGATGTTTCGCCCGGAAAATCTATTACAAGTTGCTTTAAGAAAGACAGAAATCCTCTCCTTCTGTCTCTCCCTACTGGTCTCTCAAGGTGCCCACCCGGGGCGAGATGGGGTTGGCACGCAGCCGGCCGCCTCCGCTCAGCCGGAAAGCTCCGCGCCAGCCGGCCTCGGCCCCGGGCGGGGGGAGCAGAGCCGTGCCCCGGTGGGGGTCGCAACGGAGGAGCCGTCCCCGTGCCCGTCCCCGTCCCCACCCCCCGTCTGCCCCCCAACCTCCGTGCGGCGCTGCGGATGGAGCGCTGCCGTCGGGTCCGTAGGAGCGGCACCGCGGGCGGCGGCTGCCACCTCCCGGCCGCTGCGGTTCCGGCTGTGCCGCTGTCGTACGGTGATGGAATATCTCCACCTCAGCCCCTCGGCACCCCTCCGCCTGCCCGGCACCTAAAGTCACTCACGGTACCGTAGTACATCACCGGAGCTCCCCCAATCCGACTTCATCCCCCAAAAGCAGCTCCCTGCAGCAGGTCGTACAAGAAAGCGACCCGGCAGGTTTGAGCATCTCCTTCCTGTCTGCCCCAGGTCTCTGGGCCGCTTGTTTCAGGGCTCTGGTACCGACACGTCCATATGGAGCTTCCTAGGCTACATTCTGTGCCCATCGCCCCTTGCCCTGTCACTGGCTAGCCCCCAAAAAGAGCCTGGCCCCGTCTCTCACCTTTCAGTGATCAGATCCCCATCTCAGCCTCCTCTTCCCCAGCTGAACAGCCCAAGGGCTCCCAGCCTGTTCTTCAGGATGTGCTCCAGCCCCCCCAATCTCTGCAGCCTCTGGGCTCTCTCCAGCAGTTCCCTGTCTGTCTGCAACTGGGGAGCTCAGCACAGGGTGCAGTACTACAGATACAGACTTCCCAGGGAGAGCAGAGAGCACCTGCCTCACCTGCTGGCCTCTCTGCAATGCTCCCCAGGTTCCATCCCATTGGCCTTCTCGGCCTCAAGGGCACCCTGAGTGCTCAGTCAACCACTGGCCAACCTGACACCCAAGGCCTTCTTGGCCACAAGGGCACACCGATGGCTCACAGTGACCCTGTTGGCCACCAGCACGTCCAGTTCCTCCTGCACAGAGCTCCTTTCCAGCAGGTAAGCCCATATCCTGTACTGATGTCTCTTAACCCTACATCTGAATACAGTGTCCCAGCAGCACTCTGGCAGCTTGGGGCCACAACCACTGTCCTGGAACCTGCCCCCAGTGCCCAAGGTCCTGGCCCCCAAGCCAGGTGATGGCTGTCACCTCCCCGCAGTGGCCCCAGAGCACAGTGAAACCAGGCAACTTCAGTAAAAAACAAAACTTTATTTGGTCCGTCAGAACCTGAGTTTGAAAACCACCCATGGATAATTCATATCATACAGGGATTACTGATCTGATTTACAATTGATAAAATATCCTATGTTTCTTAAGAGCTGGACAGTATTTACAGGGTTAAAAATATTCACAGCTCAGAAAGACAGAGAGAAAAAGTGAAGGACAAATCATCCCGAGGAGGAAGGTGCAGGGGAAGAGAGAACAGAGCGACAAACAGACACACGGACAGAGCTTGGCTCAGCAGCCCCAGCCCTCGGGGCCGGGAGGGACAGAGGGACAAACCCCACACCCACACATCCCCACTGCTGCAGGCTGCCCCAGAGCAGTGCCCCCACAACACACACACACCCCTACACACACACACACACACACACACACCCAGCTGTGTGCAGCCAGCCAGCCGTAGAGTCACCCCAACATGGAACCCCAGTGGCCCCCACAGCTCTTGGCCTTTGCCTTGTGCTGACCTGCCGTCCCTCCGATGGATGGGGCTCGCCATCGGCCTACAGAATCACTGCCCCTCTCCCCAGCAAAGCCACACTGCGGGAGCTGCTCCCCAGAGCCCAGCTCTGTCCCCAGTGCCCCGTGCCACTGCCCCGTGCACCCCGCAGGGCGCGGGGAGGGGACGCATGGCTTCTCTCCAGGCGCTGCTTCCAGCGGCCGCCTTTGCATAGTAACACTGCAATGGGCTGGGGGGGGACGGGGCAGCACCCCGCAGCCCTGCTCCCCACGTTGGAGCTGAGGTTTATGTCCTCGTTTTGCCCCAAAGCGCGGTGAAAACCAACAGCAGCAGCTTTCTGCAACAACCCTGCACCTTCTCCATCCCGGCCCCAACGCGTGGGGACAACCCTGGCAGCTGCAGTACCTCTGTGCCCACTCAGTCCTGGCAGCAGACAACAGAGGAGACAAGACGGAGGGTCACACAGACGGACAGACGTCAGAGGTATATTCTTTTTGGAGCACCGGGGCCCTGGTGCTGCAGGACGGGGCAGAGCCCTGAGCGCGGTGCCTGGGAAGGACGCTGACTGCAACCTCCAGCCCCCACGTCTACTGCAGCCCCCTGCTACCACGCTGTGTGCCCAAAGCGGGTGGGATCCTGAGATGGCCCCGTGCCCCCCGACTGCTCCTTGTAAAGTGCGTGGGGGGGGGGGGGGGGGGCAGCGGGCAGAGCTGGTCCCGGCCCTGAGAGTTTGCCCCAGCCCCGTGGCACAGGGCAAAGTGCTCGGTGCCACGCTCCGGCCCTGCCCCACGGCTCAGTGCTGGCAGCACGGGGGGAAACCCTGGGCTGGAGGCTCGGTGAAAGCGACGGGAGAGAGGAGCGGGGCAGGAGCGGCGTTTTGTCATAGAGGTCGGGGTCCGTGGAGTCCGGCAACCTCGGGTGTGAGCAGCGGGTTGTGGGTGCCTTTTGTGGACATCCAGTCGTTGAGGAAGGCCTGGGTGGCTTTGCGGTGCGCCAGGCGGTGGGTGATGGAGAAGCCGGCGTTACCCTCCAGCTGGGAGAGGATCACCAGCACCTGCCTGCGGAGAGAGCGGGGCTCAGTGCTCAGCCACGTGGTGAATCCCCCGACCCCAGGCTCTGCCTTGGCCCAGCACCCTTTGGGTGCCATCACCTCCTGCCCCAACTTGACCCACTCCTCCCCCCTTGCCTACCCCAGACCTGTGCAGGGGAGGGACGCTGTCCTGTGTTTTGAGGCTGCCGCGCGTGGAGACAACATTGAAGCTGTCGGTGCAGTCACACTGGACATGCAGGTAGGATTTGGGGTGCCGGTTCTCCACCACCACGATGAGCCCTGCCCAGCCGTGCGTCAAGTAGTAGCATGTCATCCCCTCACGGCCCTGCAGCAGCAAATGGCATGGTCAGGGGTGTGAACCTTGCAGGCAGCTCCATGTGCAGCATCACCCTCTGAGCACTGCCCACCCACGAGGCACCCCATGCTGCACCAGGGAGCAAAAAAGATGGGCACCCATGGGGCAGGAAGGGCTGGGTTGGCTCCTGCCAGACTGAGGACGTGATGAAGGCAGAGTCCTGCTGGCATTGCTGTCTCACCCCATGCCACTGCTCTCACCTCATGGCGTTCGCCCTTGTTCTCAGTCAGCAGGATGATGGCATCTGCCAGCGTGGTGGGCTGCGCCTCCACCTGCTCCACCATCACCAGACGGGAGCTGTAGATGGCCAGGATGTAGCTGGAGTAATCAGTGGCTGGCCGGCTGCTGGTGGGACTGGATGCTGCAGAGATGACAACGCAGAGAAAGGGAGATCGGTGAGATTGCTCCCAAGCCCCTCAAGACCACGGTGCTGCACACGTGGGCAACCTCCATTCCCAGCATATCCTACAGCGAGGATGGAGGGCACCTCCCTTTTGCCTCCCCCAATGCCTCCCCCAGCAGCGCCACGTGGAGGGCATGCAGCCCCTTACCCTGTGCGGCAGTGGGGCCCGCCAGCGCAGCGCTCCAGTGGTTGAAGGCACAGCACACCACGGCGTACTCGCCCGGCTCCAGCATCACGTCGCAGTTGACGAACTTCTTGACAGCTCGTTTGCTGTGAGCCATCAAGCGGCCAAGGCTCAGCTTGTTGCCACTAGTGAAGGTGGCCCGGAAAACCATGATGCACAGATCCAGCAAGTGGCTGTCCACAGCATCCGACCGCCTGTGCCAGGATGGGGAGAAGGGTCACACGTCACCAGAGAGCTTCCCCACAGAGTGCAGAGGCCATGGGTTCAGAGTCTTTCCACTGCACTTGGGGCTGCTACAGGAATCGGTGCCCAGGCTTGGGTTCTGGCTGGAACACGAGCCATGTGAATCAGAGAAATGCCAATTTAAGGCCCCATCTGCAGTACTGCGTCCAGGCCTGGGGCCCTCAGCACAGGAAGGATGTGGAGCTCTTGGAGCAGGTCCAGAGGAGGGCCACTGAGATGATCAGAGGGCTGGAGCACCTCTCCTATGAGGAAAGGCTGAGGGAACTGGGCTTGTTTAGCTTGGAAAAGAGAAACCTCCAGGGAGACTTCATCGTGGCCTTCCAGTACTTGAAGGGAGCATATAAACAGGAGGGGGAACAGATGTTTACATGGGTGGACAGTGATAGGACAAGGGAGAATGGTTTTAAGCTAAGACAGGGGAGGTTTAGGTTGGATGTTAGGAGGAAGTTTTTCACCCAGAGGGCGGTGAGGCACTGGCACAGGTTGCCCAAGGAGGCTGTGGATGCCCCATCCCTGCAGGCATCCAAGGCCAGGCTGGATGTGGCTCTGGGCAGCCTGGGCTGCTGGTTGGTGACCTGCACACAGCAGGGGGTTGGAACTGGATGAGCATCGTGCTCCTCTGCAACACAGGGCATTCTGTGATTCTGTGGTTCAATGGAGAGGAGGTATGATAGGGACCAGCTCTGAGCATTTCTCCCTCCTCTGGTCACTTCCTGCAGCCCTCGTACTGCCCCAGCTCACCTGCTGCCCTCCTGGAAGAGGGCAAACTCCAGGGCAGCACGCTCCAACACTGTCAGCGATGTCACTGTCACTGGTCCGTTGGCCTTGTTGGGGAACATGCCCTGCACACGCACCTCGTGCCAGTCTGAATGGAGTTTGCAGATATCCACAGAGTCAAAATACCTGTGGGGAAGTTTAGCTCAGTGCCTGGGGGTCCTCTGGGCGTGTAGTGCTCTGTCCCATTCCCCAGCATGCTGCCTCCTCTGAGCAAAGAAATTACTAAATGAGGCAATTTCGCCCCACAGTCCCCCCTGTCACACTGCCTGCTCCCACCCTCGCTGCCTCTGTACCCTGGGTGCTACCGTACTTAATGAAGTCGCTGTACTCCATCCAGAAGACCCCCTCGCTGCTGCCGTGGGGCATCAGGTCGTGGCGCAGGGGAGCAGGCCAGTGGGGCCACTCGTCAGACCAGCTGCCGTTCCAAGAGAAGCGACCCCACGGGTTTCGGAGCCGCAGCAACCTAAAGGACAGGGACCAGTGGGGTCAGACACTCAGGAGAAAGAAGACTCGTACCCAAAGGTTTTCTGCTGGCAGGACATGTGCTGCGTTACGCCAGCCTCTGCCCTGAACTCACCTGAAGCCTTGGACATCCCGCACATCCAGGATGGAGTAGGCATGCCGTGGACGGAGCCCCATGCTCTCGTAGGCCACATCATCCACTTTCATGTTGCCCCCACCACAGGATGCACCCATGAGGAACCTGCAGGGGGACAGCAGAATGCCTGACGTCCTGCAAGGTGTGATGGGAGCTCATACCCACTGCTTGAGGCACGGGACAGGCTCTCCCCAGCAGGCTCTCATACATCCCTCCGCAACCACAAGCAAACCTCCCTGCAGCAGGGCACTGGTCCTGCTGAGCACAGCTCTGCCTGGGCAGAAGTGACCTTCCTCCATTCTCCAGGGTTTGTGCTGAGCCCAGGCTCCACAGTGAGCTTCTCTGAGCAGTGCCCTCAGAGCAGAGCTCTTGGTTGACTTCCAAATCACACCAAACAGTGCAGAGCCATCCTTGCCCTGCCCAATCCCATCACTTCCCACTTGCAGGCCTGGAAGCTCTGACTGTGTCTAAACCTCACCCATTTTCTGCTAGATCCCAGGGTCCTGCCACAGACTGGGCCAAGTAGAGAGGCAAATGGTACAGCTGACTGCCTGCTGCTCTACAGCAGTGAGAACAACATGTTTGGGATGGAGGGGGGGGGGGGCTGAACAGGCCAGGTTGGGGGGACACCACGTGCTGGGATGCATCAACCCATATGGCAAAATCCCAGCTGTGACACCAACACTGCACACGGGCAAAGCAACCCTACAGGCTTGATGCTGGCCATCTAAACTTCTGGGAGACAGAAATCACAAAATTCACCACGATTTTAATTTCATATGAAAATTAAACTAAGGAAAAACCACTTCACAGCTTGGAGGCTCAGTCTACAATTTAGGTGAACTCCAAGTGTGGAAGGCCCCACCCCAAGTAAGGCATCGACCCTCCCTCCTCTGAGCCTCTGCAGATGAGAGCTGCCCCCCTCATCCCCCTCTCCAAGTTTCCACACTCCTGTCACAGCCCCTCCTGCCTTGTCTTACCCAGCCTCCTTAGAACTCAGCATTTTGGCCCAGATGAGGTCAGTGTCAATGGGCTCCTCGCGAGGGTTAGTGGAGCTGACCTGCAGCATCAGGCTCTCGCAGGGGGCACCGGTTAGTGTAGCCAGGCCTTCAATAGCACGCCCTGCCTGGAGGGCAAAGTACGAACCATGAAGCTTGGCCAGGGCCTTCTCAATGAGCGCGACCCACAGCTGCTTCCTCTGGGCCTGGGGAAAGAGAAACACATCATGAGCCACACCGAGCAGGAGATGGACAAGCACTCACAAAGCCCACCTCTGCCAGCCCCCAGTGGCGGTGGGACCAGGAGCTCATCCCCACAAGGCCATGGATGAACCCTTTGCTGCCTGCTCAGCACATTGTCTGTGTGGTTCAACTCCCCCTTGGGAAGATCATAGAATCTCAGAACCATCTGAGTTGAAAGAGATCTTTAAAGGCCATTTGGTGCCACTCTCCTGCAATGAACAGGGACGTGTACAGCTCCATCAGGTGCTCAGAGCCCATCTCCAGGGATGGAGCGCCCATCACCTCTCTAGGCAACCTGTACCAGCGCCTCACCACTCTTATCATGAAGAACTTTATTCTTCTTGACATGTCAAGTGCTTAGATGCCAACACAGCTGCAGCCTGGGGCACACAGAAGGGGGTTCCTACCCACCTCCTTCCTCAGTGGTTCAGACTGCAAAATGTTCCGTAAGAGCACATGTGGAACAGCAGGTCTTCACTTGCACAGTCGCAAAGAAAAAGCAACACACCTTTGGTGGAAGAGGCTGCCTAGAGCACACACAGCTTCAGGATGATCAGATTTCACACATGGAACCCAGAGGCTGTCTCAAGGACAAGCTTCACAAACTCACAGGCAAACTCCTCTAGCATAGGGACAGTGGAGAGATGGAATGAGAAGATGCATTTTCACAGGGGGAAAACTCCCCTTGCACCCTTTTGGTGCCAGACTGTAACTCTTGGCACAGCCAGAGTGAGCAGGGATCCATAAAGAAATGCAGAACATGCATTAATGTACCCAGAGATTTATGAAGCCTCTGTAAACACACCAACACAGCACTGGTGTGCAGCATTCCCAGCTGTGTCCAAGCCACCACCCAGCATGACATATGGTGCAGCCACCAGCAGTGCTTTGCCACAGCCCTGGGCATGGCCAGCCCTGGGAGGAGACGTGGCTGCAAAGGCTGCAAGTGTACAAACACAGGAGGCAAGAAGACAAACAGTGTGGCTTCTGCGTCTCCCAATAAATCCAGTGCTGGTGATACTCCAGTACTGTGCTGGGAGGACAGCAGGGGAAAGCTCCAGTGCATGTCTGGTTGTGTGTGACTCACAGGTGGCAGCCGAGGGATAGGAGGGGAAAGGAGGGCTGTAAAGACTGAAGAAAGCTCACTAATTCTTGTCTCTGGTTTGTTTCTGAGTCTCAACAAAATCCATGGTGTTTATTTCTGGCTGAGATGCGGCCTCTGATCACTGACAAAAACATGATTTTCCTTTCATTTCAAAATTCTTTGGCTTTCCTCTGTTAGGCCCCCACACGCAGCTCACACACTTGAACACCCCGCAGAAAAATCTCATCATGATTCAGATGCATTTGGAAACAGCAGCAAGGCAAACCCAGCGCCTGTGAAAAGCTTCAGTTTCAAAACAACAACAACAATGCAGACTCAAAATTGATAAGAGAGTGAAGATGAATGGGGGGAGGGGAAGTCTAGAAGGGCAAATTCTACACTGAAAATAAAGAACTGCATCTGCCTGGATCCTGTCCACCATCAGGGCCAACACCAGGCACTTTCATGCTGCAGGAGACGCTGAGTGCAGCTCAGGCTGGGGACTCTGTGAGCTGCACCAGCATGCAGTTTCCCTGAGTGCTCAATTCCAGGCCTTGTTTCCCCACAGCGCCGTCCCCACAGTCTGCATGCTTGGAGCTGTGTGTATTGTAAAAAGGATTTGGATTCGCAGAACAAAGTCAAACCCAACAGTCCCAGCTCCCTGTCTCCAGCACGGTTTGGCTGACAGATTCTGCAGTCTGAGTTTCAATAAAGACGTTCTCAGTCTCCTTCATGGAAATGATCCTAGCAAGTGCCCCTGGGCCTGGCAAGCAGGGCAGAATGCGCAATGACGTCCCAGAGTGGCTCAGGGAGCTTCATTCATCCTAGCAGATGCCACCTGAGCGTGCTCAGAGCCACCGGCACTGGCTCCAAACAGGCTGCTCTGTGCATTCCCCCCCTCGCCACAGCCCCTCCCTGGCAAAGCCAAGCTGCCAGACCTTCCTGCAGAGCAACGACACGGCTTTTGCTCAGCTCCTCTCTGCCCCCTCAGTGCAAAAACACGCAGAAATATTTTCCTTTTGCTGTGCATGTAAAGATGTCCTCCCATGCCAGTGAATTGACCTGCAATGCAGAGAGGAGCGATGCAAAAAAACAACTGCAAAATAAACTCCTCCATCGCAGCATGGAAAATACCAAAAGGAGATCTGTGTTGGGTTTAAACAACAGCCTCAAAGAGCTCAGCTGACCTCAGGGTGCAGCAAGCAGCACTCATCAGCCCTCTCAGCGCAGCCCACAAAAGGCGCCCCATGTAAACTACAGCACAGACAACTGGGGACAAGCTCCCTTCCCCAGAGCGCTGCCCACTCCCCCAGTCCCTCTGTGGGCACCAGAGCTGCTGACCTGTGAGAAGAGGAGGTACCCGCACTCATCGCAGGGCAGCATGTCGTCCACCAGCACTGTGGTCCACGTGCCATCCTTGCAGAGCCGCACCTGGTAGGCGCCCTCGGGGCACAGCGTCCGTGTGATCATCACCCTTTCCACCAGCTCTGGTCGCTCAGCCAGAACGGCCAGGGCGCTCAGGAACCTGCAGGGAATAGGGATGCACTCAGTGGGCTCGGGTGAGCAGCATGGGGCAATGCCCCTGCCCGGCAAACGGGGGTGCTTGGGAAGGGGAGAAGTGCAGGATGGGCCCCACATAAGTGGACTTGGGTAAGGCTGAGGGGTCTGAACCCAACCTGGGCGATGGGGGAAGGAGCAGCAAGGGTCACCCAGCTCAACTCCTCCTTACCAGCAGTTTCCCAGCAGTCCCTGAAGGATATCCGAGGGTCTGGGTGTCCGGAACACCGACCACTTCACCGATCGGTCTTTGAAGATGTTACAGTTGATTTCGTGGGGCCGCAACCACTGCTTCACCCTCTGCTGCACGCTGTCACCTTCTGGGAAACCCACAGACTTGGGCCCAGGGTGGAAACTGTCATCTACGAAATTGACTTTGTTCTGCAAGAGCAAAAGGCAAGGATGGCATGAGCGTGTGCGGCACACGCAGCTCCCGGGGCCTCCAGCTCGGAGAGCCACAAGCCCATTCCCTCCTCAGGGCTCCCAGCTGCAGCTCAAATCTGCCTTTCTCTGTTTTACAGGAACCTTCTGGGCAGGGAATGTCTCACACCTCACACTGGTGCTAAAAGTCAGACGGTGGGGAAGCTTGGCTGCCTCTATAAGCGGTGAAGCAGGCGAGCAGCAGGCCTGCAGGGAGCATCTGGCAACCAACGCTCCCCAGCACGAGCCCCATGCTAAGCTGTCCTGGCTCTGCAGCCCCAGCCCCGAGCTCCAGATAATCACAGAATAAAAAGAATAAAACAAAACGGGATGGACTGAAAGGCAGATGATCCTGTAGGTATCAGCTGCAGATGTAGGATGGAAGCCCAGAATCTCTCCGAGGGGAGGAAAATGGCTTTTCCGGACACTTTAACACAGGGTGAAGTAAGAACCAGGATTTGTTACTGTTAATTAAATGAAATTAAATTCTTTCTGCTTTAAATGAGCTTTCATACACAACAAGCTGGTATTTGTCCTTCCTCTTCTGCTGCAGTTCTAGCTCACTGATGTGAACCCTTTCTACACACTGCCTCAATTAGCGCTCCTGATTTGCAGAAGGGTGTTTTGCAGCTAATTGTCACCATTCAAACACCAACAGAGGCCAAGGAGGACACGTCCCCAGGATTCACGTTCTCAAGGAGAGCATCTGATCCACGCTCACAAGGGCAGCTGGCACTGCACATTTCAGAGCACCCGCATCCAGACGCCACTAAGCCCTGTGCTGTGACAGACTGGGGAGCGCTGGCTGCACAGGACATTTGGTGGACACTGTGCCAGGCCCTTGCACGCTCACCAGGGCAGCAGCCAGTCTGCTCCTAGACGGTGCCAGACAAGGAGCTCTGCTTGTTTGTCCTGCAAGGGGATAAGACTGTAAACAGAAGGGTTCTGCAGGCAGAGGTGCCAGAGCAGGCACAGCCAGCAGAGTCCTGGGTCATGTTTCTGGCTCTGCAGAACGCGCCGTACTGCTGACACACACTGTTATGCAGAAAGGGGAAGGACGCTGAATCAGAGGAGAGGAAAAGCACAAGACAGGGAGATGAGCAAGAGAGGGGACAGCACAGGGCAGGAAGCAGCAGCCCTGTGCAGAGGGGCAGAGGTCAGCCCATCTTTCCTCCCAGATGAACATGAAAAGATTAAGCTAAAAATGGGGGGCTGAGGATAAAGCTAAAAATGGGGGGCTGAGGATAAAGCTAAAAATGGGGTCCAGGCACTGGGAAGTGCTGAGAAAGGCACTGCTGGAATAACAGAGCAGGCAGAAATCTCTGCTGCAAGGCGGGCTGCTCCCACAACTCATGGACAGCAGGCAGGTTTGGCCATTTGATGCTCCCCTCCAGTGCTGACGCACAGCGGCCAGAAGGAGGAAGTTCTGAGGCTGTCTGACATCCCAGCTTGGCCAGGGAGAGCTGGGGCTGCTGCAAGAAGTCACACAGGGAGAAGAGAAAGCAGGAGTCTGAGAGCAGCACCATCCCACTGCTGTGGGAGCTCCACAAACCAGCCAGCCCACACTGATCCCCTCTGCCCAGGCTCTTATGGACAGCTGCACAGGATGAGGTGAGGAAGACTCCTTTCCCTTTTAGCAGTGGAGAGCTGCTAATTCAGCTTGGCCATCTCACCTAATTCGGGCCTGATTCTACTGGACATTGCAGATGCTCTCTGCCTACAAAAGAGACCATTCACTTGCAGAATCATTGTCTCTCTGCTATATAGACGCCCAGGTCTATTAAGGAAGGACACATAGCAATTAAAACAAAAACAACCCCAAAACAGAATCATTCTCAGTGGTTTCCTTCTTAGGTCAAACACCTCCATGATGACCGGTCTGTGCAGCACAGACACAGACATGGAAGCACTCCTTGGGCCCAAGCAGGAAGAATCTTGTCTCTGCGTCAGAATGGGACTGCAATTCCCTTTCCATCTGGTTCACAGAAGCTGGAGGCTTACCCCAGAAGGAGAGCAGAGAAAGAACAGCATTTGCAGGAGCATCTTCTGCCACTTGGGGGAAAAACAGGGCCATGAGAGCGCTTTTTGAGACTGAGACCAAACGGATTGAAACAGATAGTGCACAGTGGAAGGGAAGCACACACGTTCCTGAGACCCTCACCTGGAACCAAGACAAAGCTCAACCTCTGCTGTCCTTCCCCAAATGTGGTGAGATACTTACAGCTGCATATTTGCAAACATATTTGCAGGCTAAGAAGCCTCAGGACAGATAAACAGTGCCACAAAGGCAGGACTCTGGAAGCACTCAGAACCCCAGGTTCACACACAGCTGCAGAGGTAGCAGTGTCCTCTGCTCGCACTCCTGCCAGTGCTCTGAGCTCTGCCTGCAGCATCTTGATTTCCTGCACCTGCACTGCAGCTGCTGCCCAGAAACATCGGGGCCATCAGCAAAACTGCACGCACTCCTTCCCAACCTTCATTCCTGGATAGAAAGAATTGGACTGATCACCTAGGAATGTCTCCTTCAGTACTGATTTCTCTCACTGATTTGAAGTATAGCTATGAGTCAGAGTTCATGCTCACACTTCTCACCTTTGGACAGAGAGTGAATCGGATAGGTCCCTTGGAAGTCCCCTTCACCCTAGAAATTACCTTGCATTGATTTAAAATGCTACACATTTCAGTGCTGCTGCCCAGCACGCATCCATTGCAAGTGAACGTTTCTGCAACCCCCAAAGTCACAGCGACAGTTTGCTTGTGCAAAGCCACATCCCATCCCACAGGGCAGGAGTGACAAGGGCACTCTCCAAGCGAGATCAGAAGCAAGAAGAACTCAGCTCACACTCACCTCCCTGCAGAAGGTCACAATGTTCTCCCACAGAGCCTTGGCCTCTCCTTCATCTGTCTGCCTCCTCTTTTCCACGTGCATGCTCTCCCTCCTTTTGAGGGGCTTGAGTCCCTTGCGCTGGGCCACGTACTGCTGTGGGGTATGGCAGGCCACGCAGTGCTTGGCTTTCAGCTCATTGAGCAGGGTGCACGCAGGACAAGCCCACTGGCCCGGCCGGTCCTGAGTGCCAGGCAGCTGGGATGGGAAGAGACGGGCGACCTTGCGAGCAGAGGGGGCTTTGGTGCCGCAGGAGGAGCAGCTGCCCTTCTCACCAGCCCCACACTCAGGGCAGCGGGGGGATGGCTCACCCTGCGGGCTGTGCTCCTGGAAGCCGTGCAGCTTGGAGGAACCGCAGACTTTGCACTTCTGGGCCACGGTGGGGTTCTTGAGGGTGCACTTAGAACAGGACCAGGTGGTGAAGTCGGGGCTGGAAGGGCTACAGGGGGTGAATCTCACCGAGTCCCCCACCAAATTGATGGTGTCACTGCCTTTCTGGGTGCTGCAGGCCTCGCATTTACCGGTCCCAGCAGAGTTGAGCAGGGAGCAGGTGCTGCACTTCCAGTGGGACGGGCTGACATCCATCTCCTCCTCCAGCACGCTCAGCCGCTTGTTGGACAACAGCTCCTGAAGGCGGGCAGCCGGCGCGGCCCTGGCCTGGCCCTGTGGGGAGCCCTTCTGCCCCGCAGTGCCCTGAGCCCCAGGCTGCGGTGCCTCGGGGCCCGGCATCTGCAGCTGGGGGGGGACCTCGCGCCGGCTGCGGGGCACTGGGTTGTTCTGCAGCCCGGGGGAGAAAGGGCTGAAGGCCGGCATCTTCTGTGCCTCTTGTTCCATCGCCACCGGGCCCTGAGTGGCCGCGGCATCACCATCAGAGATCTCTGTGGGGACTAAAGACTGCGGGGTGGAAGGGGCCATGTGAAAGCCAGCAGGGGTGATGACCTCAGGGACGACCAGCGCCTCTGGTGGGATTTTGGGCAGGGAGAGTTTGCGTGGCCCGCCGCAGGCCGAGCAGGAGTTGGCCACTGGAGTGTTGTGCAGCGTGCAGCGCTGGCAAGCCCAGCCACTCTCCAGCTCTGCTTCGTCGGGACTCTTCCCCTCTGAATCTTCGCTGCTGCTTTCCACCTTGGCAGCCTCCTCCTTGGCTGTGCCCTTGGGCTCCACCAGCACTGCAGGCTTGGGCAGGATGCCATTGATGACAGGCAGGGGAGAGCCGCTGGGCCCTGGCTCCGGAGTGAAGCCACACACCTCGCATGTTTCCTTGCCCAGAAAGTTCTTGAAGGTGCAGCGGGCGCAGGCCCACTTCTGCTCCTCCACGCTGAGCCGCAGGATGTGGTTGAGGTCAGGCTTCTGGCGCGGAGCTTCGCATATGGAGCACTGCCGTTGGCCCACGGGGTTCAGGAAGGTGCAGCGGGTGCAGGACCACTCGTGCACTGCAGCCATGGAGCCGGGAGAGTGGGAGTGGCTGGAAGAGAGCAAAGATAGAGTGAGCAAAGGGCCAGCAGGTACATGGCGGTGTCAGGTGTTCCCCAGGCTGGCACAGGCAGGATCTTGCTTCCAGGAAGGAAACAAGCAGCAATCCAGCCATTGCTCTCCAGGAACTCGTTTCTCTGGCACTGACAACATAATTCTGCAAGTGCACAGCAGCGTGCCAGCTTCCACCCAAAACACCTTAGGAAGGGCACAGAAAGCAGTCCGTAACCCCAGCGAGCCCTCTGTTGCACCAGGAAGGAGAGCAGGAGGGCAGGGCCCCTGACCAGCACTGGCATTCACACCTGAGAACTGCTCATGCCTCAGCTGGGCAACACCTAGCCCACTTTTCTGCTCCCAGCATCAGTTCATTCCTCTTTCAGAGCCACTCCAGCCCACCTCTGTTGCATTTTCTCTGCTCCAGGCTCACCTCGAGGCTACTCTTCTCCAGGCTCACCTCAGGTACCCATGCTGAAGGGAACCAAGATCTCCCCTGCTGGCACCAGCTAGTAGTTCCAGGGGCTCAGCAATTCCCAATTCCCCCCAGTTCAGGCAGCAGCAGGTTTTTGTGTCCAGTAGACTCCAAGGAGCACTGTGCCCCAGCTGCACCCCTGCTTACCTGGGAAATGGAGAGGCCACAGACCCTGGCAGCCCTTGGTTTCAGCCTCCAGACCTGCAGGGAAAAGCCTGACACCTGAACACAGGAACAGATCCAACACACGCCAAAGGCAGTGGTAGCCCCTGGGCTTACAGAGAGCAGCTCTCCTCACTGTGGCTCTCCTGGTGCTTTCAGGAAGGCGATGCCCTGATTGCACACGTGCTAATGAGAAACTGGAAGAACAGCAGCACTGCAAATGCCCTTTGTCCCCTGCTTTGTGAAGTGTCCAACCACACTGGGCTGAAACAGAGTTTCCTGCTTCCTTCTCCTTTGTACAAAGACCAAATAGCTCTCCTGCAGGTAAATGCAAAGCATTAGAGCACTAGTGCACTAGTACCAGGTAATGCAGAGCCTCCGAGTCCACCCCACACCCTTAGCTCTTCCTGGGAACACTGACTTCAGGCTGCCCCACAGCAAGGAGCCAGCAGCCTGAATCAGGGGGCTCACCATCCACACAGCACAGACTGCAACAAAGAAGGGAGAGAAAATGTGTTGTACCACAGAGGACAGGTAGAGAAAGCTCTGAGATGCTCGTGCACTCCATGGAGTGAACCTGAACAGCAGCACCCGCACAAACAGCTTCCCAAGGCAGCTGAGCTGATGGCGTTGCAGCAGCAGGGCCTTGAGGGGACAGAGGACACAGCAAAAGCCAGCCCCCATGGCGGGGTACAGGGGCTGCTCTCCCAGCAGCATCCAACCATATTTCCCAACCACATCTCGCTGCTAGTAGCGGAGCAGCTCTCTCTCACAAGGAGATCAGATGCAACCTTCAAATCCCTTCTTTAATCAAACGTTTCTCTAAATAAAGCCTGAATCCAAAAAAATCCATTTTATTTCAAGAGAGAGCTTGAAAATTCATTTGGGTTCATATACCGTGCCTTCACAGTTTGAACTTTACAAGGCATTTATTTGCTGGAGTTCTTTCAAGAATCTTTCCCAGCTAAAAGAAATATAAACATTGATTTTTCTGCCTGAAGTTCTACAGCCATGAGCACAGTCTCTCCCTGTAGCAGCTCACAAATGTCTGAAAGGGAAACCAGCCTTCAAACAGAGAAAGGGAAGGAGCTGTGTGACTGGCTCCAGCAGAGGCAGGGAAGCAAAAGGGGCCATGAAGGGCACCGCAATCCTGTCACATCCATTTGTCTTACTGGATAAGGCTCATCAAACTACAGACATCAGCAAAAGGCAAGCAAAGGCTGCCAGCAACCAGCGCCATCCACATCCATCCTGCAGCATCCAGTGCTGAAGGAGCATGGGCTCAAGAACCGACCCCTAACCGCACACGCCGCACTGCTTACCGCAGGTTGGGACCCTCCAGCTCCTCCCACTGCGCAAAGGACAACGGAAAGAAATCACCCCTTTCCCGTGTCAGTAGAGAGAAGGGAAAAACCAGGATACCCAACAGGACACCAGGGGACAGTGGGATGAGCCAGGAGTGCCTGATGTGCTTCCAGCAAGGAGCTGCAGGCTCGGGAAGATGGCACAGCTTCCCTTGGCCAGGCAGGCGATGCGAGCTCCAGGCAGCAGAAAGGATGCAGCAGCCAGAACACTGCAGGGCTCTGCCCGGCTGCTGCACTGCCTGTGCTCTGTCCCAAGTTCTGACAGCAGCCACAGAGAGCTGCTGCCTCTCCCTGGCATTGCTGTCCCTGTCCTGGTCCCCCCTCTGCCCTTCATGCCGTCCACTCCAGGAACACCAGCCCGCTCTCCACTGGGATTTCCATCTGCTTCAGTCGAACAGCACCCAGAAAAGCTTGCCTTTGGCCAGCTCTTGCTTTTGCTGCTCCCTCATGCATCTGTGACTCTCCTGGCAGCGAAAGGACCACCACCACGGCAAGCTGGTAGGGACATCCCTGTCTTCTTGTCCTCAGGAGGCTGTCACATCTTGCCACCATGCACAGCAACCACACAGCTTTCAATGCAATCTAGTAGGAGATGCAGAGAAACGGAAGGAGACACGGGCAGGCACCTTGGGCCATCCCAGCCCAGTACTACTGCATCAGCCTAGACAACTGGCAGTGTGCAACTGCAGCCTGTTTCTGCCCAGGACTGGTGAACAATCCCACTCTCTGCCTTAAGCACCGTGATAAACACTGGGTCCCAAGGTGACAGTAGGTGCAGAACTGAACAGGCAATACTGGGTGCTGGCCCTTGGCCTATCCTCATGCAGCAGACCTCATACTTATGCTCAGAGTACTGTGGCAGCAGCCGCTATCCCACGGCTCCACTTACCTCTCATAAAGATGCTGAGTGAAGGAGGAACCCTCAACAGCTTGCCCAGGGTCTCTACTTCTCCCTATAAAGCCTGGCTGGCTCGTTTCCTGGCAGGCAACAAGCCTGTGTGAGAAAATACAGTTGTCTCCACCATCTTTTCCCCAAACCCATCTGCTGTATGATAACACACATGCTCTCCCGCCCCAGAAGACGCAACTGAGATAAACATTGCCTGCCACCTCCCTGAGTGCCCTGCAGGAGAGGAGTTCTCCTCACAAAACCCACTCTGTAGTGACCTGCAAAGTCACCCACCCACAGGAGGGCTTTTACCTGGAAGCAGGCACTTGGCAGGGAGCACGATGATGCAAGCAAAGGGTGCCCAGCCTCTCAGCACCCAGAGATGTGGCATGTCAGCTGGCAGGAGGCATCACCACCTTAGCAGCACTGCACCAACCTCAGCAGCCTAACTGTAATACTTGGAGGAAAAAAAAAGAAAAAAAAAAGCCTGTACAAAATACTGAACCAAGTACGGCGCTCTCAGTGTGATGCGATCAGGTCCCAGGGAACCTTACTGCTTGCCCTTCACTGGAGATCTATGAGTGCCACAAAGCCCAAGGCCAAGATGACAGCCTCTAGAGAGAGAAGCACAGGCAGGTTATGCAGCTGTTTCCCTCTGGACACTGTTTTGAGGAGGACAGAGGTGGCAGAGAAAGGCTGTCACTAGGAGGGAAGGGAGAGTTACTGCAGAGGTATTGCTGGTCCTTTGCTTCCCTTTAAGGAGCAGGAATTCTCCTCTAACTAAAGCAGGGCAGAAGAAAGTAAAAGGATTCATAAGGCACTTCCAAACCCACCTCAGGACAGTGATGACCTCCTCTCAGGGCTCTGCTCAGCTTGCTTCTCTTGCCAGAGCCCTGGCACCCACACATCAAACAAGCCAGAGGTCTCTGTTACCTCTGGGTGTCATCTGGGACCAGAGGCATTGCCCAAGGCCTCCACAGAGCAGGACAAGACAGGAAGGAACAGGGCAGGGTGCAAGACTGGAAAGTGCCCCAAACCTGCCGTTTTCGTCTTCCCTGCAGGCAGGGAGCTGGTGCTGTGCCAGCCCCAAGTGCCATGCATCTCCAAGGGCAAAAGATGCCAGCCAGCCCTGGCCAGAAGCTCAGAATACCACTGTGAATGACTCGAGGTGACCCGGGCACTGGAGCGAGATATCCAGCACTGCTGCACAGCCCCCAGCAGTGTGCAGGGCTGCATGAGCTTGTGTCAGCACCAAGATCAGGCTGCTTCTCTAAATAAAGCTCCTCCAGAGAAGCTAAAGCCTTACAACTTCCTGCTTCAGTTCTCTCCAGCAATAAATAAACAAATAAATAAAAATCAATTGTTCTCGTCAGCAACATACAAGCCCCGAGTTCTCTGATACAGAATGTATTGTAGCAAAATCCTCCTGCTTGATAAGTACAAGAAAGGGCATCAGATCTTTGCATCAGAAAAAGGAAAGTCATACCAAACAAACAAACAGAACCCTGCCTCAATTATCTGTGAGCTGTAAACCAGTTCACCCATGCAGCTGTTTTCTGTTCGACTCCTTCCAGCAGCACCGACTCGGGGGAGCAGCCTCACGCACAGACCTACCACACCTCCAGCAGCAGCTGCAGCAGAAGACAGCCATGGCTGTGCAGGGCCAGCTGCAGGAGGTCGGGAAACACGCAGCACCACTCCGGCAGTCGAGCGGTCGGAAGGGCAGGTGAGTGGCACTGCTGGCTCCTGCCTACACGCCGTGCAGCCCAGGCAGGGAGAGACTGGTGGCTGAGCTGCCTTCCTCCTGCAGAGCCAGGCAGGGCTGGGCTGGATCAAGGGGAAGGTTTTGGCAGATGAACTGGCAGAACAACACAGAAAAGCTATGAGCAGGGACTTCCCAATATTTACAGATTTTTATAGGAGCATCAGTAGAGAAAAACAGCCTCTGATTCACACTTGTAAGCCCCCAAGGCTACAGAAGTGTCACCAGCTCTGTGCCAGCATCGTACAAACAGTGCAGGTTGCATAAGCATTTCCAAATCCCATCTCCCTCACTCCTCTAAAGTGAGCCAAGTAAATAAAAAACAGGCTGAAATTCCATTGACCTTCACCCAAGCTCAGAGAAGTGCAGCCAAAATGAAAGCACAAGAAGGGACCTCTTCCTCTGTGCTCATCTCCCACTTTCTCCCAGCACGGTTCTTCAGCTGTAGAAGGGAAGATCACAAAGAAAACAGCCCCGAGCTCACCCAAGCTTTCTTGGAGGCTCAGACCAGAGCAGCAAAGTCAGAATCCACACCAGGTGGATCTTCAAGACAAGACTGGAGCTGGGGCTCTGGTCTGAGCTCCCAGCTTTCTTTGGACAGAGCATTACATTTACGCAGAAAACAGTAACTGACAATGCTAATAACTCATGATGAAGAAAGACAACTCTATTTGTTCTGTTTGGTGAAGTAATGGTGGCAGGGGAGGATCGCTTCTCCAAGTAGAAGGGAGAAAAAAAAAATCTGCAGCAGAAGACCTTGCAACAGTGAGCAGCTGAAGGTGAACAGGGCCATTAAAAGACCCATGACCAGCACACAGCGCTCCCTACAGAGGGCCAAGAGGCTCAGGAAGACACTACAGGTTTTCCAAGCTGAGGGCACATACCAGTTCCTGGGATTTCTTGGTCCCGTTGCAGCAGACCTCGTGTGTGTTCTTGCACAGTTTCTATTCAGCTTCTACACTTTTTCCCAGACTGGACACAGCTCACAAAGTGCTCAGCCAGCTCACGTGTGATTCACTGGCCAGGGAGAAAAGAGGCTGCGAGTTTTAATAAGAAGGCTCCCAGGGGAAAATTGAACTCTACTAAATGAGAAGTGTGAGAAAAAAATATAGGCCCCAGCTAAATGGAGTTTACTCAGCAGTACGTTTGTGGCAGCCAACGAAACCACAGAATCTGCTCTCAAACTGCAACTTTCCCAGCAATTTACTTTGCAGTCAACTCCCAGAGAATAGGGGCTTGCATGTCTTAACAAAGATGTTACTGGAGAGAGGAGAAGGAAGAAGAAATGATTTCCAAGGCTACACTGTAAGTACAACTGCTTGCAAAGGATGCAAGAGGAACAGAGAACATGCTTCTCTACCTGTCGCTGGCAGAGAGTCCTCTTGACTGAAATCCCTGCCTGGTTTCGACTGGTGAAAAGGAGAGAAAGAGCAGAATCTTTGAAGGTATCAGCACATCTGATAAAATGGGCGCTGGAGTTCCAGGCCTGCAGCTGTTGCAAGGATGCAAAATGACGCAGCTGGAAGGAGCACAGTTCACACCTGCTTTCTTCTAAGGCTGCAGACATACAGGTAGTGTTACCCTGAGCTGATTTGCTGGAGTCTTTCATCAGTCTTCATGCAGGATCTTCAAAGCAGAATGCGAATCTGGAAGGCTTGCCTTGTGAGAAAAACAGGACGTGCATCACTAGCCTTTAATATACCTTAATTGCTTCAGTGCCTAGAAATACTATTTTTGGGAAGGAAACCAGTTTGGCTAGGAGAGCATCATGCAGCTCCACACTGATGAGACAAGACTGTTCTCAAGGGCTCCTCTGCAAATGAAAAGGATACTCAAATTTCTGCCCAAATAAGAAGAATCCCTGGGGGCACAAAAGGAAGAGGCACAGAGAGTATTTCAAGGAGGCTGGCAAGCCCAAGTCCCAGCTTTGATCAAACGCCGTGAGCTACAGCAAGCTTTGGGCCCGCAATCTTCAGATGAGGGACCAAGCATCCCACCCCAAGGCAGCACCTCCTGCAGCTCCACGAGGTGAGGGCCCACAACAGGTGGGCTATGGCAGTGTGATCCATTCAGATCTCAGCAGTGCTGGCTGCATCGCACACCCTAAATAAACCCATTAGTGCTGCCATCATTCCTCAATACAACCACTTCACTTACCTTTTCTGTACCTCATTTCCCTAGTATTGGGGTATCTGGGGAAGATTAAGAGCAAATAATATTGCGGTCCAATTGCACGTAAGTATTCTGCCTCATAAGGAGAACTTGCGTGCCATTAACTCTGCCTGGCATCTTACTAAGGCTTAAACAGGTTTGACAATGTCTTAATACATTGATTTTGCTTCAGGGAGTGATGAATTAATGGCCTCAATCTACATCTTGCCTCGCTTAGGTGCATTTCCTCACTGACTCTGACTGAAATCCACATACTGTTGCTATTTGAATCCCACTTAAGAGGAAATGCATTAAAGGAGTTATACCACTTTTACAGTTTTTTGTCCAGACTCAGGAAATTGGTATAATTTGGGTGTAGAAAGAGCAAAGAAATATTCTGGCTGTACTCAAACATTAGGGAGTGCCTCAGCATGCACACAGCCCCACAAAGCTGCCCTTTCAGGTGAAAAAGACCCAAAGCCTCCAGCAAATGAAACACAAGAACTGAAGAATTCGCTTTTTTTGTTGTTGTTGTTGTTGTTACAAAAATCTTTCCCAAAAGAATAAAGATCACTACAGCAATGCACAAGACTGCGATTGACTCCTTCTGCTGCACCATTCTGAGCATCACTGCAAATAATGGAGCCAGAGAGCAGAAAGCTCTGATCTCCAGAAGACAAACAGAGCCAAGTCACATTGGATGCTCGTGGCTTCAGCTGCCTCAACACGTGGAGCACGGAGACAACAGGAGTCTCATCTTTCAGAAAGCCCAATATGATTTGATTCAGCTACCTTGTATGTTGGGTTTTTTTTCCACTACGTTCCATCTCTGGTCTGAAGAGCATTCCAGCAAGCTTCCCACATAAAACAAAACTGACCAGCAACATTTACGAGCAGCTGAGATGGAGAAAGGTTAGGACTCTTTTGAAGTCAGTCCCACAAATGAGAAAAATGCATCTTACGGACCTGCTCCTAAATAAAACACGTATCTGCCTAGAAGATGGCTTTTATAAAAAGGCTTGAAAAAAGCACTTTTACACTGAGCCATCAAACCAAGGCTGAAGATCAGAAAAACAATATTTTCCATACCCAGACAGAGTAAGGGTCTTGTAAACAGGTAGAAACACAAAGCCAGGACTATGAGAGCCAGCATAACTCAGCTTGCAGCCTTCAGACTCATCTTCCTCAGCACGGTACAGGCAGCTCACCGTGCACACGTGCCAGCAGACAACCCTGAGCCCATTTGCTCACCAGTGTTGAGAACAAATTCAGAGTTACGATGCACGGCCGCTTCCAAGTGCTCACCTCAATGGTCCCAGCAGGAGGAAATCTGCAATTACTCACGTGGAGATGCCTGAATGCTTCTGCAGAAAAGGTGGCAAATGAGAAATTTCGAAGTCTGCAAAGATCCCCTCGGTTAGGAAGGAGGGGTTCAAAGGAGGTGTAGGGACTCCCAAAATGGATCCACTGAGTGGCCTCGAGGCAGCTCAGTAAACTTCCCAGAGGTTTGTTTGGCTCAGTCCCAGCAGACTCAGGTCGGTAACAGAGATGAACTGAAGGAAGGTGAAGCTGATGGAGAAGAGCAGTGGAGCTACCAGGCAGCAGGACCAGCTGCAGCCTAAGGCAGACCCAGCAGAAGAGAAGCAGTGCCTGCTGACTGAGCTCCAGCATCCAGCCTCAGATCTCAGCTTGGGGACCTCAGGTCCTTTGAACACAGAGAAATTATTCCAGAGCAAACACGGCCCTGGCACCATCAGCACAGTCAGGACTGACAGAACAGCACTGATACCACCACATACATATCAGGGAGCAGCAAGGACATCTCATCCACTGGGATGACCTCTAGGACAACCCCCACACAGGGCAAGGTCCTCTAAACATCAAGGTGTGCCACAAGGAGGGTGGGAGGAGCACAAGAAGGTGGGAGGTAACAGGAGCACCCTGACACTCTCCCATGGCCCACAGGACAAACACACTCACAGCATCCCACAGCGTGAAGCCTCCATGGCCACTCAGGGTGATTTCAGATGAGATGTGGGATGCGAGGGACAACAGGCACCTACTGCAATGTTACAGAGCTGACAGAGCTCATGGGACACCGCTTCCAGACACACTCTCATGCTGCCCTGTAATTTAAAAGAGCAAATTAAATTTCTTCTTCCTGCGATGAAAAGGAAATTGAATGTGCTGAAAGGCAAAACGCTGCTGTTGGAGGAAGCCAGGGGAAGTTGGAAAGGCCCCCTGCCCCTCAGGTACCCCCAGGGGTGATCAGTGTGATGGAAGCTCTGGCAGCACAGGGAAGTGGGGGCAGGAGCACCTGCCAAGCCCCTCTCTGCCTGTCACCCCAGTTCCCAGCCTGCAATTAGCTGCGTGGGGCACTGCTATTTGCTAGGGCAACACCTAACTTCTTCCCATAAATTCTCCCTGAAAAATATCACAGCATAACTCTAAGGGGCAATTAAAAAATCCTACAGTAATCAATAGCTCCAAGTCATTTGGGATGAAGGGAGTCCAGAGCTGTGCAGTGAGGCACTGGCAGAGGGAGGGAGCAGAGCCACGAGCCTCCAGCTCCTGATCTGGAGCTGTTACCCAGCCAGCATCCTGGCTCCCTCGCAGAATCGATGCCAGTCATCCTTCATGCAAACAGGGAATCTTGTTGGGAGCCAGCCCTCACTGCCAGCCTCTGCAGCACCACCGTCCCGTGCCAGTCCATGAAGCTACCAGCCACGCTCAGAGCACTGCAGGCAGGACCATGAGCTGTCAGCCTCCCTTTTAGGGTGATTAACAGGCCTTAGCAGAAAACTAAGCCAGCCCTACGCCTCAGGAAAGCTTAATAACTCAGCCAGCATGCTTTGTACTGATCTGCAGAAAAGTTTCTCAAGACACAGAAGAAGAAAGATGTACTCTGGCAACTCCTGATGTCCCTGGAGTTCATCCTGATGTCGGACCAGGGCACAGTGGTCACTGCCACCCTACTAACAGCACAGGTGAGGATGGTGGCTCTTTCTGAGCCATTTGCCATCAGTGCCCCTAACCAGGGAGCATTGCAATCTCCCAGCCCTTCTCCTTTTCAAAACGAAGCCTGAAGGCAGAGCACAAACCTGAATGTTCTCTCTTCTACCTCAGGAAAAATATTTGCAACTCCTCAGAAGAAGACTGACTCCAGAGGAGGATCTCAACACACAGAGCAGCAGCTCAGGGCACTGTCCCAAACAAATCAGGATGGGAGCTCACACACACATGCACCCACTCACTCTCTCCATCAAGCCCTTGGCTCCAGGCACAGCTTTCAAGGGCACTTACATTCACCCACTGCCAGACACTGGAAAAATGAACAAGGCAGCTTGGAGCAGCCTGCTGCATTGGAGCCGTGCTCATCTCAATCCATGCTGGGAGTATGAGGCAGGGCCAAGGGTGAACAGAGCTGCTTGGCCCTGTATGGAGAGCAGAGGCTTCAGAGAGGAGTAAATCTCACCAACCTCACAGCTGCCTCCAGCCTTTTCCCTCCTGGATCATCTGCACCTTCTCCAGCTCTGTTCCTCTCGCTGTGCTATTTCATGGCAAGCAGATGAATGCAGTACTGCACAAAATCTGCTGCTGCATCAGTCATGTTTTGGGGAGCCTGCAGCCAGCAGGCTCTACTCTCCTTGCAGGCTTACAGGAAGGAAGAACAGGGGGAGAAGCTGCCGTGGGTGCTGCTCAGGCTCAGGTCAAATGAACCAGCATCTCCTCCGCACAATTGGAGGAAGAAGTAATTTATTCTGACAAACAGTGAAAGCCTGCAGCAGGGTTGGCTCCTTCTATCAAACCCAGTGTACCACACAGAGGCTTACGTGCTGGAGCAGCGAGGGGAGGGCACTGGCAGTCAAATGATATATCTCCCTGTGTGAGTGATGCATATCAGCAACTCCGAAGAACAAGGCTGCAAAAGACACCTCTCTACTTACCCAGCATCCTGGAGGATGGCAAGCACAGAGTATGCTGGCCACTGCACCTGGATACACACCAGGACAGCTCTCCCTGTACTCCCGTCTGGAGGGGTCACATCCCAGCTCTTCATCTCCCAAGTGGTTGAACCTTTGGGCACAAGTGCCTCGGAAATGAGACACAGCACGGAGGGGCATTCAGCAATAAGTTGGTCATGGATCGTCCACTGTGCAGGAGGTTGGGAAATAAAAGCCTTCAACCTGTAGAAGATCTGCAGCAAGAAGGATCTGGGATGCTAAGTGCTCAGATTAGCCAAAAGAATACAGGCAACAGCACAACTCCTTCTGAAGCAGTGTAAGTTCAGCATCCCTTTGGTCTCCAGCAAACGTGTCCTCCCTACCTTGCCACATCTGTTTGGCTGACAAATTGCTTCTTCCTATGGAGCATCTGGGGAGGTTCTGGTCAGGATTGGGAACAGTTTTGCTACTCCAGCCTAAGAAACACCACCAGCACGTGAGACAGCTAAGACTGTAAGCATCTCTACGTAAGTAACTGTGCAGCTCTGCACCTGCTTTGGAGCCTTGGATTCTCCTCCTGCAGGGGTCTGTGATCCAGACAGTGAACAAGGCACTGAGAGACCAAGGACCGTGCTCAACCACTAAGTCTACAACAAGTCCAAAAACCAAATATGAATTTCTTAAGTCCTTGCAACATTTATTCACCATCCTCTAAATTACTTGTTAATTTAATGATTTCCAAACCTTGGGATCAAGTCGGTCCTGCTGTCTGCAAACAGTAATAATCACAGAAATCAAGCAGACCAAGAATACTGGACTGTTCTCAGCCCAGAAATCACAGGGCTTGGCAGTCAAACTGTGCGAAGACAGAAAGGCACGTGCTGCACCACTGCTCAGTGCTCAGTCTGTGCCTCATCTGAGCCAGGACGGCCACTTTAGGCAGCACAGCCCACGCATGCTCTCCCCAGCCTCTCTGGGATCACACATTTGCCCATATCCCAGAATAAAAAGCAGCTGGAGTCACATCTGAGTGCTGCCAACAGGAAGATGAAAGGCTGAATCAGACACTCCTCTTTTTCCACTGACGCTGTCTTTATGGGCTCTTCTCCCCACTACTACGTACACAGCTCCTTTAATTATCAATTTTCTACAGGTGGTGAAGTTCCAGATGCTCCTGGGAGGCTTTTCCAACTGTATTTATTTTATTTAAATAACAGGGGCATACGGTTTATCACAGCTATTAAAGGGTTTGTGGGTCTATGTGGAGAAAATCTTAAGAGAACAAAATAAGCATCCAAGCCTGGGACTTGGGGTGCTCAGAGGTCCAGGTAGCTCACCAACACCAGCACCTGGCCCCAGAAGAGCAGAGAACAGCCTCAGAGCAAGAGCTGTGAATGAGTTCCAAGCTCTTCTCTGACAACGCACTCGATTTCTTCAGTGCTGGCAAGACTTAGACCTGTTTAGGTATAAATGCTGGGTTGCATGGGCAGTACTTCTCTTTGGTGGGGAAAACAATCCCAGCAAGGACTGCTGTCCTATCAACCAGCTGCGTGTCCTGCAGCCCAGCTGTGAGAGGAAACTGCAGAAGCACAGAGGGAGCTCACAGACCTGAGCACAGCAAGCTTCAAAGGGCAGTCTCGATCACCTCTCTCCAGCTTGAAGTTGAAACAGATCCTGGAGGAGCAGAGAATTGACTGGCCTTTGAAGGAGGATCTGAGCAGGGAGGCAGAGAATGAGAAGGAGCCCTTCAGTGCTACAGATGTGAGACCATAAAACAGAAAAGCAAAGATGGGACTGATTCCCGTGGCTGCATTTTAGATTTACCTGCTCCCGGTGGGGAAAAGAAAGGCAAGGAAAGGAGCAAGAAGCTGAACTCATGAAGCTGCTCTCTCCGAGGATCTGGGACAGCTTCAGCAAGATGGGTGGACTCCTGAGGCCAAGAGACACTCAATTCTCCCCATTTAGCCACCTGCACTTGAGGTATATCTGAACAATCACTCCAAAAGTAATCCCTGTGGAGGAAAGAAATCAGGATGACGAGGAAGCTCTACTTGCTGTTTTCATTTCCCTAACTGCCTTTAAGCCAATTAAGGAATTTCTTTTCAAGTGAGGGTTTGCAGACTGCCTCAGAGGAGCCTGCGCTCCCTGAACAGAACAGGGCAAGGACGAGGCAACCATCTGGAGTCAGAGCCCTGCAGTCCCTAGACACTGCAGGGACTGCAGGCCCTGCGCTTCTCTGCACAAATCCCAGCTCTTCCAAACCCCCAGATCTCACAGCTTTGCAGTGCAGTTCTGCAGTTTTTGCCTTTCCCTTTTGCATCTTTGTTTCTGCATCAGCACCAAAGAGCCTTACTGACCTCCAGCAGACCTATCCTTGCAGCTTTCAGCACCTTCCCAGAGTTAGAAGAATCCAACATGAAAAATGCCTTTGAAGCCTCAGGAACAGCAAAGATGAGGCTAAGATGGAGGCATGGTCTGTGCTTTTATCTTGCACCCATAGTACTGTGCCTTAATACTGTGCACAGGCTATAGATGATATATGCATTCTGCATCAGAAGAGCACCTGCATGGGCCAGGTCTGGAGCAAGAGGTCCATCTGTTGGGATGAAGACCATCTTCTATTATCTTTAAGAAAAGGGAACAATTTCAGATGTCACACAGCTGAACAGCAGCAACATACATGTTCATCCTATCATCCTCCCCCACGTTCAGCACTACTTCACACCGCTTTCCAAAACACCAGGTCCCATAGACTAGACAGACTGAGGGCCACAGCAGGAAAGAGACAGGAAAGGCTGATAGGACTGTAAACCACACGCACCAGGGACTCATCCACAGCCCTTTCTCCTTGTGCAACTTATCTCCCGTGTGGGGAAATGGAAGAGATTTACTGGTGGACATCAACTCCGCTAAGATTTATCCTGCAATCTGTAGTGCTGTTAAAATAAAAAGAAAGGAAGAGTGGGGGAACAGAAAGAATGAAAAGAAGGGGAGGGAGGAGAACTGGAGCAACGACACAGCTCCAGTCTGTCTGCTTCCATCACTCACATTTCCAAGGAATAATTCACCCTGAGTTCCCAGCTGCTGCGCTCCAGCCTTCACTTCTTGCCATGCCAATATCTGGGCTCGCTTTACAGGGGAGCACACAAAAGGTCTGGTTAACAGAAGTCCACCCATCTCCACAAGCAGCTGCACTCAGGCTTGACACAAGCGGCAGAGAAGGTGGCACAAGGGGTCATCTCCAGAGGGCAGGAGGAGGACTGCCCTCCCTAACGTCCACCTTCCCATTCCAGCAATGCCTGAACACTCCATTGCTACCCACCAAGGTCAGAGGTGAGCCTCCTGACCGCCAGCTTTGCACACTCATCTACAGGCAAACGACCTGAGTTCCATCACCAGCAGCTTCAAATGAACGCACGTGAATGCCCATGTACAGCAGGCCTACAAAGGTTGCTTGCTTCTCCTTCTCACGTGCCTGAACTTTGGAAGGAATGGTAATCAGCATCTGTTTGGTATCTCAGAGGAGTGCTGGGTGGGTTTGGGGGAGTGAAAAGGGCCTGGAGCAGAGCAGCACCACAGCCTTCTCACACCCCACCACTGCCATCTCCGCTGAGCCAGCAACATGCCTGAGATGTGCCCTGCTCCAGCAGTCAGACAGTAATTACCAGGGAAGTCACTACAATTCATACTGCCCCCAGGAGGCCTCCGGACTCAGTAATTCAGACTGTGGTACTGTTTACTGCCTCGTAAAGATGAAGCATACTTAAGTTAGTGCCTTGACAGCTGGAATCTAGAGGATGCTCCCAGCTGGAGCACGTGCAGTTAACCTTCACGTGTCCACACACCACCAAGTGCCAACTAAGGCCACACTGGGGCTGCTGCCCACAGCTCAGCAACCCGTCCCCACAGTGGGACGCAGTGCTTCCCACCACAGAGGGCAGCTCCTGCTCTTCCTTAACACTCCCAGAGCTCTCCAAGCCATGCACACTCCCACTGGTGTCTCTCAGGTCTGCAAGGACAACCCAAAGGTGCCCACCCATGGGCGCAGGGCAGAGAGAAGGCACAGCCCTGCCCTCATCTTTGCACAGGATGGATGGATCCCCACTGTGAGCACAGCGGTGAGCCAAGGGCTGCAGTTCCCACATCAGCATGCCTGGAAGACACAGCATTCGAGCACAAAGGAAAACAAGCCATTGTGCCATTGCTAGATGCCCTGGGGTACATGGGACACGAGGATGTGCCCAACACACGTTACTGCATGGAGCACAGAAGTTGCCAGGCAAAATGACAACAGCAGCAGTGATGAGGCAGATTTGTGCCATGCACTGCAACCCTGCAGCTGCCACAAAAGCTTTTTCCACGTTTCAGAAGCAACAAGTGTTTCCACATTTGTCCCTCTCTGCAGACAGCCAGAGCAGCTGTGGGGTGAGGCAGCAGAAGAAGCCTGGGTTCATTGGCAGGGAAAGGTGAAGAGGATCCATTTGCTGCAGTTGGAGGTACAAGTGTGATGGGAGGTGCCAGCACAGCACAGCCAGCTGTACCAGCGCCTGGTGTATCAAGGAACCAGAGGAAAAAATCACCTACAAACACAGAGTTTCACTTTTCCAAGCAATGCAGGTAAAAACAAGGCTTTCAGCATGATGAAGGATCTTGCCTGTGACCATCTGCATCTCCTTCGCCCCACTCTGCCATCAGGAAATGCTATGGAAGGACAGTGGGTGCCCCCTGCATCTTGAAAGGCAGTAAGAGCCAGCAAGAGCCAGCCTCCAGCACCTGCAGTGAGCCTGCCATGCTCAAAATGCAGAAGCCCAGCTCCCTGCACCTATAAGCTCCAGCACGCAGCACCATCCCACACTGTGCAGTGGGACACAAATCCAGGCGTCAGCAGACAAAGCTGTGTTATGCAGCTCTGAGCAAGGGCAAGCAAGGTCCCTCTGGCTCCCAGCAAGCTGCCAGCTTGGCAGCCCAAACTCTCCTCCCTACCCCCAGGCACTGCCCTGAGCCTCCTGCTGCTCACCGCCATCCAGAAGGGCTGCGTTCACAGTTCAGATCAAGTTTCCTCCCGGTTTTCTCATCCTACTGCAGCCTCATAAATACCATCTGGAAGGCAGGAGCAGTTCTTTCGGATCAGCTGTTCACACCACCCCTCTGTGGCCTCCAGCACCTGCCCCTCGCAGGGATTCAGTGCTGCTGCAGGCACAGATGCTGCAGGACGCACTGTACGGCTGGCTGCAGTACTGCTGCCCTGCTGTACCCAGGCAGGGTCATAATGGAGCACGGAAAGGATCCTAATTCAAATGAAAGCACAGGGCAGACTGTTGAGATGGAGAAATGCTAAAAGGCCATCTCCTCAGGCAAGCCACAGACCCCTGGGCAGGAGCAGACAGATCTGTCCTTTGTTTTGCAGTCCCAGTTTGGCAAACTGAAACAGCATCAAACCACAGCTTATCTTTCCTCTCTGCGCCCCTTGAACAAGTGCCTTTTATTCATGGCAGTCCCACACAGCAAGACAGTTTCACATGAGCAAACAAAGGCATCACAGGGTTTGCTCAGCATGCTCTGCCCCATCCTGGCACACACCAGCACCGGCCCCGAGCCCAGATGGGATCAGCATCACCTCGGCGCTGGCAGCCAGGGATGGAGGCAGGCTAAAGAGGGCTGCAGCTTCACACATTCTCTTCCCCATTTCTGAATCGCATTAGTCAGAGACCCAAGACCAGAGCCATCGGTATCAAACTGGATTAAGTTACCAGTGGGGGAAATCCAGCAGCAACTGGTGCCTGCTACTTTTGGAAGGAAGGAATGAGCTCCAAAACAAGCCTGGAAGACAGAGGGCAATTCGCAGTGCTGAACAGCTCAGAGGGGCAGGGAGCTCCCTGGAAGCAGGCAGCGAATTAGTCCTGCCCTCAGCCCCCTCTGCCAAGCCCAGAGCAGCAGGAGCACAGCCCTAAGGTAAGGACATCTCCCTGCAGGACAGACACTGCACCACATCAGGTGGAAGGGCACGTGGTTCCTCCCTGGCTCTTTCAAGGGACTCTGCTCCACATACCTCATGTCCTCCACTAGCTGCCTCCTTGCAGCACTCAGGCTCCTGAGCAACTGCTGTCACCACATCCATTCATCAGCCTCTGCTGGAGGACCAAAGCTTCTCCAACAGCTCCAGGCTACATGCATAACACTCTCCAGGGGCCAAGGGATTGCACTTGGCCAGGCTTCTGCCTCTGCAGCAAGAGAAAAGTCAAAGGAGCAAGGCAGAATGGCTGCTCTAGAAAAAATCCTGCTTTGGTTCCTTTTACTCTTATAAAAGGAGCAATAAATTCACTTCTTGTCAATCCACCTCAGAGCTCACCCCCACCATATACGCACCTGGGAACAACCTGCTCCAAACACAACACCCAAGTGTTCTCCCAGGCCATCCCAAGCACGAGTGAGCACAGTGCACAAGAGGCTGTCCCCTTTCACAGCAAGATTGCAGCTCCAGGATCCCTTCTGAAAGGGAGGAAGAGGACAGGACTCTGGATCTGACCACAGCCAAAGATGGATACCAACCTCCTGCAGGCACAGCCACATCCTGAGAGCACCAAAGCAAAATTACTCAATTCCTGCACCTGGAGAAGGACCTGACCCTATATCCCTGTACCTGGAGAGAGACCTGACTCTACATCCCTGCATCTGGAGAAGGACCTGACCCTACCTTTGCAGTAGCTGAGACCTCTTGTTCGCAGAGCATCCCAAAACCACGTAAAGGTGCTGCTGCCCATTCTTAATGGCATATTTAAGTGACAGGCCTGCTTGTAGCTTCCACAGCCTGACAGTAACACTCCAGGCATGGAGTTCAGGCATCTCAGTAAGAATTTAGCACAAGCTCTGCATCCCTGCCCTGGCTTTTACCTGTGCTTGTTGGAAACAGAGACGAAGAAGGTGACCTGGAGGCAAGGAGCAGCAGAGGAAGAGAAAGGGAAATTTGCCTTCATACCATTGGGGCCATCTGGGTTCACATTAAAAACTTTAGTTTCTACTAGTCTGTGCCATCCCCTGATTTCTTTGCAGCTCCAGAGCTATAAATAGCCTCATTTCAGACAATTAAGAGGCTTTGAGAGGAAACGGACTGCTGGAACAGGCAGCACAGAAAGCGGATAGGCAGGGATGGAAGCCACAGCACAACGTGCTGCCAGCTCCTCAGCACTGCACACTTCCTGGGGCAAGGCACCATTCCAGCTGCCAGTGCTTTGGTGAGAACTGGCAGACAGTTCCAAGTCCAATGCCCCCATGTGGATACCAAGCAGGTATCCACAACAACCTGCAGCGTGGTTTCCCTACCACATCCCAGCTGGATGCCACAGCTCCCCTGCAGGGACACAGCCACCTCACTGCAGCACCTGCACAACACCAGCTCTGCTCCAGCGTGATGAACGGGCACATCCTGAGCATCAGTGCCAACGTTAGCATCAACCTAAATCTCCCCTCTTTCAGTCTGAAACAGTCTCCCTTTGCCCTGTCACAGCAGCCCCTGCTAAAGAGTCTGCCCCCTTCTTTCTTACAGCTCCCTTCAGATACTGAAGGGCCACTATCAGATCTGTCTGGAACCTCCCCCGTGCTGCACAGCCCCTGCTTTCAGGGGCCATAAGGGAGGTGCTCCATTTCTTGGATAATTTTTATGGCCCTCCACGAGAGGTATTCATTCTGAAAAGGGTTTTAGAGAAAAACAGAAAATCTTTCCAATATGCTGCAGGAAACTCCAGAAAATGCCAATTCTCCAGAAAAGGGAAGGCATCCAGAAAGCTCCAGCCAAACCAAGTGGTGGACAGAGCCACTCAGATTCAGCTACACAGACCTCATAATTTAACTGTGCTGCAACCCAGGGATGCTCTCAGCCCCAGCAGCCCTGTGCTGACATGTGCACAGCTCCAGCAGGGACCTCACAAAGGCCCACAGTGAGCAGAGAACCCAGCAGGTAAAGGCCCACCTACCTGCAGTAATGCAAAAGCAACCATCAAAAACCCTGACCAGAACAGGACCCTGCTTCCCCTCTTCACAATGGACGGGGAATGGGGTGGAATCTCAAAGACAATCAGTGCCCTGATCCCTTCCCAGCACCTTACAGGTATGGAAGGATGCACAGTGAAGAGTTGCCACCACCACTCCCAGCAGCAGCATGAGAAGGCACTTGAGCCCCTGGCTCCCAATGCCACCAGCACCTGTGGCACTGCACTGGGCTGCCTGCAGCTTCATGAAGGGTTTGGCATGTCAGGAACCTTGCCATGAGGGGTTGGCACCTCACCTTGGCTGTGAAGAGTCTGCAGGCTCAGCTGAATGCCCCAACACCTCCATGTGTGCAAGCAAGAAGGAACCCAAGCAGACTTGAAGCTAAGCCAGAATTCATCTGGAATACACACACAGCTATCGAGGATTTATTTAGAAATAAAATCTTTGCCCAAGCAGAGATTTTAGCAACAAGATTCCTTTCACTATCATGTGTTTGTAACTTTAACCATAGGTAGCTGTACCCTCCTGGTACACTGGGGAAAGCAGGGGTGTGCTCCTGTTAAAAGATGATATGCTAACACATACAAAGAGACTAAGCAGCTTGGTTCAGAGAGAACAGGCACTCAGATCTGGATGTCACAAGGCTACTGCTTCCATCACCAAGGTCCTTTTGCTGCTCCCATGTCCAGCTGCCCCCAGCAGGCAGGGCTGTACACCGCCAGCCTCAGCCCTCAAGGCACCACAGCTTCCAGCACACCTCCAACACCACACAGCGTTGATTTCTGCCCTCACTCCTATCCTCACTGTGACAGAAGTCTCCCCCAAGAACAGCCCACTCGTGAAACACTCCCAGCCCTGTTTTCCTAACAAGATGTGCACGCATCCCCAAGGCATGGGATACACCACAGCAGGCTTGGCTCTGTGCTAGCCTTCAGCAGCCAAACGTTAGGAGCCCTGAAGGTGGCCACGGGCAGGAAACCAGCAGGAAAAGCAAAGTCTATCCCAGAACTCCTGGCCAGCCTCAGACCGACTGCCCAGTACTCCACTTCCTTCCTGCACTATTGGGCTCCAGGGATGAGGCCATGCAGAGGCGGACCCACCTACTTGGACTGCTTCTATTCACTTATTTTTTAAATTAAAAAAAAAAAAAAAGAAGAAGAGTGTATTAATCTGTTTCTCTCTGGAAACCAAGCAGCTGCTGCTGCTTCACCCCGTTGCTGCACCAGTCTCACCATGGGAACCGTGGGGACTTTGATGCCTGGCAGCCCGGCTGATCTCAGCACGTCTTTTGAACCCGCTTCCATAATCACCGCCTAAAGCAAGTCCTTCCCACGCAGAGGCTGCTTGGTGAATCATGGCCAGCTATTTTCCTGTCTCCAGGAACCACGCAGCACTCAGCCGGGATGAGCTCTCTCCTTCAGCAGAGGAAAAGCATAATTCTCACCGAACTGCTCCTAACAGGACACTGCCTTTATCTGCACCAAGAGCAGCAGTTCCTGTGCTTGCCCCAACATCCGCCCCGCTGCGGAGGCTGGCCGTGCAGGAAATGTACTTCTGCACATCAGGATTTCACGGAATTTCTCCAGCTGCAGCAGGCTGCAGGCTCAGAACGGGGAGCAGCAGGCACAGCTGACACAAACCGGGCTGCACAAACATCGCCCTGCGGCACCGAGCACCGATTTGCACTGCCAGCTCCTCAGTGGCAGTGCTGGCCGTGCATAGGAGTACGGGGCGGTCTGCTGCCATTCCCACACTCTCCCCAGTTCGTCTGGGGAAGAGAGGAGAAAGCAGCAGCTTGGAGGGAGTCATCCTGCAGGAAGGGCCCAACTCCGTTTGCAGGATCCCTCAAGGGCGGTCAGCCCTGCAGGTTGGGACACACAGCAGCGGTGGTGGGGAACTGCACAAAACAGCCTTTAAAAGCACCTTGGGCATTGCTAGAACTCAGACACGTGACCGAGAGCAAAGACAACAACTAATTGCTTCCATGCCTTTATAAGCCCAACAAGGAAACCCAAGGCAGGGCCTACAAAGGAGCAGAGCGTGCCTTGGGGTCTCCCTGGGTCGTACACCAGACACTGGGAAGTGAACTCCTGGGACTGGCAGCAACAAAAACGAGGACTACACCACAGACAGGACGTGGCCATCACAGCAAACGCCCCCAGTGGAAAGCCACAACAGCTCGAGGACACTCAGAAGCAAGCAGCTATTCCTAAAACACTAGTGGCTCCAAAGCAAGTACAGACACCCAACCAGGCTGGCATCTACAGAAAGCAGGCTTCAGGCAAAGGCTCAGAGAGTGTTAGCATTAAACACGGCAGTCTCTGTAGTCAAGCCCCCGGGCTGGGGATTTTTAGCTGCTTTCAGCATACCTCTCAGCCTAGCAGAGCCTGAATGCAGCACACAGCCCTCCAACAGGAGGAAATATTCCTCACTCTCAGGTGGCTGATGGGGAGTGAGCACAGCCAAATGACTCAGAGGCACATCTTGAGATGCTGATTTTATCAAGGAGGGACAGAAAGCGAGAGCAGGAAACACTGAGCTCCTTTTCAGAGTCATTCTGTTTTGGTGTGTTTTGTCCCCCACAATCCGGTATTCAGAGCATTTCACTGCACTTTCATGAAAACAGCATCTCTTGCTCTTTTAAGTTCAAAGACCCTTGCTACTTCTCCCACTCAACCTGAAGCCATAATGCTTCATCTCTGACAGTTACAGTTAGTTGGGAGGTGAAAAGGGAGCCGCAAGAAGGTGGCAAGCTTGTTAAAGGAACGGAGATCCCATTCCCAGGTAGACACCTTCACCACTGGGGTGAGCGAGGAAGAGGTGGGATGAGTCCTGCAGTTATTCTGCAGGAAACGCTGGCAGCCCGATAAATAAGATGAGGTTTGGCACCCTCCTGTCGGTGGAAATTCAGCTCTGAGTTTCACAAGGACTAAAACTGAGCCTGTGGATGAGAGCCGACACACAGCAGGACGCAGAGCGACTCACCCCCACTGCACTGCCCTGGGTTGAAGCTGAGAGGTAAGCAGGTAAGCAGGCTCCTTCCCCTTCTCCTTACCTTCGCAGCCGATGGTGTAAATTCTGTTGCTGCCGCGTTATAAGGTCACTTTCCCACACGGGACCACCGTGACTGCTCCTATACCAGCCCACAGCTGGGTGTCCTGGGTAGGGTGGGCTAGTGAAGCCATGGTCCGACTCCGTCTCTGCGGCCAGCGACGAGGCAGAGCTCCCCATGGTTCCCCCCTACCCAGGCCACGCAGAGCTTTATCCTAGGTTAGGTCCAAGGCAGTGGCACAGGCAGTTTGGGTGGGATAGGCGAGGCGCTGCGGCATGGGCTGCTGTAAGGGTCCCGACTCACTGGAGAAAGGAAGGTCGGTTCTGATCAAGAGTTGAAAAAACAAAGAGAAAGGGGAAAAAAAAAACAAACACACACAAAAAAAGAAAGAAAGAAAAAAAAAAGGAAAAAGAGAGAAAGATAAGGTATGATTTCAGCAACACCCCTCCTGTCTTAGAAGCCTGTCAGTGCATGCTCTGGCCAGGGCCGTGTCACCGAAGCCTGCCTTTGCTGCCTGGAGATGCGGAGCGCAGGGCTGCAGAAGAGGATCTCCCCAGGGAAGCACAGGAGTTTCCAGGCTCAGGTTTGTCTGCAGGGAGGATGTACGTACATAAAACTAAATATCCCTCCTTTCCTGCTCCCCACTAACACTGCAGTAACGCTGCACACGGGCCGTCTGCACAAGTATGTTTTCTGTGACCATCTCACGCAGGGCAATGAAATACTCTCTTTCAGCTCAAGCCAATTTTTGGCAGATTCTGAGCCTTCCCCTACCCAAAGAAGTGGGTTTGGGGCTTTGAATGTTCTTCCTTTTCACCCTCTCTCTTTCATGCTTCTTAGAATCTCACAGCTAAACCCCAAAAACATTTCTTGCCCTCTGACATTCAAAGAATTTTAAACATATATGTCTCCTTAAAGGAGAGAGATGTGGCAGTCTGGATGTGTGTCGGAAGGAACGGATCAAGGGAACATTTAACAGAGAGAAAAGAAGAAAGGAGGAAGAAGAAAAAATTAGCACACTGAGCTTATTCAATTACCCACCAGGATTTACAGAGATGAATGAACTGTAGAAAGACCTTTGCGAAGAATCTACTTTGCACAGCAAAAAGGCTGAAACAAAGATTCCTAAAATACAGCTTTTCAATCCCCGGGTTGTTCTGAGGGACCAAGAAAGGCCTTGATAGATAACAGCCTCTCAAATGCAGCAGCTCAAGGAGCAGGTGCAGTTTTGCTACAAGCTTAATACTGAAACGTGCCTGCATAAGGCCATTAACTGAAGAACATTAGCTACTTTGTCATGGTGCCTTCTCTGTAACCTGCAAAGCCTGCGCTAAGGAAATGGAACTGGTAAAAATAAAAGCTCAAGAACATGTTTTCCCTACCTTGATTACCTCGCTGTAATTGGTCTGCCTAACTGCTGTGCATCAGGCAGACTGAAGACAACACATCTCCACACTGAGCTCCCTGCACAACAGCAGGACTTTGATTTCTTGCAGGTCCAGCCAACGTGGATCCCTGGCACTTCCCCTCTCATTTCCTCCAACTTAGGCAATTAGCTTGCAACAAATCTGATTTTCTGGCTAACTGAAAGCAGTGATGAGGGGAAGTATCTCCCAGTGCCATCAGCTCAACTCGGACTGAGACAGCCCAGCTTCACACTCTGCTAAGAGAACAAGCTGCCTCACCTTAGCGGTCGTGTTTTCCCACAAGAAAAAACATAAAGTAAAAGCAAGTTGGGCAGAAACACAGCCCCACAGAGTTCACTCCAGGCAGTGCCAAGCAGAAGGTGGGATGCTCGATTTGTTAATAGCCTTCTGCCCTGCACAAAGCCAAACCACCTAACAAAGCCATTCCACAGGCTGGATCGAGATCGCTTCCTCCTCTGAGTCCTGAGCTGGAAAAGCAGAGCCCTTTGCCTCTTCCTCCTACGTGCAGAAGTGTCAGTTTTAGCTCACCACAACAGGCACAAGACATGCCTGCTGCTGGCATCGTTGCTGGCTCCCAACGCGTCGCTCACGTCTCAGCCCTTCCTCCTCCTCAGGTCTGCACCAGGAACCAGAGCACACTGCAGGAAGGAGAGAAGCTGGGAATCCTGCTTTAAAACCCTGCAGTAAAGCCCCACGGTAGGTGGAGCTGGGCAGGGACCTATAAATAGGTGCAGGATAACCCTGCTAAGTCCTGGTGATCTCCAAGACTGTCTGGTCTATGTGGGCTGCTTGGCTGCAAGCGCTGCGTGAAATCGGATTTCTCAGGGCAAAGCAGTAAATCCTTCTCTCCAGGGTTACCCTTCGCACCAGGTGAGAGCAGCCAGCAAACAGTGCACAGAGGGGAGCACTGAACGGAGTCCGTTTGCAAACAGGAGGAGAGGCACCACTGCAGCTCAATGCAAAACACGTACCTGCCTGCCACGCTGAGCCAGAAAACGCCTTTGGCCAACAATAAGCAAAGGAAGAGTCTGCAAGGTGGAAAGATGAGAATGCAAACTACACCCTAGCAAGGGAAGGGGTCAATTAAAAAAGGCTACAAAGAGAAAAGCCTCTCTGAAAGCACTGAGCTTTATTCTTAGGAGCTTCTCCCACTGGGCAGGGAGGCAGCCCAGGAGACGCCCCATACAGGTACACAGGCCATGCTGAGCAGAGCAGACCTCAGGGGGAGCAAACTGCCAACAGCTCCTCTGCCTTGGCACGAAGGAACAGGATTTTCCTTCCAATAAATAAAGCACTGCTTCCACCTACCTCATCAGGACAGGAAGAAACAAAGCGAATAGATTGAAGTGTCTCGGGAAGGGTGGAACTCATTCATGGAAATGAGCAGTTAAGCACCTTAGTAAGATGCTGAGTTGGGATTTGGTTGCTTTTTTTTTTTTTTACCCCTTGCAGCTGCGATAATTATCAGGTTTCAACTGACACTGCTTAACTGCTCCCAAAATATTGCTTCCCAAACTAAAATAGATTTCATCTTTCTGCTTCCAAGTCACTCGCGTGCATTCATGCTGGTTTGCGAGGCAGACCCTTCCTCAAATCGCTCCGATACCAGGAGCAGCAGGCACTGGCAGCAAGCTCAGGACAGCAGAGCTTCCCTGCAGAGCTTCTCCTGCTGCTGGGAGAGCAGAGAGGTTGCCAGGGTGCAGGATGAGCTCTATGCCTCAACACCAGCGAGCAGGTTGGGTCCCAGCCCTTCTGCCACAGCAAGGCCAAGCACAGATGTCCTCAGTCACCTTCCCTTCCAAAGTAAATTTCCATTTTGAAGTGGAAAGCAAATAAACAAACAAACAAACAAGACAAAAGAAAAATAAGACCTAGCTCACATGTTCCAATGTATCTAAGAAACTGCAGGATCAGCTTGTCCCAAGATCTTCCTAAGACTGAGCCCAAGCTCTTCACTCTGGCATGCAGCAGAAAGATGTCTGGAGCTGCTCCAGCCCCTGAGAATGCCAAGGGCAGATTCACCTCACTTGGTCCTGTGTGCAGAAGCCCCCTGGTACGTGATAGATGCTCCCCACGCTCCTTTGGTTATCTGTTTGTTCAGGTATCACAGCTCAGCTCCTGCCTGAGTCTTCCAACATCACTGCTCTCAGCTCCCCACACCTAAAACCAAGACTTTGTCACCTCATTAGTTTCTCAACCCCATAAAGTCACCTCTGAGCTACTGCCTTCTCTGCTAGAACCCAGCAAAGAAAACACAGCCACCCTGCACACCACACAGCTCTGTTCACAGCGTCCCCCCATGTACCTGGGGGAAAAGCATCCTCAGAGCTGTGCCAGAAGATGAGAGCCCCCTGCTACAACACAGAGGCTGCTACTGTCAGCCCTTCTCTTGCCTCAACTGTGTGCACATCCCTGCCTTGGGCATCAGAAAGGCTGGACCCGCTCTCACCCTCAGGAGTAAAGCTCTCTGCCTTCACACACAGGCAACCTGCACCTTGCAAGCAGAAACAAGGGTTCCTGAGACGTCCCCACCTACATAGCCAGAGGTCAGGCACAGGTAACTAAGGGTGGATGCAGCACAGAGGCCTGATGGTGTCATACTAACCGAGCAAGTAAAAGCAGCTCAAGCATTTGTGTACACAGCAAGTGACAAGCAGCCAAGCTCCTCACCGCTCAGAGCAGGGTGGCAAAACCTGTGCATGTGTAAAGCCAGGCACGGGCACCAAGCTGAGCATGATCTGCATTCACCATGCTGAGAGGACCTCGATAAAAGAAGAGACAGCAGGGAAGGATGGGAGAACAAGCTCTCTTTTTTCCCCGCAAGGCAGGAAAAGAGCAGACAAGCAGTAAGACATCCACATCAGACAGAAACAGGCCGGACTGAAATCCAAGATGCTAAACCCCAACTCAAGGAGAGCTCCATGGCTCAAGCACAGGAAAAGCTCCCACGGCTGCCAGCCATGGGTCTTCATGCTGCAAAACAGCCAAGCAAACCAAATGCCCCACGCTGATCCAGTAAGTGTTGTGCACAAAGCTGGAGTCTCGGGGACAAGAAATGGAGTTTTGCTGCTCTTTCTTCCTGCCCTCACCTGCTGAGCCAGCACTGCAAGGCAGCTCAAGTGCTGCAGCCTTGGCAGGAAATTGAGCTGTCAGAAAGTTCCAGTTCCTTTGCAAAGCTGCCGGAAGGGAGAGGTGGGAAAGTCCCTCCAGGAACAGACCGAGGCATGGGTCTAACAGGAAGGACAGCCCAGTGGGAAGCTGTTTCAGCCTTCAGGCTCTAGCACAGAGCTTCCCGCATGACTTGGGGCACAGACCTGTGACTCAAGGCGTTGCTCCACCTGCCAGGGCCAAGATGCACTCGGGCTCACAGGGCACAGCTTGCCAGGCATTACACAGCACCACAAACAGGAGGGCAGGGAGATGGAGAAAAGGGAAAAGTTTACCCACTCAAATGTTCACTATGGGGCAGTAGGGCTGGGAGGAGGGAGGCCAGTACCAGGATTCTTGGCCCAAGATGAAAATCCAGGGGACTGGAAGCTGCAAATAAGCTGTTTTCCTCATCGCAGCAAGAAACAAATTGCTGATCCACTTGTGGAGATCTAATTAAATGAAATTGGGTGCCTGGGCACAGTTTTCTAGATGGGCTATTAATGAGGTAACAAGATAATTTAACCTGGAAACCTAGACCAGCACATAACAGCACCTCATACTTCATGCTACACTTCAGCAAAGTCCAGAACAGCAGCACACCTTTCTGGCCACAGACATGGACATGCAAAGGCAAGCCTGAGGATCTTTACCTTCTTTCAGCTGCCTTGAAACAGGTTCTGGCCCAACTTTAACACAGAAGAAACTCATACACATCAGCTGAGTTGGGCTGAGCTGCACTCAATGCCCAGCACTGACTCTTCATAAGTATGCAGGCAGAGGAAGAGGTGTCCAAAGCCTGAAGCAAAAGATTGATAGGAAAAGTAGATTTATTGCAGAGCCAGCTTAGCCACAAAGCAATTAGCGTCAAAGCCTGAAAAGTTTCCTCTTCTCCCTTGCACAGCACACTGTAAACCAGTGATAGATTACCCAGTGAGCTACTGGAAATCTATCACGGTCACTTTGAGAGAGGGGATTATACAGATTTGAAAGGGGAAATAGGCACCTTAATTACAAGCTGTGGCGAAGACGGCGGACAGGAAGGCCTCTTCAAAATAAAGGTTAACTTCAAACCCACCTCCATCACTAAGGAGTGGGAAGGCCCATCTGAATAAGCACAAAAAACAGCAACAAAAGGCAGGGCAGAAGCATGGCCTGGATTTGCACAGAATAAAACAAAACCAAACCAAACCTCTACAACTGGGTGCTCCATTAAGTCAATTAGCATTACTCCAGTGAAGCACAACAGGGCAACTCGTATCTTCCAGTTTACTGTCCAACTGTGGCTGCCTCTGGAGTGCAGTGTTAACAGAAACGTGTGTGGGCTGGCACGGTTCATCTCATTAGCAACATCGCAGTAATGCCACAGACAGAGAGACAAGGGGAAGAAACAAAACAAGACAAGCCACAGCATCCAGTCTTGGGAAGCTTTACCAACAGATCCAATTTCCAGATCTTTTTCTCTGTGCATTTGTAATCCTGGCAGCAGAGCTCTGTCATCCTCTTCAGCCCACAGAATACCCCAGCTACAAAACATGCCAGGCTGGAAAAATCACCCTGACAGACTGCCTGCTGAGACCAGTCACATTGTGACAACCAGGAAGCCTTTATTTGCTGCTACTGATACGCTACAGCCTCAACTGGAACCAGCATAAGCAGGGATGCTTTGCAGGAAAAAAAACACATACATGGGCCTCTTGCCAGGAAAATGCATCTTGAGTAACACGTGCGCTCTTAGTTTCCTTTTCTTTATTTTTTCCCCTCGGATAGGTTTAACTAGACACTGGGTTACCCAGCAGCAATAAAACGCTTTCTTCCCCTTCTCACTTACAGCAGAGTGTTGATTGGTAAACAGCAGATCTTCCAGTCTGAGGCTGTGCCAGCCTGTGCAGAACAGAACTGTTGTTATTGCACATTCACAGCTAGAGATAAACACGAGTAAGAGCCAGGCACTGGCTCTCCAATACATTTGCTTTATCAAGTTCACCTTGATTCAGCTGTTTCTGACAACATCTCTCCCTCCTGAAGGGGTAAGATTGCAAAAGTAGCAAGGACAAATATTAAAGAAAGAGAAGTGACAGTAATGCAAAAAGTGCCCCTCTGTACTCACTAACACTCCAACTGTGCAGCTCAGAGCTCCACCTGCACTTAGCACAGTCAAAAGCACAACATGGAAACAAACAGGTTCGACAACACCAACCTCCCAAACACAAACAACAGAAAAACAAAACAGCTTTCGCATATCTCAGGATAAATCTCCACCACGAGCCATGACTGCTGCAGGACGTAAAAGTTACAATGAACCAGGGAAGGAAAACAAAATTTGCAAGTCATCTCCCATCTGCAAGACGACACTGCTGTGGCACAAGAACAAGAAACCAGCCCAGGAGAACTGGATGCTGAAAGGGCTGGAAGTCAGAGTAGGGTTTCTAGCCTTTCAAAGTGGAGATCCCTGAACCAACTGCTCTAGAAGTGCCGGGGAAAAGGCACACAGTTGGTTCCAACAATTAAATCCTGGTAAGGTTCATGACCTGCACAAGATGACCGCTTTCAACAGTGTTGAACTGGACTTGACCCAGGAGTTTCCTCCTGGTCTCTGAGAAAGGCAGATCTCAGCTGTGTGCCATAAGCCACTCGAGTTCATGGGGAGTCATAGATGCCCAAGCGCAGCACAAATGCAAGGTCGCACCCAAAAGGACATCTGGGATTGCAGCTTCCGATCACGCTAAGCTGACAGATAAGTAGATGAAGAGCTGGCCATTGAAGAAGGGAGGGGAAGAGAAGTTGCAGCAAGAAGTGCAGTCTCAGAGCCAGTGGAAGCCCAGGGCGCAGATGTGAAAAGCAGTCTTAGAGGAAGACAGAGATGTCCCCTGAGCACACTGTCCCCAGACGCTTCAGCCACAGCTTTAATTCAACAGACATTAGGCAGACAATAAATATGTAATTTACCCAAACCACATCCAGTTGCATTCCTTTACTAGAGACAAATCCCAGTCTTCAGTGCACTGCCACGTCCAGAGCCAAAAAAAGCCTCCTTTCACAAGGGCAGCAGTACCACATGCCTCCTTCTGCCACTTGAACGCAATTTAGACTTTCTTTGCTTTGATCAAACATCATGTCCCAATTTCCAAACAATCAACCTCAATTTAAACCACCACGTCTGTGGCTGTGCCTCAAGCAAGCACAGAGGTAAGGATGAGCCTGACAGACAACCGTGGCATTTGGCATTTCCATCACAGACAACCAGAAGATGAAAGCGTAAGAATGGCTGAGAACTTCACCAGGAGCACAGAGAACTGGGAAGGGACACAGAGAATGAACCCGAGGGAGCAAGATGGTTTCTCTGCAGGCAAGGCTCAGTGCTGTCACCTTATGGGAAAGCACCACATTCCTGCCCGCTCCCCTCTTCCACCTCTAGATTTGGCTGGAATAACATCTGGTGCAATTAAGGTGATACAGACACAGTGGTGCCTGATGCCACTATGACATTCCCCTTTCCTCCCTGGAATAACCATACTGGTTTGCTGCCTGCTTCACCATACAGCTACACCAAAACAGTTAAAGCCATAGGATGTGTTCAATTACACAGGGCCTTAAGCAGCACTCGCCCATGAGAGCAATTCTTTGAACAAATACAACCATCACACGAGGAAAACGCTGTGCTCCAGATGGGGGGGGGGGCTGAAAACTAACGCAGATGCTTTCAAGAAGCTGTAGCACAGCAGTGCCAGCCCCAAAAGGCCAACCTGTGTTGCTCCAGAACAGCCACATTAGCTTAGCTCAGTTGAATGCAAGCTCTACATCATCAGAACACCACACCCCTGCATGGGACGCCCCAGGCGCATCCTCGGCACAAACTCAGCCCACTGCCCTCCACCTGGCCCTGCAGGACAGGCTCTGAACCACCACTCTGAAAGCAGCCAAGCTTTCCAAAACAAAAGAAAAGTGCTGGTGCTGGGAACTGCCACGGCTCTGCAGCCATCACAGGAAACGCAACGCAGAATTTCTTTGATTAGTTTTCCCACTCATGCATTGCCTCATATACACTCTCAGCGAGGCACACAGATTCCACAGCTTAAGGCTGCAACGACCACATGCTTTCTCTTCCGTTCTCAGTTTCCTCTTCATGATGACAAAACCAGGGTAGGCCAGCATCCCTGCCCATAAGAGCGCGTGGCCCTCACACAGACAGAGAGAGGAGAACACCTCAAGGAGGAATTAAAACAAGACAGAAAGACAAGAGGCACAGGAGAGAAGCAGCAGGGGTAACAACAGTCACAAAACAGACGAGAAAAGGCCTTTTTTTCCCCCCTTCCAGTCCCTCCCAGCCCAGCACAGAGCCAGCTGCAGCCAGAAAAGCCTCTCACCCAAGTCAGTTCAGCTCTGCGGGTGCGATGCCCAGTTGGTGTGAGCTCAGCCTGGTGTCCCCGGAATGGAGCGGCTGCTGCAGGCGCCAGCTGCACGGCCCGCTTGGAGGAGCATGCTAGATGGTCTGCACAGAGCCCTGGCAACGTGCTGAGCCTGCCAGGAGGAGCGGCAGCTGCACCAGGCTGGGGAACAGAGAGGAGAGAGACGTCAGAACAAGGGCTGCTGAGACTGCGGGCCGATCAGCATCACACCAGCCCACGCCACCAACCTCTCACATTTTGGGTCACTCAATCGGCGTCCGCTTGAACTACAGCTCCCAGAAGGCTCCGTGCTTCCTGCAGCATCAGGCTGGCGACGGGCTGGCACTCGGTCCTGCCTGGAGACAGAGCTTGGTCTGCTTCTGAGTCGACTCGCACTCTTCACTCAGAGTTTCAGCCCCCTTGGCTGTGATTTATCGCCCTGCTAACCCTGCAGGCACGGCAGCTGCTCAGCCTCGCTGTGCTGAATAACACAGCGCCTCACGAGCACAGCAGGATCCCCGTGATAAGGGCTCTGGACAGCTCTCCACAACCAGCAGCAGGGCAGGATTCCTGTGCAGAGACCGGAGGGGCACGCTGCCTGCATGGTCAAACACAAAGAGACACGTTAAGTACCCTGCGGGGCCACAGCACTTACAGCTACTGCTATGTAGGACAGGGCTCTGGGCAACCTGATCTAGTAAAGGTGTATGTTTGGTGGCCCTGCTAGTCAGGGGGGTTGGAACTACATGATCCTTGAGGTCCCTTCCAACCCGGGTCATTCTGTGATTCTGTGATGCGATTGTGTCACACGTGCCCATCCCGTCCCTAAAAGGTGCGGAGTCCGAACACCAGCCCCAGCAAACCCAGCTGCCCTCCCTCCTGCAGGACATTTCCCTGCACCCCTTCACTCTCCCTGCTCTTGGAGCAATGTGTTTTAAGGAAATTCACACTCAGGGAAAGCGCTGTCTCCTTTAGGATGGGCTTCAACGAGACAGAGCAACAGGAACCCCCATCCACCACTGTTTGGGTTGCTGGCACACTTCTGCTATCTCTATTTTAGCTTGGGGAGGAGGCAAAAAAGCAAATGAGGTTTGAGCCAGAACATCACTGAGCATTGTGGGGGGTGTGAGAGAAGCACAGGAGAGCCACAGACCCTGTTCTGTGCCCATCACCCTGCCCCCTCAGCCACGCTGTCGGGCTGCTGCTGGGGTAGGTTACAGAGTGTTCATGGATTTTCTCTCCTTGCACAACACAGAGATTCCAGGCAGTAGGAAAAGGACGACCCGTGTCAACAGCTGGGCCTGCAGCACGGACTGCTAGCCACAGCAAACCAGCACGTGAAGAGCAGGCAAGAAATGCTGCTTAGGGACCAGCAGAAAGCAAGTAATGTGCTGATTAAGGCTTGAAGACCCTGGTCCTTTTGGCCCAAAGCTCTGCACAACACAGGGAATGCCAGGCCTGCAGCGCTGCTGATGCACTCACAGCAAAGCCAGAGGTCTTCGCAGAGCTGGTAAGACAGCGAGCTGAGCACGGGAGGACAGAGCACCCCACCGCTGACAGCACCCCACGTCATTTTCCTCGCAGGAGATCTGTCCACGTACGCATTGTCTAGGAAGACAAACCGCTTAGCTCCCAGCAGCTTACAGTAAAGCCCTTCTGGCTGCGCTGAGAGCCCAAGCGGTGCCGGCTGAGCCTCGGGCACACGGCTCCATCAGCCCTAATGCCAACGCCAGGCAGGATCCCAGCACTGAACAGGCACCCTGGGTTCTACAAAAGGGGCTGCATCGCAGGAACAGAAGAGCCATTTCTCTTTTATGAACACACTTTCGAGTTTGTACCATCAGCAAAGCGCACTTGAGCAGAGATATGGTTCCAGTGCTGTTTCTAACATACAAGCCTAAAGACTCGGGTTTTTAGAAATCGAACTTGATCATTTCAAGCTGGCAAAAATAACCCCGTGTTCCCTCAAGTTATTTTCTTTTCAGCAAGGCAGGGTACAACACAATAGGAAATAGCAGCAGTTATGTACTCAACCTCCAGAAACCCAAAGGGCCAATTGCAGCAACCCACGGCAGGCAGCTTTCCAGCCCTCCCCAATCTATTTGCTGGAGTTAGACTGAAAAGCTCGCTGCCCCCAAGCCATCCAGCAAAACCCCCGTCCTGCTAATTGCATCAATATAAATGTATTCTCTTGGCTGTCAAACAGCAGCTGGATGAGCGGGGCTGCGCTCTGCCATGTAAATGTAAGAAAACAATTGTGCTTTCTGCTGGTGACAGGTTTCTTCAGATCTTATTTCCTTTCCAGGGCTTCCCCTTCTGCCCAGACACTGGGGCAGCATGTGTTTATTTTTATTTTTTTTTTCCAGAGTGAGAGGAAATGGCAAACAAAACCTCTCCTCGCCTTTAAAACCAAACGTGAGCAAGCTTTGGAAACCACTCCATTTCCCACCATCCAAGACAAGAACATGCAGGGAGGGGGGCTGTGAAGGCAAGAATGAAATGCTCCCCGTGCACAGCCAGCAGACCTTGTGCCTTCCTCAGCTGAGCACAAGGAGAGTAACACCCCCTGAAACAGCCAAGTACAGGAAGATATGGGAGAGCATGCAGACAGCATGCCTTGCTGAGGCAGGAAAAGGAGGAGGAAGCCCCCGACTCCCACGTCCAACCCACACAAGCAGCCTTCCCAAGGCTGCACTGCCTGTGACCTTCCTCAGAGCCCCATGTTCCAGCTCACTGGGGCAGTGTGCTGCTCGCTAGGGGTGCTGCCCCAGCACAGAACCACAGCGTGGCTGGGTGGGAGGGGTCCACACAGCCCCCCCAGACCCACCCCTGCCATGGGCTGGCTGCCCCCCACCAGCTCAGGCTGCACACAGCCCATCCACAGGGCATCCCCAGCTCTGGGCAGCAGTGCCAGCGCCTCACCACCCTCTGAGTGAAGAATCCTCTCCTCAAATCTCACCTAAAATCTCCCCTCTTTTGGTTTAAAACCCTTCCAACTTACCCTGTCACTACGCCCTTGCGTAAAAAGCCAATCTCCTTCAAGTTTATCAGCTCCCAGTCTGTTACACAGCCACCTCCAGGACAACCAAAAGCAGTGATTTCCCCCATGATAAAGCCCCCCCACTCCCAGCCATAGGCTTTAGGCCATTCCCTCCACAGATTCAGCCTTCAGCAGCCCACCCCTTCCAGGGGCTCACCCCATCCCTCAGCCACTGCCAAGCTGAACAGCACACCCAGCTTTTTTTCTTCCCCCCCCCCCCCCCCCCCCCCCCCGTACTGTGCAACTTTAGCACTTTTGTTTTATTCCAACTCCGAAAGCATTATGACTGGCACATGCCTTGGGCTCCCATACGCTCCGAGTCACCAGACTGAGCCTGCAGTTCTCCTGTTCCCTGACCAAGCAATCCGGCCTGGCAGGCTCCAAGTCACATGAAACCTCCCCAAAGGGCTCTACAGCCTCAGGGCCCACCTGGGAAAGGAGCTGCATCAGCCTCGGACACGAACAGCAGCTGATACAAGTTACAGCAAGCTAACATCCCCAGTTACCTGAAACCACAGCACTTTGGATCGCATCTCTCTGACACACGTTAGGGTCACATTCGCATCGGAGCCAAAGGACAGCAGCACCAGGTGCTGCACCCACCCCATATGCTCCTGCAGCTCATTCCTCACCCACAGCCCCGTCCTGCTGCATTTCACAGCCAGCGTGAGAGGGGGGAAAGATGAGGTCCTACAAGAGCCATACAGCAGGGTGAGGCTCCAACATGAGCACAGGCAGCCTGGGCTGGTATTAAATGAAGAGGTCGGTGGCCCTGCCACAGGCAGGGGTTTGGAGCTTCACGATCCCTTCCAACCTGGGCCGTTCTGTGATTGTGTGACCACGGTCCCACAGTGAGATCAACAGGCATCGTGCCAAGCCCTGCAGCCCGCCAGGGCATCAACTCCACGCTTGTACCTTCTGTCTGACCATGGAAAGCCACCCGTCCGCACTGCAAGCCCACGGCATGCTGAGATTTCAGTCTGAAGGCAGCGCTCAGAGGAACCGACCTGCCATGAGGATCACAGCACACACAGCTCCCATCCCAACCTGATATCAGGATCA
>JAPSGF010000014.1:889957-936359 GCA_035772895.1 Perdix hodgsoniae
GGATCACAGCACACACAGCTCCCATCACACAGCTCCCATCCCAACCCCACACAGGGATCACAGCACCCACAGCTCCCACCCCAACTCTCCGCTCCCGAAGCCGAGGAGGGCTGGGATGCGGCACGGAGCGACGAGCCGTTCAGAACACGGTTCGGTTCCGGAGAGCCCGGAGCTCCTTCCTGCCGCCGAGCCGCGCGGCAGCGGACCCTCGCAGCAGCCCCAGCGCCTCGGGACGCACGGAGCCCCGCGGCCGCCGGCCCCGCACCCCCCGGGGCAGAGCCGCGCTCCTCCAACAGGTGGTGCGGATGGGCGCGGGGGCGGCCCGTACCCGGCCTCGGGCGCCGCGGCAGCTCCCGGCCGGGATGCGGGGAAGCGGCCCCCGCTCCCGGAGGCCCCCCGGCCCCGCTTACCTGAGCGGCCGCGCCGCTCTCGCCGTGCCCGCGGCCCCGCAGTAACTTCGCCCCCTCCTCCTCCTGCTGCTGCTGCTGCTCCCCCCCCCCTCTCCCTCCCCCGCGGCGCACGGCCGTTCCGCCGCCGCCTTCCTCCCGCTCCTCCGCCGGCCCGGCCTTGCCCCGGAGTCCCCGCGCCCGCCCTTACGCCGCCGCCGTGGCGTAGCGCCCCATCCCGCCCTCCGGACGCTACGGCGCGGAAACGGCGCAGAGGCCGTCGTGAATAGCAGGAGCGAACTACAAACCCCGAGCGGCGCCGCGCGGCAGCAGCGGAAGGAGGCGGCGGAGCGGGGCGAGCCGGGAGCGGGGCGGGGCGGGGCGGGGCGGGGCGCTGGGCCGGCGGCCGAGGGCGGCGGGAGGCGAGGTTGGGGATCGGCCGCGCCCGGTGCTGAGATCGGAGCCCCGAGGCTCAGCGCTGCCGTGCGCCGCACCCGCCCGGCTGCTAATTACAGCCCTTAATGAGCCGGCGGTGCGTGAGTCAAATTAGGCTTTGGCTCCGGGCTGCTCCGTCCCTTCGTCCGCACGGAGCCGGCCGGGCACGCGGCAGCCTCTGCAAACCGAGAGCTCCAGCGTCAGCTGCCCGTGCTCCCATTTCGCAGCTGCAGAAGCCGGTCAGCAACTCGCAGAATGGCAGGGCTGGAAGGGAGCTCAGGGATCACGAATCTCCAACCCCCCGCCGCACGCAGGGCCACCAACCTCCACATTCAATACCAGCCCAGCTGCCCAGGGCCCCATCCAACCTGGCCTTGAGCACCTCCAGGGATGGACGGGGCACCCACAGCCTCTCTGGGCAGCTGTTCCAGCACCTCACCGCTCTCTGTAATGAGCTTAATTCAACCCAGTCCGTTGTCACAGAACCACAGCTGAACCCTCAGCTCCCTTCCCTGCTGCTGCCCCCCACCCCTCAGCCCCGCTCTGTGCATACGGCCAGGGCTGCCCCCCACCAGCACAGCCAGCCTCCAGCACTTGCTCATTCAATTTCATGCGGTTGCTCGTTGCCCGTGGATTTCCAGCATCGCGAGGCATCACGCCAGGCTTGTGACATCCAGCTGTGCTGCTGCCACGGGGCTCAGATGGCACCGCTTGCTCAGCCCTCTGCCTCTGCCTCCGCATGAACGTCCAACTGGGCACAGATACTGAGCAGCTTCAAGTACTGGATGATGGGAAGGCACAGCAACAGGTTCACATCACCTGATTTTAGATGGCTAAACTGAGGCGTTTGAATGGAGCTGGCCGCCCTGTGTTTGAGCGATGGAGAAAGACGACTGCAGAGGAGGATTTCACTTATCACAGCACCTGAGATAAGTTCCTATTTCTGCCATGGGTTTAAGGAGAATCAAATGTTCAGCCAACGCAGCGGAGGCATCAATATTTCAGTGAACGGTGCTCTTGGAAACAGATGCCTTAGCAGCACTGAATGCTGCAAAGTGAAGGGATATGTCACTCCCAGCTCTGCCCTGTCACACCTAGCCATCTTATCACAGCAAACAACTGCGTTTTTCAGGCACGATAAGCCCATGGAGTTACACTCCGTGCTGACTGCTCCCCTGCCCTTTCTTCTACTTGCAAACAATAGCTTCTAATGGGGACACAGTGCATGGTTTTTCTTGGGGACTGAAGTGAAGCTGGTTGGCTTAGGTCATCCTTTGGGCCCTTTTTTGGATGATTGTGCAAACGTTGCTGTCCTGCAGGCCTGAAGGGCCTCCTGTGGTCACCACATCTTTTCAAAGACTGCAGCAAGAGCTCTGTGAGGACATCAGCTGGCTTCCCCAGGTGCAGCCTCCCAGACCCACGGACTTTGCACAGTTGAGATCCAGCGAGCAAACGCCATCCAAAACCTCACTGAGTATCAGTGCAGGCACCGGGACGGCTCCAAATCTGCAGTGTCTCCTCCTCAGATGAGCCATCATGCTAGGCACTGACTGAGGGATGGATATCCCATGGGATGGTGGTGGGGCTGAGCTGGAGCCCACCCTGCAAGCCAAGCACCAAGGATGGCACAGAGAGCAGTGCAGAGAACAGGAGGACGTGGAGACCTCTTGGCTGAGCTCCTGGAGCCAGTGCTGGAACCAGCAGCTCCTGCTTGAGGGGCATCAGGTAAGAGGGAAGAAGGGCTGCGGCAGCCAACCAGCAGAGCATCTGCCAGCCTTTGTCTCCCAAACCAGCAAGCTGTTAATGAGCATTTCCTCCACCCTTACCTTCCAACTTACCCTAACTCCAGACCACTGCGTGGCTTTTTTTCCACGCTGTCTTGGCACCTGCCCTCAACCACAGCAGAAGGAATGAGGAGGTCCTGAATGAGCTCTGAAGGAATGCCATGGCTCAGAGCGTATGAGATGCAATGCCTATTTACAAGGAGCTCCTCCTCCACGTGTCCTTAAGCTGTTGTAGCAAAGCTTTGTGCAATAAAGGTGCAAGGAATGTGCAACTCTTGACTAAAAATCTATTTGCGTGTGTGTGCAGTTACGTAGTAGATGTACTTATGTGCATACATGCATACGTGTAACACAGAGGACGTTGAAGATGTCCTGTACAAACCCCAAACAGTTTTGATCTCAATATCTCAGTCAAGATAAAAAGCCTCTTGTGCTGAATATCGGTGATGTAAATAAGACTCAGAAAGACTTTTCAAAGAGGTACAGATAAAGTCCCAAGTAAGAATCACACCACATTTGTACAGAGGAAATATTCATTGAACAGAAGCAATGTGCTTTTAGCACTGCGATGTCCTGCAGTGGGTGCCTGGTCCTGCTCGCTGTGTGGCACAGGCTGCCTTCTTCAGTGGGGCAGTTGTGGCAACGATCAATTCTCCTGCAGTAATAATTAGTTCTCCTGCTGTAACCATTCCATGACACGCTGCCTGTCATGTTTTGTCTTTTTTGGTGGGGTTGTGACAGGTCAGCCCCTCTCTTTTCTGGGGAGAGGAATCTGTTCCCTTCCTATGGCAACCCCAGGGCCCCATGCTGACCACTCCCCAGCCCTTAGTTCTCCACCTGCAAACAAGAGCTCTGCACACACTGGTTGACACAGCACACCAGTCCTTGAGACCTGGGACCAAGCCTGTGTCCTAGAACAGCCACCAAAGCCTCACCTCCATGGGACATGGGTGATTAGGGGGAGAACTGTCTGGTCTCCTAGGGGTGCTGGAGCTGTGATGTCCATGGAACTCAGGAGGTACTGTGAACGCCTTGCACTTCTGGGGGATCTTTCACTACAGGTGGGAAGTGCCAGTGCTTCCCTGGGGGCATCAGCCATCCCTAGCGGTGTGAGGATGTCCCCAGTCTTCAACTGTGTGGCGGGGTACCAGGGAGCTCCCAGGGATGTGGGGTATCCCTAGAAGTCACTCACCATGGAGGCGGCGGGCTTGGAGTTATCCTTGGAGCAAGACATACGTGAGTGGGGTACAAGGGATGCCTCACTGCCTGCAGAGCCATCAGCAATGAGCAGCAGCAAGTTGGTGCAGGCGAAGCATCGCTTCAGGGGGTAGCCGCTTTGGGAAGAGCTGATCCTGGGCAGCTCTGCGCCAGGAGAGCTGACACATCGTGGGGCAGTGACCCCCACAGTCACGGCAAGGAAGCACAGCACTTCACCCACCCATGAGACCCTTCCAACTCCTCCATTAACCCCGCTGTCTCCTACCACCACCAATAACCCTCCATCACCCCCATTATCTCCCTACTCTCTTTCCCCTGTACCCTCCAGCCCTCACACAGACCCTCTAGCTTCCCCAGTCTCCCCCTTCCCCAGAGCCTCCTGATGACCTGCAGGGATCCTGCTGCTCCCCCCTGCCCCTGGTGCTCCCCACAGCCAACGACCACCACCCTTCATTCCCCCACTCCTTGTACCCTCCCTGAGCTGCCTTTTACCCAGGGGTGGAGGTGGCTGCATACTTGGTGAGGACCTGGGGGACCAGCAAAGAATGGGAGGCAGGGGCATGTGTCTGGCTGCCTGTCAAAGGGTCCATGGCTCCTGGATCTCCTTTGAACTGCAGGAGGGTTTTCATCCAACTGTTGGCCACAGCTCTGCAGGCCTGATGTCACAAACGTCAACAGAGACTGCTGCCATCACAGAGTTCTGTGAGGTCACCATGCTCCTGTCCCAGCCCCTCGCATTCTGTGTCTCCAGGCACACCTCAAACTCCTCTTTTAGTCATTTCTATCATCCAAATAGCCACCAAAATATCTGCAGATTTAGCACTAGATTAAAGGCTGGTATTTCCCAGTAGAAAGTGCCACAGGTAATAGGGGACAGAGAAGGCAAGAGGCCCCCAAGCCAGGAAAGGCTGAAGACAGAATGAAGTCTTAAAGGTGAAGGAGTAAAGAATTTTAGCTTAGCTCTTCAGAACCTCATTATCCTACTTCTCTTCAAACCAACCAACCAACCTTTTGAGATGACTCAGGAACCTCTGCTCTCCTCCCCAGCTGGATTCATATGCTGGGATGGGGAGCGTATAGTGGGACAGCACCACTATGCAATGGTGCTGTCTCTGCTCCCCTCTGTTGGCTGGGACATGGGATGGCACAGGGGGAAGCTTAATTTTTACTGTAAATACCAGAAGTTAGCAGAAGTGAGCTTGCTGGGCTGTCTGAGAGAAGACAACTGTTGTGTGCAGGAGCTTGCCATGACACCCTTCCTCTGAGCAGACTATTGCCCAATTCCCAGCAATCTATACTGTCCTTACCATTACTGTAAAGCCCACACTGCTCGACAGTCAGGCCAGACAAAGAAAGGATGAGGGTGGGGGGGAAATCACCAGTGCTTCGCAATAAATCTCAAAGAAAGCAAGGGAAACTCCCATGTAAATACTGACTGGGAGAGTTTGGACTAAGGAGAATGTAAATGACAGAAAAGGTGAGGCGAAGCAGAATAAAGACTCATTTATAGAAGACAGAACACAGGTGGCTGCAGCTCTCGCCTCCTTTGCTGAAGAACGTCGGCTTTCAGCTGTCAGTGGTGCTCAGAAGGTTCGTCTGCCAGAGGTGGAACAACTTCTCCCGTCTCTAAAATTCTGTCCCCCTGATGGGATGAGAGAACATGGTGAGGTTTTCTCCTGCACGCAGCTGATTCCTTCACACAGCACACTTTGTAAATCAAACTGTGACTGTCCCACTTCTACACAAGAACTCAATTTGTTCAGAATGGTGTAATTTCCTCAACATTTCTCAAGACGCTGCTGTAACACCACAGTCAAATTTTGTGAGATCTGTACTCTTCACCCTTTTGATGCCACAGAAAAGCAGCCGAGCATTTAAAGTGAATATTGCTTTAAACACGTACACTGGATTTGTAGCTCTGCAAAACCACCTCCAACACAGCCCCACTCCTGCTGATCTCCACGCAGTCTCTAACCCAAAAGCCAGCTGAATGTGGAGAGCCACACCACCTCAGCAAAATCAACCCAATGCCTGACCTCTGCTTGTTCAAGCTGCAGGCACTGCCTTGGCCCGCTGAGCTGACCTAGCTCAAGTGATCAGGCTGAAGTCAGCAGCTCACAGCTTGATCTTCAGTATGTTGCTATGTAGTTGTTAGGGGCGTAACTTCTGTTTGAGAATATTTGCTCACCAACTCACTATGCCCATCAGCTAGCATCTGAAAAGCAGAAAAGGCCAAACAGTCTGACAGATGCTGTCCGCTGTCCCAAGTGAGAACCAAACAAGAAAGCTTCAGACTCCAGTGAACCCCCTGTGGTCTCTGTGTGCCCCTTAGCAACAGAACCCACTACAGGCACTATCAAAGCCCTGGGAGGGGATGATGGCATTTACTGCTCAGAGCGGACTGAGCTGTCAGCCCAAATACTTACAGTCTACAGTGACAAGGAGGGTGATAAAGAAATCAGCACTGTCTACTCTAAAGGCTCAACAAATACTGTACCCACTGTGCAGTGCTGCTCCAGGATGAGCTGCCTTGTGAGCATCAGGTGCCTCCTTCCAGAAATCTTCCCTGCACAGCTGCTGCACCAGCCCCTACTTCTGAAGCCATCCTTTCTCTGCCACTGTTTAATAAAGCTAGAAGATGGTACAAGTATGAATGGACTTACTGGGAATATTGCTGGATTGGATGAAGTGATACCATACGGCTTTTTCTGAAAGCGCAGAAGGGGAGAAAGAAAAAGGAACATCACCGAGATGAAGCATAAAGAATTTCCAAACCAGAGAGTATAACCCTCCTAAAACATGCACCGTTAAATGTAAAGCTCACTAGTTCAGATTCTTCTTGCTAGTTAAAAAAATACCAGCCAGAAAAGAAGACATAGGGATGGGAGCTTTATCCCAGCATTAGGTCACTGCATGCTTCCCTCCCATACCAACAGCTGCAGCCCAGCTGTCCCAGCATCTCCCAGGATCACTGACAATAACAGAATTACAGCACGGTTGGGTCGGAAGCCCATCTGGTTCTGCGCTGTGTGCGGGCTGCCCTCCTCCAGCTCAGCCCAGTGCCCATCCATGGCCATTGGCACCTCCAGGGACGGGCACCCCCAGCTCTGGCCAGCAGTGCCAGCACCTCACTGTCCTGCGGATAAAGAATTTCCCCCTGACATCCGACCTGCATTTCTCCTCTTTTAATTTAAAGCCATTCCCTCTTGTCCCACCATTATCTGCCCGTGCAAAAAACCCTTCCCGCTCCTGCTTAAAGCCAGTGCTGTTAGGCACTGCTGAGGTCTCCGCAGCCCCGCGGTCCACACACCGAGACGTGGTACTTCAGGTAATAGTGGAGGAGCCAAGCAGGGATCAGCACCCGCACCAAGATGAAGCCGCTGGTCTGGTAGGCGCTGAACACCTGCGGGACAGCAGAACGGGGCTCAGGGCCGGGGCTCAGGGCCGGGGCTCAGCCCCCCGCCCCGCTCACCTTCTGCCGCCAGAGGCCGCCGGGCTGCAGGAAGCGCTCCCAGAAGGCGGCAATGGGCCCCGGCCGCCGCTCCGGCAGCACGGGCTCCCGCTCGCTCAGCTCCTGGTCTCGCAGCCAGCGGCGCCGCAGGGCGCGGAGCTGCTGCAGCCGCAGCTTCTCGTCCGCGGTGTAACCGCCCATAGCGCTGCTGGACCTGGACCCGACCCCACCGCCCCAACAACGCGCCAACAACGGCCCAACCCGGCCTCCGTCCCGGCGCGGAGCTGCGCAGCGGGCACCGTGTCCTTAGCGACGGCGCGCTACACTGACGTCATCAGTCCGCGCCGGAAGTGGGGCTCCGCGTGGTTGGGGCCGCGGCCGCGGGGAGCGTCTGGCTTTCAATACGAGGGTCGTGGGTTCGAGTCCCCGTTCGGGGCGACGGCGTTGCTCCTCTTCGCCGGTAGCGGAGCCGGGCCACGGCGGCCGCGGGCGGATGGCGGGGCCGGAGCTGGGGCTGCTCTTCCAGCGGCGCTTCCTGGCGGCGCGGCAGATCCGCGCCATGCCCTGGGCGGTGAGCTGGGCCGGGCCGGGCGCTGCGGGGCTCGGGCCGCTCGGCCGCTGCGCTTCAGCTCCGCTCTCGCTGTGCTTTAGGAGCTGGAGCAGCAGCTGACGGCCGCCCCGCGGCGCTCCCAGTCCTCCCTGCTCTCGGACATCCTGCACCAGGTACGGCAGAAAGGACCGCGCACACGGCGGAAAACAGCCGGGTGTTTGCGGCATCGACGCCTCCGAGTGCAGCGCGAAGCCGTGGGCGTTTCGCGGTCCCTCCCCGGGCTCAGCGGCAGCTTTCTTCTTTCAGACCGTCCTCCATCCGCTGTGTGCGCGGTTTCCCCCGCCCGCCTCCTACAGGCGCTGCTTCCTCACCGAGCTCATTAAGAAGGTAGCGCTGCTTTCAGCACTGCTCGCATCGCGCCTCTGTGCTTCGTCCCGTTTATTGGGTATCGAGCGTCTGTTTGCTGCTTTGCGGCACCGTTTGAAGCTCTGTTTTCTTTTCACAGCACGAATCCACGGCGGCCGATCCCCTGGATGAGCTGTATGAGGCACTGGCACCTATCTTAAATGAGGAAGAATCCACTCGCTGCTACAAAAGCTACTTACTGGTAAACACCAACGATACGGCTTCGTTACAAATCGCTTTTAATCACCTAAAGTAAGCACCTGTTCAGTGCAGGGCATTGGACCAGGTGACCTCTGAAGATCTCTTGGACCAGAGGAGCCCCCAGGACGAGAAAGACAGGGAGCTGTTGGAGAGGGGCCAGAGGAGCCCCAGAGACGAGCAGGGGGCTGCAGCACCTCCACTACAAAGACGGGCTGAGGGAGCTGGGCTTGTTCAGCATGGAGGAAAGAAGGCTGAGGGGTGAATCATTGCAGCCTTTCAGTACCTAAAGGGAGCCCACAAACAGAAGGGGAGTCAGCTCTCGGAAAGGGTGGATAACAGCAGGGCGAGGGGAAATGGTTTGAAGTTGAGGGAGGGCAGATTGAGGTTGGATGTCAGGGGAAGTTCTTTACAGAGAGCGGTGAGGTGCTGGAACAGCTGCCCAGAGAGGCTGTGGGTGCCCCGTCCATCCCTGGAGGTGTTCAAGGCCAGGTTGGATGGGGCCCTGGGCAGCTGGGCTGGTATTGAATGTGGAGGTTGGTGGCCCTGCGTGCGGCAGGGGGTTGGAGCTTCGTGATCCTTGAGCTCCCTTCCAACCCCGGCCATTCTGTGATTCTGTGTGATTCTGTGAGTCAAAGTGTTCATCTCCTCCAGAAACCCAGAGTGCTTCCAGTCCTCTTTTCCAGGCTGCAGTACTGCTCTCAGCTAAAGCACGGCTGCCTTTGCTGACGTTTCTCTCTCCCCCATGTGTGACCTCCAGCCTTCAGGAGAACCCGTGACCCTTTCTGAGAGTGTGGCCATTATCTCTCAGGGAACCACAGGGCTCGTCACATGGGATGCTGCTCTGCACCTCGCTGAGTGGGCAACAGAGAACCCCAAGGTTTTCACTAACAGGTAACAACAGCACGATGGACAGAAATGGGATTTGGTGCCAGGTAACAACTGCTTTCCTCCTATCCTGCAACAGTTCAAGAGATGACTTTGTAGTTACTTTAAAACAGGCTTTAAGATGAAAACCATTATAGCACCTATTCTAATCTATGCTATAGGCTGTCGAATTTCAGCTCACATGCTGTCTAACCAGTAACTTACAACAATCCCAGCATGGTTGGGTTGGAAGGAGCCTTACAGCCCTCAGTGTGGGCTGTCAGCCACAGCTCAGGCTGCCCAAGGCCCCACGCATGGCTCTGGGTGCATCCAGGGATGTGGCACATACAGCAACCTGAGCCAGAGCCTCACCCCTGTAACGTTAAATAACTTTTTTTCTGATATCCAGCCTAAATGTCCCCTCTTTTAGTTTGAAACCATTTCCCTCTGTCCTATCACAACAGATCCTGCTAAAGAATCCGTGCCTTTCTTTCTTAGAGCCCCCCCTGTAGATACTGAAAGATGCTTTGTACTTAAGCACCAGAAAGGAATGGTCACTTCTGGGCACAGCTTCAGCTAAGTTAATTTTAAGTACCTCACGAAGAAAAGAACTGTGCTTCAGAAACATTCACTTCTCTCCCCTAGGAAAAGAAGTAGACAGCCAGTTCAGATACAGACAGCTGCTGCAGAAGTCCAGAAATAGGTCCAGGAATGATTCTCACCCCCGTGATAGAATTAATAATTCCAGTTTAATTGTGATTAATCCAGATTAATTCTTATATTTGCATCCTGTTTGCCAGCTTTACCAGTTGCTTGAAACAAACGTAAGGTTGTAGAGGGTTTGCTCAAAAATGGAGATAATCTGTAGCTGAATTTACCTTTAGATAAACTTGGAATGTTCTGATTACACAACTAAATGACAGAGTCCTCATCAATACTTATTTTACACCATTAACCTTTAGGACAGTCTTGGAATTAGGAAGTGGAGTCGGCTTCACTGGACTTGTGATCTGCAAAACCTGCAATCCCAAGACATACATATTCAGTGATTACCACCACTGTGTTCTCAAACAGCTGACAGAAAACATCCATCTGAATGGCTTTACCCTGGAGCCTGAAACTATGAATCCAGCCCAAGGACAAGGGGCAGAAGGGCAGGAATACCAGCAGCCCAAACTCATTGTTGCAGAGCTCGACTGGGGTTCAGTTACAGAAAAGCAGCTGCTGGCTCTGCAAGCAGATGTCATCATTGCAGCAGGTACCTCTCCCTTCTGGTTACGCCTGACTTTGCAGGATCATGCAGGAAACAGCAGATAATAGAAATAAACACAAAGATATTTGTGTTTATCTAGCTTGGAGAAGAGGAGGCTCTGGGGAGACCTTGTTGTGGCCTTCCAGTACTTGAAGGGAGCATATAAACAGGAGGGGGAATGGCTGTTCGCATGGGTGGACAGTGATGGGACAAGGGGGAATGGTTTGAAACTGAGACAGGGGAGGTTTAGGTTGGATATTAGGAGGAAGTTTTTCACCCAGAGGGCGGTGAGGCGCTGGCACAGGTTGCCCAAGGAGGCTGTGGATGCCCCATCCCTGCAGGCATCCAGGCTGGATGTGGCTCTGGGCAGCCTGGGCTGCTGGTTGGCGACCTGCACACAGCAGGGGGTTGGAACTGGGTGAGCATCGTGCTCCTTTGCAACCCAGGCCATTCTATGATTCTATGATGATCTGTGTACAGGGCTCAGACAGCCCTACCTCAGTTACTGTACCTGGAGAAATGCCTCCCAGCTCCATTTTGTCTTGTTTCATCTATTCAGCAGCTGTTACCTAACACTGAAGAGCAAATTATTTTTTCTTTCTGTATTTTTTTTTTTAATCCAGAAACAGATGATAAATCTGCCACTTTTAAGACCCTCATAATTTTAAATAGGAACCTCAGCATTCTCATGAGGGATAACATTGAAAACAAGCAAATTCAAGAAAACAGCTATCATCGAATCATAGAAAACAGTGCATCTTCTAAAATCTCTTCCTAGAAATTTCTGATCTCTCAGTTAGAAGTAATTATCCTTCCTCCTTCAGGTGAATATTTGACCTTTTATATTCTGTAGCTTCCTTTCTGCTCAATTCTTAATAAATACTGAGTATTTCCCTTTTTTTCCCATGCAGATGTGGTATACGATCCAGAGGTAACCTTATCCCTCATTGCTATGCTGCAGAAGTTCTCCACTTTAAGAGCAGATAGAAAACCTGAGGTGTATATTGCTTTGACAGTCCGTAATGCAGACACTTACCACATGTTCCAGGCCGAACTTGGTAGGTGCCTTTTTCATTCACTGTATCAGTAGATTTGGCCTCTCCCAATTACTTAATCTGTAGTGGAGATGAACAGGACCATTTCCTTTTTGCAATGGGTGTTGTCCAGTAATGGGATCCTTGGATTCAGGAGTTCTGCCTGAGAGCAATAACCCTCCTGCGTGGATTTGCTCAGGAAATTAAGACATCTCAGCCTTTTGCTGCATCCTGTCACCACTCTCATTTGTTACAGCATCAATTTGAGACACAGTGCAAGTTTGGTGCCAATAGGAAAGATCGTAAGGGTTCAGCTTAGAACAGGAAAAAACTGACATTGTAACTGTGAAAAGGTTTAAATGCAGCCTCCATCTTGTAACTGTTCTTTGAGGGTTAAAAAGGAGAGATTTAAGTAAAGGGGAGGGATGCAGGACTTCTCCCACTTCAGAACCCTCTCTTCTGCAGCCTTACAGCAGGACAGCCGGACCACAGTGGTTGTCTATTAACAAAATGCTGCTGCTACATTCGTACCAGCATGCAGAAATCTCTTGGTACAGAACTAGACGTGCAGCCTTTGCTCTTTATTTCATTAAGCAGAAATACGATTACAGTGTTTCTCTTTGCAGATAAAGCTGAGATCAAATGGCAGATTATTCCAGCCCACAGCAGTAGTATTTTTCTCCACGATACACAGCCCAACATGACCATCCTGCAACTATTCGTATAGATTTGGTAAATACAGCACAGGATTTCAGAGGAGCAGGAACTTATCTTATCCTTGCTGGAAACACACTGAGAGGCTTGCAGCAAGAATACCCTTCTGCATGTACCTCACTGCACGAGCTGCTGTCAAGATGAGTTATGTTTCTTCCTGCAATTGCCAGCATGCGTGCAAGTGAGCAGCTGCTCCTTATAAGCATCTGTGCACCACAAGCTGTACAGAAGGAGGCTCTAATTGTGATGCACTTTGATTCTGCAGAACTGAATTCAATTATTTAAATACAGTTTTGATTTGTAAACAACACAGACTCGCCCTGTGCTCCTGCAGGTGTGCATCTCATACTGACAAGGGAGTCGAATGGTGTTTTATAATAAACGTTTTTAATACTAAAACCAGCTGTAATTGATGTCAGCTTCTTTTTGTATGCTTGCAAAATTGCAATGTGTGTCATCCCAGAACAACGTGAGTGATGCCTACAGAATATGCTGAGTGTCACAGGACTATTTGATGCTGCAGGAACATCTCTGCTCTCCAGTGCTGACAAAAGTCAGGCCTTGATTTGCATTTCTCTCACACAAGGACTGTCACTTTTGCAAGACAAAGAATTTAGCTTACCTGCATTGAAACTTCACATCATCCATTAGCCAGTTTGCCACTGGACAGTATTAATCCTGAAGCAGAACTGAATACATTATTTTTCTCCTCCGTTAACTTGCATTTCTAGGTGTTGTCTTAGAAGCTACTTTAAGAAAATGAAGAAATAGATTCACTTCCTCCTTCTGTAGTAACTGAGAGAAGGCAAATGACAGGCAATTGAAAAAACATTCAAGGTGAAGAAGCCCATGACTGCTGGCATTAAGCTGGATATACAGAAGTAACCCGACCAAACCTTATTTTAGCTGTTTCTCCCTGAGAAGGAAGAATTGGAGTTAACGCACACTAGAAGCCAAGCAGCAGTTTCTTTTATCTTCCCTGCTACAAAAGCCCTCGTGTCACTAAGTAGTTCTGTATGGCTAGATGGCTCATATTGGATCTAACCAAATTTATTACAGAAGACAAACCCCTCTAAAGCTTTCATCAGCATCACTTTGTACAATAGAGAAATGCTTAGTTTACTTCCATGTGCATCACTGGCTAAAGGGGACTGCTGTAACACTGGATAGGAATTTGCTGGAAAACAGGAGAGAAAAACAATCAGCAAATAAATCTCTATGGACCATTTGAGCTAGTCAAACTGCCAGGCCCCTACAAGAAGCAACTTATTGTCATCTTCTCCCCCAGTGGAACCAAATCACTCTGCAAGTGTGACTGCCATGATGGAAAAGTCACATTTGCAAGTGACTGCCTGGCTTGGCAGCAGCAGATATTAAATGATTGTTCTGTAAGCGGGTTTAAAGACACTGCTGCAGAATCCATTGCAGCAACACACCACTGCTGAACTCAGGACTCTTAAGAGAGCCAAGCAGGCAGCAACTCCATGATAAAACCAAGCATCCTTAAATGGCTGCCTTCTATTTTGTAAAGAAAAATATGGTTTTTAGAAAGGATCCTGTAAGCGTTGGGTCTGCATATGAATGTTAACAAGGAGGGGAAAGAAAAAGATGAAGGCTACACCAGGGTGACTGCTCAGAAAGGAAGTGCACTTTTATTACATCACTCATACTTTCATCTCACCTTTTTTCCTTTTCTATTCTATTGAAGTAATACATAAATTGCATTCCTTTCCCAAGGGAAATGGGCACGTTTACTTCAGTATATGAGCACAACAGTCACTGAAAGGTGTATTTTCCTCTCAGTGTTGAACAAAGCTGTCCCATACCAGCAGCTGGGCTGCTGTACTCTTGCATACACTATTAAAAAAAAAGAGGAAAAAACCTCTGAAATTAAGTAGTCCTATCTCAATTTAAAAAAAAAATACAAGAAGATATTCTGTACTTGGCTAGGGAAGACTAGCCAGGACTGTTAACCACAGGAAAAAAGAGAAAAATCCTGTACCATCACTTCAAACAAAAACTCCAATTACATAGAAGTTTCCCACTTGCAGAATAAGATCACCCAGGAATGTTTCTTGTACAGGAAGTAAAAGTGGTGCACTTTATACACATATTCAAATACCTTCAGCCACAAGAAGCCTTCAAGCAGCCCAACTGAACAGACTTGCCACATGAGTTCCTCAAGTCACTAAACTTCTCATGAGATTCATCCCCAGTAATACAGGCAGGCAGATGACAAGGATCAGCCTCTTCAGCACAGGAACCTCACCTTCCATAAGGCCTTACACACAACTAGGAACCTCAGCTGCACCTTCTTGCACTATTATTACCCACACAAGAAGCTCCAGTTGTAAGGGAAAAGGTGTGTCTGACCAGTTAAAAATTACAGTTGTAAACAATACCAAGTGTTTATTCACCACTTAAGACAGTCCTGGAGGTGCATACATGGGGTAGCTTTTTTGACACAACATCCCCAAAAAAGTCATTCAGTCTGGCTAAGCAAAGGAAGAACAGTCTGGTCCCAACTCTCATCCCAGCTCAGCTGCTTGGATGCACGAAGGTTTTTCCTGAACTCATGGAGTTTGCCTTCCAGCGTGGGAAATTCCAAGAAAAGCATCTGTAAGTTAAAAAAAATAATAATAATAACAGGAAAATACCATTGCATTCCATTTTGGATTAATTCTAGCTTTCCCCAGTGCTAACCCTTGACTTCAGTGTTGCAGTAAGAATGCGATCCTTGGTCTTACCCTCTACATAGTTCAATATTGAAATATTTAGTATCTTCTTGACAGCTTCAGATTTTTATTCAAACAGAAATGTGGCCAATAAAACTCAGCAGGCAAAGCAGTGCCCTCTGAGAATGCAAAATATACAGAAGATTGTCACACAAGAATGATGTAAGCTCACATAGTAACACTTCTGTGGTTAGAGCTAGGAGGAAAGAATAATCTCTTCTGTCTTTACCTTCAGCTGATCTGCAAGTTCATCTGAATCCCTGAATATCAGCCCATTTTCATTGTGTTTCACAAGTTCGTGTAAACTGTGAACAAAAGTCATAGAAAAAAAATAGAAGAAAAAAAGTGAGTGGGACACACACGTTTCAAAAGTTGCACTGTGTACCTTTACTATGAAGAGTACAAGTAGGGGTTGAACTCCTGACAAAATGGAACCAAAGGCAGTTACTGAAGCTTAAATTAAACTTGTATTGTGCTGCAATACAGTACTGCAATACAAGAGGGCACTCAGTCACTGTGCCACTCATCTGCACATATGGCAAAACGAGGGCAATAATCAACTTTGATCCATAAGGAAAATCTGCCCGTGCTCAGTACACAAGATACTTGCAATTCATACCTATTTATCTGTAAGAACTACTTTTTCCCCCAAAGGACTGTGCAGTGACTACTGCATACATTCACCTCTTCACACAACAAAGACCTGTCTACATAGAATGAAGCTTTGATTGTTTGTTAAATGAAGTACACAGCAACACAGGATGATGGGTTATTCATTTCCAAGGCAACTGGCTGCATTAAGTGCTCCACAGTTTGTAGAAACCGGTGCTAAGTTTTAGCTTAACTAAAACAACTTTGACATTTGAAGTTTGTCCTTTTGAATCAAAGTTGTTATGGCACAATACTGGAATCTCATTGATACGTGCAGAAGCTGCTGAACTCTTAGTAAGAACAGTGCTTCTATGATCCTTTAAATCCTGGTAGCAGAATAAATAAACTCTTACCATTCAAAATATATTGCACACACAGGTAAGCAACAGCCAAACATATCTACCACCTTCATAGGTAAATCCAATCCACTTGATGATTTATGGAGACACACACCCAAGTCTGCTGAGCCTAAAAAGCAAACAAAGCAGACAAGACCCTGAATTCTCTGAAGCAGCTCTTCTGGTCTTACTATATACTCATATATGTGGGGTTTTTTTGGGGGGTGATGTGAGCTAAACATGAGCAAGAGATATTAAACAATATGACAGCATTTAGAAACATACCAGGCAAGTTCCTGTCAAATTAAAGAGGATTTGTAAATCTCACATTTCTCACAGAACAGTATCTTGGCCTCTAAACCTGCTTGGAACAGATACCCACACAGGAGATATCCCACTCCAGGCAGGATATGCTGCATGGCTCACTAGTGACCTCTTCCTATTCAAGTGATTCCAGAACAGAGAAATCATAACATCATTTTAGAGACGTTATCTTCACTACTCAACAATTCCCAATTAAACACCACGTGTTACAGCCACCTCAGCTGGCAGATCTGAAACCCAAGATCAAATTGGATATGTATGTATGTACAGGGTGCTGCACTTGGGTCGGGGCAATCCCAGGTATTTATACAAACTGGAGGAAGATCTCCTTGAGAGCAGCCCTGTGGAGAAGGACTTGGGGGTCCTGGCGGATGAGAAGCTGGACATGAGCCAGCAGTGTGTGCTTGCAGCCTGGAAGGCCAACTGTGTTCTGGGCTGCATTAAAAAAGGGGGGGGGCAGCACAGAGAGGGAGGTGATTGTCCCCCTCTACTCAGCTCTCATGAAGCCCCATCATGAGGCTGCATCCAGGCCTGGGGTCCCCAGTACAGGAAGGATGTGGAGCTCTTGAGTGGGTCCAGAGGAGGGCACTAAGATGGTCATTGTAGCCTTCCAATACCTGAATGGGGCGTATAAACAGGAGGGGGAATGGCTGTTTATGAGGGTGGATGGTGATAGGACAAGGGGGAATGATTTTAAACTGAGACAGGGGAGGTCTGGGTTGGATATTAGGAGGAAGCTTTTCACCCAGAGGGCGGTGAGGCACTGGCACAGGTTGCCCAAGGAGGCTGTGATGCCCCATCCCTGCAGGCATCCAAGGCCAGGCTGGATGTGGCTCTGGGCAGCCTGGGCTGCTGGTTGGTGACCTGCACACAGCAGGGGTTGGAACTGGATGAGCACTGTGGGCCTTTGCAACCCAGGCCATTCTATGATTTTATGCATACTGTACTGAGCTTATCACACTGTATGCAATACCATGAATGTGCCAAGGGAACATAATTCCAAAAACATCATTATTTAGACTTTCAGCTTCTTCTGGGTGCTCTGTCAAAAACTGAGGCGTCTTTTCTGACCTGCTTAAGGAAGTGAACTGGAACATGAACACACACAATGTATTCCAGCACAGTTAGAAAAATGGGGAAAAAAAAAAATAACAGGCAGTAATAGCAACAGAGGTACTATGATTCTGCTGAATTGTTTTGCCATACTTCATCACATCAACTCTATTTCATCATTCACTGTTTACCAAGTAAAACTGGGTAATCCTCAGCTTCCAGCCACGGCGTACAGATCTGGATATGTTTGAAGTGCAGTTTCTTTATCAGTCCATTGTAGTACTCTTTCAGGGGCCCTTTACCTTTTTAAAGTAAGGAAAAAAAAAAAGATAGCAGTGATTTTTGATGATTGAAAATCAGGTGCAATCAGTGCATGCTGCTGTACAGGTGACAAACTCCCTCGGAGGCATCAAAATACACCAACACCCTCCAAAAGACACCTAAGAGATTAAGTACTCCTGAAAGCAAGGTGAACTGGCACTAAACTGAAAAAGTCTGCTATCACTATCAGCCAGTGCTGATGTGCACTTTGTTTACAGCCATCAGGATCAGAACAATTTGCTCTTAAAATCACACTAAGATTTAGCCTGCTGTTAGCAAGGAACTTTTCTTTTCTTTTTTTTTTTTTTTTTGCAAAACTTTAAGTCTTTTTGTCAGCAGTAAGAAAACTTTTCTGCTTAAAACATTCTGAAAACCAAAAAACGTAAAACCGTGACACACCCCAAACATCAGCCTTCATGTTTCTTTTGCTGCAGCATCTCAACATTAAAGATGTTAAGGTTAAATGCTGAGCATGGTGCAACCCACAGCTGTGTGAGACAGGCAGGTGAGAGCCTCCCCTCTTTAAAAACATACCACAGCTACTTTGCTGTAAGAATCCAACTATAAATGACCATTCTGACTTCCAGTCAGATAAAGACAACACAACCTCCTCTCCCTTCAACATCAGAGCAAACAGTACAAAAGTGAACATCTCTATTAGCAGAAAGCAAAAAGAATTACAACACGAAGAAAGCATTACCTGTTATCACACATACTAAAGCTGGAAGCTTGACTCCCTCATTGATATACTGCTCATAATCTGGGGAAGACAAAAACCTGACAAGTAAATGGAAGGCTGATCATAAAGGGTCACTGCGTGCAAATAAGTTAGCTTCCTACTTCAAGTAATTTCTTCATAAACATGTCTCACCAAACAGTTGTAAGTTTTCACATATTAAATCCACAAACCTCTACAGAAATAGATTACAGCATGTTTAGAAAGCATTAACCATAAAACATTTCTTTGGCTAGGCCATACTGGCCATTTCATTGCATGAGTTTAGAAACTACAGCTGTAGTTTCTAAAGAGACAACACATACTGCCTTCCTTCCTATTATCAGCAGCCTGTGGAGAGCATACACACAGCTCAGAAAATAAACTGCAGTTTACAAGGGAGAAATATAATTCCCCCACAACACCACCCTGAGTTGAATTCAGATGCCTCATTTCTTATGTCAGCTCCTACTCTTAAACCACTGCAAACCAATCACACACATCTGCCCTTTCACCCGAACACAGTGGCAGTGTTATTTAGAAAAAGCCCTCACCAACTATCCAGCAAAAAAGCACCCCTCTTTGTACAGAAGAGAGGCATTCCTTAGTACTGACCTTCCAATGCCTTCAGAAGGACTGAAAAGTCTTCATCCTCTGAAAGAAAGGGCCTTATTAGTAGCATCCACGTTTTTAGCATTTATAATCGATTACATCTCAAAGATTTAAGTACAGAACATGCTTTTCCTGTGAAAAATTTGCTGCAATTATGTTCATTTTTGAAAGTCTACAACCATATACTTGTGATGGAAATACAGCATGGCAAGTGTCCAGTGTGAGGAAGTACAAACAGACCTAATTTTCTTTTATTAAAATATGCCAATATATTAAACATAAACAGTTTACAAACCTGTCCAGCTGGTGCTGCTGATGAGAAGAGCTGGCCGTCCTCTGCTTTTCATCACATCCCCACTCTTCTCATCCCTTTCTGTAAAGGCAGACCTCTCAGCATTCCAACTGACAGACTCTGTACTGCATAAACAGAACTTCCTGAATATGGACTACACAAACACAGCCAACAAATGCAGAAGGAAAATGCAATGCTTCAGAAGCATGAATTTCCAAGCGCTCGGTTTCAGATTTACTTCCCAACTTCTCTGGAAACAGTCATAACTGCAGAGACATCCCTGATGGCAGGAGATTGGTGTTAACCTCTCCTACTGCTATAAGCACATCCCCATCTTCTCATGCTGTGCTCTCCTTCAGGCAGCTTTCTTGACTGCCTTTCCAGTTCTATCTCAAATACATATTAGAGGGCATCAGCCAACGATGCATTTATTTAATTAAAGTCAGAACCTACACAACCAATGGTTGGTAATGCCAAAAAGGAAGCTGTTATACACATTACACTGTGGATTCCCCCTTCATTTCAGGCATTAGTTTGGTATAGCAGCTGCCTGTTAAGCTGTCCATTATAGTAAACATCCTGCACATAACCAGAAGAAAATGCTTAATGCTTAGAGCAAGACCTCAAAAACTCTCCATATTAAATGAATGGAGAGTTCATTATTAAGACAATTCCTAAATTAATGCTATGAATGTGGCATCCAGTCATTGCCAACTAGTCCAGCAACTACTTTCACACTTCAGATATTGTTACAGATTTCCTCAGGGCTAACATTTACAGCAAACAAACAAACAACCCCACTTAGTTTACACACCAAGCCATGTACTATCACTCACAGTTCAATGATTTCATTCATTCTGGCCTCTCCAGTGGCAATTAAATTCACTTGCACAGTATCTGCTCCTGGCCAAAAGCATACAAAGACCAGCATCTGTCGATATGCAGAAGCTTATGCCTCCATCTAAAGGTATTTCTGGTGACTGAATGCCACAACCCGTGCCATTCAGTTAAGGGCTATAACTGCAGGCTTTACTTACACACGCTGTGGTTTAAATGGCTCATAGTCTTTGGCAAGTTTCATGTACAACTGATGCTGAAGTTTTAATGGTGTTTCCTTAAAATAAGAAGCTGGCCTGTCATACAGTGTTACTGCCCTGCAATGGAATAAATTCACCAGTTAAATAAACATCAGATCCAACAAAAAATCCTGTACAAAGCACGTCCTTCTTAGGTGTCTATTCAATAGATGAAACACAGCCATAAAAACAAGACAAAATTGCCCTGACAGTTGCTTCTGTAGCATTACTCTGATCCCAGGCTCACCAGGGCTATCTGCTTTCATGTTGCTTCGAGCACACACATAACATTACAAGTATTAAACTCACTTGATGTTGCAATTCACCCACAGATCTTCCTTCATGGCATCAGTGACACACAGGTTATAGTCAGACAGACGCCCAAAAAGCTTCTCATACCTGACAGAAATTAAAACCGAGTAAGAACACCAGGCAACCCCAACACACACGCAGTAACTGCTCTCCAGCATTGATGGAGAGCCAAACAAAAACAAAAGAATCTCAACCGTTCCCAGTAACTTCAGTTTAATTTACAAAGAGTAGATGTGTAATTGTGCTGTCATACTACAGCGATATCAGCTCATGAGAAGGGATGTGTGTGATTCCTTGTCCTTTAAAGCCTAAGAACACAACTCTCTAAAGCTTTTAAAATTGTTACCAAGAAGCAGACACATTGATTCAGCAAGAAACAAAAGGATCTTATCTTAAAATCTTCATATTCATAAGATCTTAAAGAGGATCTTGAATAGACTGGAGTATAAAGCAGTGTTAGAGAATAATAAAACAAAAAACACTACGCTAGACAAAGTTATGGCAGTAAGATCCAAGTTTGCATATGCACTCCACTAACTTCACCAAACAGGTTCAACTAATGGGAACATGATTAAACCACATCGGCAAATCTTTTAGTTCTTGTAGCATTCACACACCAACCTGAAGACAAAGGTTTCTAATGACTTTATTTTCCTTTTTCTAGGTAGCTCACAGGGCACGAGCATGCGTTGTACTGGGCACCATCACCTACATTAAATTAATATTTGGGGGGTTTTTGTTACAGCCTTTTCTTCTTAGAACAAAACGTGCTTTCTGCACTTTATCCTACATATGCACAAGAATACTTCCTAATCCTTAAGCTGAATGTCTTACATTATGTAATAAAAAGTGAAAGGAATTTGTAGAAGTTGCTCACAAATTCCTTTAGAAAACAATCTAATTCCTTCAAGCTACATACATACAGAAGAAATTCACTTAGACAGAATCTTTAGAGTATTCTGCAGAATTCCAACTACCAACACCTTGCTAAGTCTTTAACAAAGGCATCTGAAAGAACACTTTGACCAACATGGAATTTCAACATAGCAAAAATCCAGAACTCTCTCATGGAAACAAACCTTTGCTAATGAGATTCTCCTCTCTACTTCCCATTGTTTCAAGTCCTGCAAAGTGACATAATTAATAAAGAGAAGTAATTACTGTACAAACCATTTTGCAATGAGTACTAGGGGGTGATTCCTTCCATGACTCAGACTCATTATAGTGTATCCATAGTTGTGCCAATCAATTATAAGCTTGCTTCTCCAGAAAAGACAGGCAACCCAGGCAACAGCTATACTGGGCAAACCTGGAGGATTCTGTTTAATAAAAAAGAGGAAAATATTTTAAGACTCAGTTCGAGTGATAAACACTTAACTAGAATTATAACAGAAAGACTTGGAAGGGACTTCAGAGATCATTGAGTTTCAACGGCCCTTCCCCAGGCAGCTCTGCCAACACCCCATCAGGGAGTCCAGAGCCCCATCCAGCCTGCCAGTAAAATCTTCCAGGGATGGAACATCCACAACTTCTCTGGGCAATCTGTGCCAAGGCCACACCAGCCCTTCAGTGAACAGCTTCCCCCTAACATCTGATCTACACTGCTCATCTTTCAGATTAAAACCATTCCCCCTCTTCCTGTCACTACCTACCAGCATAGGAGAAAAGGAACATCCAACAGAGAGAAAGGGAAAATAAAAAGGAGTAGATTACAACCCATTAAAGGATCCTAATGAATAGAGAGGTTGTTGAATTTATCGAATGCAGAAGGCCAGTGTCCAAGGCTGCTATAAACATGTTGCAATGCAACACCGATAATGTTACCCACACACAGACATACCTGGAGGAGAACATAGGAGGGTGGATCCATCCTCAGCATCGTGTGCAGTAACTGTACAGTCTGTGCAATGACTTTCATGACGTACTGCAAAAGCTTTGGCCCAACTGCAAAATGGCAGAAAATCCCGTGGGAAGATCACAGTTCCATGCACAGCAACACGTGTCAAAAAGCAGCAGCTATCAGAAAGCTTTACTGTAACAGCCCTTGGTGACAGCAGAGCCCTGCGGCCACACAACCACCATCCTCATGAATCAAAGAATCACAGAATGGCCAGGATTGGGAGGGACCTCAAGGATCACGAAGCTCCTGCACGCAGGGCCACCAACCTCTGCATTTCAGACCAGCCCAGCTGCCCAGGGCCCCATCCAACCTGGCCTTGAACACCTCCAGGGATGGACGGGGCACCCACAGCCTCTCTGGGCAGCTGTTCCAGCACCTCACCACTCTGTAAAGAACTTCCCCTGACATCCAACCTCAATCTGCCCTCCCTCAACTTCAAACCATTTCCCCTCGCCCTGCTGTTATCCACCCTTTCCGAGAGCTGACTCCCCTTCTGTTTGTGGGCTCCCTTTAGGTACTGAAAGGCTGCAATGATTCACCCCTCAGCCTTCTTTTCTCCATGCTGAACAAGCCCAGCTCCCTCAGCCTGTCTTTGTAGTGGAGGTGCTGCAGCCCCCTGCTCATCTCTGGGGCTCCTCTGGCCCCTCTCCAACAGCTCCCTGTCTTTCTCGTCCTGGGGGCTCCAGCCCTGGACGCAGTGCTGCAGACGGGGCCTCACAAGAGCAGAGCAGAGAGGGACGATCACCTCCCTGTCCCTGCTGGCCACCCCTCTGCTGACGGAGCCCAGGATCCCATTTGCTTTCCGAGCCGTAATCGCGCACTGCTGGCTCACGTTCAGCTTTTCACCCATCGGGACCCCCAGGTCCTTCTCTGCAGGGCTGCTCTCAAGGGCCGCTCCTTCCAGAATCAAAGCCTGCCGTTCCTCCACCCCAAGTGCCAAAGCTCGCACCTCGCTGCCTTGAACCCCACCAGGTTCCCCCGCGTCCACCCCCGCCCCCACAGATGGGCGCCCACAGCTATGGGCAGCAGCGCAGCGGCTGACGGAGCGAGGATCTCCCCGAACGCCGCGCCTCTCACGCACCTCGCACGCACCGCAGCTCCGCCAGTGGCACGACGCGGATCTCCGCGCTGTTCATCACGTCGCGGTGCGGCCTCGTCTCTGCGGGAGCGGACGGAGGCTGAGCGCCGCTGCCCCCCAGCCTCGCCTCGCCTCACCTCCCCCGCCCCCCGCCCGCCTAGGCGCCCATCCCCCACTCACGGAAGTACCCCAGCAGCGAGACGCCGCGTCCGTGCCGGGCCAGCGCTAAGGCGTGGTACTGCATCCGCGGGCTGCGGCCCAGGTCGCCCAGCACCGCCACGCACACCCCGCCCGCACCGCGCGCCGCCCGCCGCCGCCACCACAGCACCGCCGCCGCCAGCGCCACCAAGGCGGCCAGAGCAGCGGCGCCGCCGGCCGCCATCTTGGGGAGCGCGGCGGGGCGCAGCGCCGCCTTCGCGCCTGGGCAGGGCGGCTTCCGGCGTCATCTGGGACGCGGGCGTTTAGGAACTACGAGAAGGGCGCTTTGAGGCGGGCTGGCGGGCGAGCAGCAGAGAAGGGAAACCCGAAGGAGGAGCTGGCGTCGCTCGGAAGGACTCCAGGCGCCCGAACGCAGCTCTGCCCGGGCCCGAGGCTGCCAGAAGCGCGTTGCTACTGTGGGAACTGAATGCTGTGTCTGCAGCAGAACAAAACAAGAACTCTGTTAGCGTCGCGGTCTCTCTCGCCCGTCTGGGTCCTTTATTAGAACTAATAGTTCTTTGCAGGGGCCTTTGTACTTTATCAGGGGGTCTCTTGATTTGCAGAATCCAGCTCTATAACCCAGTTCGGGTATAAAGCAGGAACATTTATCCAGTGAGACGCGCATCACTGGGCGCGCGGGGGATCGTTCCTCCTAACACGCACAGCGCAGGGCCAAAGCCTGGCACAGATAGAGGCCGAACGAATACACAGTTTGCAGCCATATTCATTACACTGCTGACTTACCAACACACGGCCCCGCCACGAGCAGTGGGGTCTCCTTTGATGAGAAGACCCGCTGTCTGTGACAGAAGTCATCCCATCCTGACCCACGCCTTGTGTAGGGTTGCAACAGAACTTCCAGATGTCCTTTTCTTATCTGACCACACATCCCGCTTCCCTATATTCCTAAACAATGGTTAGCCCTTATCTTGTCCTCCCCTTACTCGCTCTAAGTTTTCTATTGGTCATCCCCTGGATAAATCTCCCACAAAAGTCATATGGATGTGCCACACGCAGTGCGACAGTATCCTGCTCAATTTATAAGGACAATTCATGACACGCTTCAGGAAGGGTCTGAAGAAGGTATGGAGGAACGCCTGGCCCCCCTCCTGGTGCTCTTTGTTGAACGAGGACTTTGGAGAAAATCGCCATATCAGTGCGACAGGAAGAGCACTGAGACATCTTGGAGACAACAGGATGGCTACTGACTGACACCAGATAGCACACGGATCAACAAATGTAAAATGGGATAAGATTGTGAACCTGGAGTACCCAGCCCATGGGGAAACGGGGCAGGGAGGTGGGCAAAGGGAAAAAAGGGTATAAAGACTTCAGGTTGTGTCCATAGGTGCTCCTGCTTGCGGGACGCCTGCCACTGCAATCGCAAATCAAATCTGCTTTTATCAGAGATACCGTCCTGATCAAAAATTATCTGGATGTTTCCAACAGAATGCAGGGTTACCGTTAGTGTTACCTACACCAAAACACAGCCAAACAATACAGGGAGGCGGATCTGTCTTCAGCACTGCCTATGCAGTAAATGTACTGCCTGGGCAACAGCTTCTACACCATCCTGCAATGGTTCTGCTCACAGATTTCCTCTCCCCATTCTCCCCAGGCCCTGCTGTTGGAAAGATCCAAATAATTTTCCAGGATGGTATCTCTGATAAAGCAGATTTTATTCACAATTGCAATGGTGGGCCTTCTGCAAGCAGGAGAGCACCTGGAAAACAGAGTTACCTCTTTTATTCCCTATCCCCCCGACGCTGATCTCTTTCTCCCCTCGTTCCTCACTGGCTGAGGACTTCAGGTTCACAATCTTCTCGACCCTTCACTAAACATGGAAACACTGGACAAACATCAATTTTTGCTGCATAAGCATAAATCTGTGGTTAATTAAATAACTTAGTCCACAGCTGATCATTATTTTGCGGATATCTGCTTGTCCTTCTTTCTACAGAGAGAAGTTCTGGAGAAAGACAGGGCAGTGTCCTGGTGCCTGCCTGGCACAGCCCAACCTTCTCACCGAGTGAGGCAGTTCAGTGTAGAGGCCCTCACTTCTTTGATGTTTGTTAAATCTGTCTTTCTTTGGCTGGGAGTTTCTTATCCTAACGGAACAACTCTACAATACGTTTTCTAATCCCTAACACTGTACTTGCATTGTTTGGAACATCTAACAATTATTACCATTTTGCAAGAAAGAATTAATAGCATAATTCAGTAATAATGTTTCCAAAAGATGCTGTTAACATATGTAGTATTTCACTTCTTAGATCAACTATTTCTAAGCATAAGTTACGGAATGCAAATGCATGATGTTCCACTTCTTCAACCCAATTGCTCTTTTTAATACCAAATGCAGAAACAACATTCCATTCCCACACTGCCTGGCCCTGCCAGCGTGCCCAGCCAGCACCTGCACCACCACACCACGGGGGTGGATAAACACACTCAGTGCAGTCACTGGTCAGGACTCACAGTAGGCAGAATCATACAGCAAGGCCCTTCCTCTGCACAGCCCTTCATTTCCCACTGCACACCCGCCCTGCCTTCCGTCCCCCAGGTGTGACAGTCTGCTCGCCTGAGCACTCAGCACATGCACGCACCCCTGGCTGGAAAAGAAAAGCGCTCTAAGAAATGATTTCTCAGTACTTTCCTCAAAAACACTGTGCACGCTTACAGCATTCTACTTTGAATTGCAGACGGACAGTCTTTCACCTCTCTGTGAGCAGGAAGGTGTCCCCCTTCTGATGGCAGCCACAAGAACTGCATCGAAGCTGAGGAGGAAGGTGTGGATTTGGTCTGCTGGACAAACGTGCTGTGTGCATTACCTGACATTTAAAGTCCTGAGACATTTCCTGGTAGTGAAGCTGGCAGCCAGGCTTTCTGTGAGACCGCAGCAGCATACCTGTGGTTAAACTGGCAAGGGAAGACATCCTGTCCCACAGAACAGGGCCTGCTGGGGGCAAGGGGCATTTATTCAGAAGTCAGACAACCTCTGAGTGCAGCAGCAATGCTGCACCTGCTCTTCTTGCTGCTGGTCGTTGCCTGCAAGGGAAGCTTCTTGAAAACTGAGCCTGACGTGAGGAGCTCCATCATTTCTGTGCTTGAGAAAGTGACTGTCTTCATGGAGAATCGGTATCGGGACGTCAATCTAGATGCTGTGCTGGGATTTCGTGTCTTGCAAGGTACTGTGACTCAGAAGGGCATTTCTGAGATACCGGCTTTCTTGACTTTACTCTTTATATTAAGCAGATTTGACTGATAGTAGCACAGCATATATACATACATAAGTTTCTAAATTAATTTTTATCATGCTTTCAGGTCAGCTTCTTAAATGCAATGACAGGAGTAGTGATCCAGCTGTTCTTTGCATCACAGTTATGTCTTACAAGAAAGACATCTCAGTTCTTCTTGCTTTTAAGGAGACTCATTTGGGTTATCTCTGAAGTGGGAGGAACGGAGTGAATGGTAAAAAGACTATTTCAAACTTTTGGATAATACCTGACATTATATTCCAAACCAGTTATGGATAAAAAAATTGTCTCTACACACACACACTGTAGGACTAATAAAAGGCACAGTCAACTCATGTGCACTCTGTGCTACCTTGAGCATCAACATTTCCTTATCACAGGGGCCCTTCCCCAGTCTGAGATCAGAGCTCGATGATGCTCTCAGCATTCCCCTTCTTCAGCACCTGCCTTATCTGAAACATGGGTGCAGCAGAGATAGCAGAGGGACATTAGCACTCCCTGAGCCACATCCACTTCTTCCAGTGTACCAGAGGAACTTGAGAGTAGGTGGTAACCTGAATACGTGGCTACTCTGTCACCTCAGGAAGGGGTCAAGATCTGTTCTTCAGGTTAGATGTTCTTCATAAACAAGACAGTAAAGGTAGTAACTTGATATTGCTCATGCAAGCTTGGAGTACAAACATGCATAGCCAGCCAACTACAGAAGTTGGAGGACTAACAGAATGCTCTGCAAACTTGCTGAAAACAATCTGCCAACTCACCAAAGCAAACTCAAAAAGAGCACTGGTTATCTGCCATCTTGCATCTCATTAAATAGTCCTTGCCTATAAAACTGTGAGCAATCTCTTAGGCAATCCAGAGGGGGTTTGGCGGCATTTGAGAAATCCTCTTTTTTTTCCCCAGGTGGATGCTATCCATTACACGTAATCACAGAATAGCTGAGGTCAGAAGGAATTTCTGGAGGTGACCTGGCCCAAAGCACTGCTCAAGCACAGCTGCCTAGAGCAGGCGACCCAGGAATATGCCCTGGGCTTTTTGAGTATCTCCAACTACAAAGACTCCACAACCTCTCTGGGCACCTTGCTCCTTGGCTTGGTCACTTGCACAATGCATAAGTGTTTCCTTGAGCTCAGACAGAATCTCCTGTGTTTCAGTTTGTACCTTTTAGATCCTGTTCTGTCACTGGGCTCCAGGGAAAAGAGCCTGGCTCCATCCTTTGTGCACTCTCCCTTCAGATAACTGCACACACTGCAGAGATCTCCAACGTCAAGTCTTCTTTTCTCAGGGCTGAACAGTTCCATCTATCTCAGAAGCTTCTCATTTCGACTGAACATTGTTGGAGCATCACTGGATTAGCATCCATTCTTTAAAGGAAGCGAAAAAGGGGGTTACAGGAATGCCTGACTGCCTCTGCAACATTATAACATGCTTTCTTACAGGGATCACACTAACCTTATTTCATGCCTTTCATTTCTTCCTTCATCTCATATTGTATCAGGTAGCAGCTTGGCTTCTAACTGCACAATGCTCTGCAGTAAGGTACCTGCTAACCAAGCCAGAGCAGACGAGACTTCAGTATCATACGTTCTAAAATACTGGATTACTTGATGTGCTTCTACTTTAAATCCCATTTTAAGAAGTGGTGGCAGAGGTCACTAGGAGGAGGCTGCAAAACTCCGTATTAAAAAGGAGGAGGAAAAAAAGAAGTGGGCTGAGACCTTATGGTAATATAACAAAATGGATTGTATTTCTGCAGGCTATTTGAAAGGAGCCCTAGAAAAATGGCCCTTGGAACATGAATTACTTGCTCAGCACGCACGAGTTGAAAGCATGACAAAGAAGTTGTCTTCTCTGCTTGAAAAAGCAACACACTCCCTACTGCAGAATGACCCCGAATATTTCAAAGGTAAAAATAGCTTTGGTGCTAATGAAAATATAGTTCTTGCTCAGGCTCGAGGTGTTTGTAGCACAGTGACTGCCCCTATGCAATGAACTATGAAACAACAGCACTGACGCTAAAGTTAATGAAAAGAAACAGCTTACTCAGAATCTGGTATCTATCCTGAGATCACTTAGAAAAGAAAGGCCAGTGAGCATCTAGAACATGGCAGCACAAATCTGAATACTTGAAAGTTATCAACCTGCTGATTTTTGGAGTGGCCTGGGGGAAAGGACTAAGGACAAGAATGCTCAGCATGGACATTGAGTTCTGAAGGCCACAGAAAGGCAACATCCACACATGTGCAGGAGTACCTTTGAGTATAGACAGATGTAAGAAATCAGACAGGAGCTGAGATCTCCCTTGACTATACCATTAATTAAAGGCTTGCTTGTACGATTTGCTTTCAGAATTTGCACCGATTTTAGGACCACATTTTTGGATCATCCCCCGTTCATGGAACCAGACTGATCCCCTGATGGCCTATTCTTCATTTGGTACTGCCAGCTGTTTCACAGAGAAAATGAGTGACGCATGCTTTACATACTTGCTAGGAACATGGTAAGTTTCAGTAGCATCAGCACATCCTTTCTGACTGCCACCATTTTAAGAGACTTTTCCATTGTCTGACAGTATTTACACTGAGAAGTAGAAAATGAGAGTTACTTTCTCCTGTACAGGAAGGGCAATAGGACTCCTTGTCTCAGACTCTTTATCTACGGTGCTGTTCTTCAACAGGAAAGAGAACGGCAAGTCCTGCATTGTCACAAGTGCCTGTAGGAACACAATGACGAAACCAGCTTGCTCAAATTACTGCTTGTCTCATCAGCTCCTCTACTTCCTATTTGCTGATGTGGTACGTGACAAACTTTATTATTAAAGATCTATGACAGCCAACATCGTACACAGGTTACAATGGAGTTGAACACACTAGGAAGGTATTTAGGTTGGGCAGGAGTTATGGTTTTGCCAAGTGTCCATCAAGGGAGAAAACCCAAGATGTTAAAAATCACCTTAAAAGTAAAGGAGAAATGTAAAAAGAAAAGAGAAAGCAAGGGTTGCATTGAAAAGAGAGAATTGGAGGAGAGGCTGAGACAGGTTTCTCCAAACACTATTTCTAAACCCAGTTTAGATAAAGAGCCTGTGGTTCTTTGATTCCACTCACAAGTGCCCTGAACTGTGATATATCAGCTAGGAACATGTGTATAATATTACTGGTTGTGTTACCCCCAGTCTCTCAACTTGATTTTAAGGCTACGCTTCAACCTACTGATTAACACAATATTTTATCTGAGTACTTCATCATGAAATACCTGTAGAATGTAGAGCCTGCAGAACAGACATTCCAGTTCCAAAGCATAACATGCAAGTTACACACATGGCACACACTAAGTAACCAACACATGGTACTTACACCTCACAAGATCATAGGCACCACTTAGAATCTGTGTCTACTGGAACAACAGCATGGGTAGATAACCAAGCAAGTCTTGTTAGTCTTGAAACCAGCTGACAGAGGTAGTCCCTGCTTGCTGTGTAGGTACCATATACTGATAGCCTTTTCCATCCACCCAACATTTGTTAACAGAGACCATTTGTTAACAGAGACCCATTATATTGTGGGGAGTCTCTATGAAAATGCATCCTGCTATAAAATAATAGGATCTGACTTCTCACGAAATATTTAAATCCTATGTAAGATTATCAATCCCAATTCATAGCTCTTAGATCCCCTCTTCCAGATTGCAGGGGTTGAAAATACCAAATAAACAAGAACTTAAGTGTTTTTTTTTTTCTATATCCAGAAAGGATGCTCTGATCTTCTGTTCCTAAGGACCCAGGATTACAAGAATATTTTCTGTGCCAGCATGATGAAAATAAACTTGGAGATCGAAAACAATGGATTCAACATTTCTTCTCGAGACCTTTTCATGGAAAACAGTATGTAGCCTGTTTTCAGTCAACCAAGAACACGGCTAATGTTCTTGTGGAATCATGGAATCAGGGTTGGAAAAGACCTCCAAGTTCATCCAGTCCTATAGTCCACCTACCACCAACATTAAAATAAATGAAAGCTAAGCTATTTCTCCAGAAGCAATGAAACACGTAAAGAAAAATAAGAGAAATGTGCTACATTGATCAGCAATACAATGCTTTAAACTTCAACCTTATGTATCTATCTTGAATTTTACAAGCTAAATCCTAATCTAAAACTTAAGATGCTCAGTTAAATAAAGCTTGTAGACTAGTATAAGTACAATGACTACAGCGTAAGGGACATCATTTCCAAATCTGGAATTGATTTGCCTAAATCTGTTGTTAACAGTGATTTTTGGCATTGATGTGGCATGATTTCAGGTAAGCTTTATGAGCTTGTTTCTTGCTGGGAAGCATATAAAATAATGAGGAAAATTTTAAAAGCTGGTTATTTGCATCTTGCTTCCCTTAGTTATGCTCTGTGGCATGTCTGGTTTCTCTGACTTCTACAAACTCAGATGGCTGGAGAAGATTCTCACTTGGCAGATGCCAAAGGAAGGATGCTTCGGAGAGCCCAGTGAGTAAAGCACACCCTGCAGGAGCTGTGGTACATTGTCTAAATGTGCAGGATGGGCATAAGAGCTACATCACAGCATTTCTCTAAGGTATTACTGAAAATTTAAAAGATGCTTCCCTATCTCCACTGGAATAGGACCAAACATTAGTGTTTTTCATGGGCAAAATCCCTCATAAATGCTACAATAGCCTCAGCACAAAGAACATGTCTCCTCACACAGAATGCCAAAACCTCAGCCCATCTGTAACACTCCTCTCCAGAAATCTGTTTGGCCAGCTGTAAGAATGGGCCATTGTGTCTGCTTCAGAGAACAGAAGCTTCAGAAGCAGAGGTGTTAACAAGTCTTACTGGGAATGAAAGTGCCCTTAGCCCTGAGCAGCAATAAACTTCCCATATTTCTTTCTTCTTTCTCTCCAGATAAAGAATTAGAACACTCTTCTGGAGTAGAAGACCAAAAGCAGCTGCTCAGAAGGGTTAAGAGAAGGGAAAAGATTTTTGCAGGTATTTGAAAGAAAGTGTATTTTGCATATGTTCAAATGAAGGTGCGCTTTTCAGAAAGCTTTCTTCTAGTTGCTGCTGAACGGCTTTGCAGAATTTATTCAATTACATAAATTGGCACAGCTGTTCCCCAGGTAACTGTAACTTCACTTTTTAGAAATGTGCAAGCAACTTCCTTTTCTCCCCTAATAGAAAGAAGGCACCACAGATGTTTACATTAATCACAGAATGGCCCACGTTGGAAGGGACTTCAAGGATTATGAGGCTCCAACCCCCCACCACACGCAGGGCCACCAACCTCCACATTCAATACCAGCCCAGCTGCCCAGGGCCCCATCCAGCCTGGCCTTGAACACCTCCAGGGATGGACGGGGCATCCACAGCCTCTCTGGGCAGCTGTTCCAGCACCTCACCGCTCTCTGTAAAGAACTTCCCCTGACATCCAACCTCAATCTGCCCTCCCTCAACTTCAAACCATTTCCCCTCACCCTGCTGTTATCCACCCTTTCCAAGAGCTGACTCCCCTCCTGTTTGTGGGCTCCCTTTAGGTACTGAAAGGCTGCAATGAGGTCACACCGCAGCCTTCTTTTCTCCATGCTGAACAAGCCCAGCTCCCTCAGCCTGTCTTTGCAGAGGAGGTGCTCCAGCCCTGATACCTCTGTGGCTCTCCTCTGGACCCTCTGTATGAACTCCCAGTCTCTTGGGGAAATTGTTTTTTTCGACAGGGAGGAATCTTACTATTAAAGTGACAGCTCAGAGACAGATCTCTGCCTCCTGCCCCACCGTTCAGTTGCACCATTTGATCTCCTAGACTAATCCTTACTGCAGCCTGCCCAACGCATGTGGTTTTTAAAGGAGTACAGATCCTCACCTAGGCAAGCCACATCACTTTGTGCCATGACTTTCTCCACAGACGGATGCTCTTCACATCACACAGCTGTAGCAGCAGGATCGCTCGGAGGGTTCCTCTACTACCACTGCTGCTGACAGCAGTGCATCGCAGCTGTCCAAGGGAACGCTGCCCACATCTTCCCGCATTACGTGGGCTGAACATCCCCCAGCCGATGGGAGACAGCGGAATCACCTTCATTCGCTTTGCATGTGTGTGCGTGTGCAAGATTTGCTTCACCGACTAAACCTCCTGTGTCTCACACCACGAGTTTTCCCGTGCTTACCTTGATTGTCTCGCGGCGTGGGACTCCGCCACTCCCCATAGTTAACACCCAGCAGCTCCGCCTCCCGCCGCCAGAGGGCGCAATAGCGAAGTGCTCCTACCAGTATAGCGGGCTGCCCCGCGCGGAGGGCTGCACGGCCTCCAGCCGCCAGGGGGCGCAATAGCGGCGTGCTCCCGCCAAGATGGCGGCCTCCATGTCGGCCGGGGCCGCGGACCGGAGGCGGCGGGCTCTGGCCGTGGCGGCGGCTGTGGCGGCGCTGGGCTGGCTGCAGGCGGCGGGCGGCGCCGGGTGAGTGACTCCCGCGGGGCCCGGTCTCGCGTCGGGGTGGCGCCGGTAGGACGGGGAAGCGGAGGCCTCGTTCCGGCGGTGGCAGCGCTCCGTGACCCCGCGCTGCTGTCTTGCAGGGCCGCCTCCGGCCTGCGGCTGCTGCAGCCCTACCCGCCCGGGCAGCACGGACCGCGGCACGGCCACCGCCACGTCAGGGCCTGCCAGCCCGTCCGGCACGGGAACGTTACGCACGAGGCCTGGCCCGGCGACAACAGCACGGGGCTGCCCGCGGCCACCACCCGGACCTTCGTTTCCTACATCCCCTCGGCCGAGGAGCAGCGCCGGGCCGTTTACGGCCACTTCACCTTCGTGAGGAACCCGCTGAGGACGTTGTCGGTGCTGGAACCCGGCGGTGCCGGAGGCTGCGAGGAGCGGCGCAGGGTCACCGTGGAGGAGACGGCACGGCTGGGCCGGTGCCTGGTGGCTCAGAACGGCGGTTACTTCGACATGAGCAGCGGGAAGTGCCTGGGGAACGTGGTGAGCGACGGCAGGCTGGTGCAAAACGCCCGCGGGCTGCAGAACGCCCAGTTCGGCATCCGCAGGGATGGCAGCATGGTGTTTGGGTAAGCAAGGGGGGGGGGGGTTGGGTTCGCAGGAATCTCCTACAGGCTGCCGGAGGTCGTGCAGGCAGACAGCACTGCTCAGGTGTAGCTGCCTGCTTACCCGGAGGTGGTTTCGTTACCCGCTGTGCAGTAAGCCCACCTCACACACGGATGATGTGTTCATTTATGGAATTTTTAAGGTTGGAAAAGAGCTCTGAGACTGTGAAATATAACCCCAAGCCATCCCACAGTACCTGCTGACCGCTGTCTCACGGTGCCATATCTCCACAGTGCCACATCTCTACAGAACACCTTCGGAGACAGCGATTCCACCACCTCCTTGGGGAGCCTGTGCCAGTGCCTCAGCTTCTGAGAAGTTTTTCTTACTAACCTACCTGAACCTCCCCTGATGCAACTTGAGACCATTCTCTCTCGTCCTCTTGCTGTTACCTGGGAGCAGAGGCCAACCCCCACCTTGCCACAGCCTCCTTTCAAGAGTTGTGAGAGAGTGATAAGGTCTCCCCTGAGCCTTCTTTTCTCCAGGCTGAGTAACAGAATCATAGAGTCAGCAGAACTGGAAAAGACTTCTAGGATCATCCAGTCCAACAGTCTGCCTACCACCATATATTCCCACTAAATACTGTCCCTCAGTACAACAGCTAATGAAAACCTCCAGGGACAGTGACTCAATCACCTCCCTGGGCAGCCCATTCCAGTATCTGACCTCCCTTTCAGAGAAATTTTTCCTAGTAACCAACCTGAATCTCCTCCTGTGCAACTTGAGGCCATTACCTGTCATCCTATCACTGATTACACAGCAGAAGAGCCCAAATCCTATCTCACTACAACCTGCTTTCAGAAAGTTGTAGAGACCAGTTCCCACAGAGTTGCAAGAGTTTGGATGCTAGGCAGTTTCTCACAGAGTTAACACACCCTAGGATTTTTGTAATCTCTCTTTATGCATATTTATCACTTGACCACTATTCTAATGCAGCCTCTGAGCCATACTCTTGATGCACTCACAGCATCCCCAGCAGTGTTGTTGGTGTCCACACAGCAGATCAGAAGGCAGTAGTGGCCTAAGGGCTGGAGAAGCCTCAGCAGTCTCCGTAAGCATCCCAAGTCTGAGCCCCCTACAGACCTCTCCAGAAAGGCTGAACAGCCTCCCACTATCACTCGCCTCTGGTGCTGCTGGGGGTCATGCTTGGCTAGCATTTGGTTTCATAGGAATCTCAGCCCCTTGTCTGCTGTAGGGCACTTGTATAATCAATGAATATACAGGTGTTATAGTTAAGAAATATACAATAGTTTGGCTAAGCAGATTATCACACCAAAAAGAATAGATAATTACCCTTGTCCCAGGCTCACTGGAAAACTCCAAAAGGAGGGGATCTTCAGAAAGAGCTCCTCTCCCCTCCCCCCCCCCATAGTCAGCTCTTAAATGGGGTCTAGGAGAGGTGCAGTTGGGCTCCACCCCTTTTGGCAGCACAGGTGAATTGCTTTCATCTGTGCTCCCATGGCTGACTCATTGCTTGCCTCAGGTGATCAGTCAGAGGTTCAGGCCATGACTCAGCAGTTCCCATACAGCACTAATCTTGCTTTGTAGGCACACATCTGGGGGTGCAGGAAGAGTTTCCTCCTACTGCCAGAGCTGAGAGCCTTCCAGCTTTCATCACCACAGGGTTTACCACCCTATTGAGCAGATTCTGGGTGCTGCTTGTTTGGTACTCTATGGTTGAGGCTTCTCTTTCTGCAGGTTATTATCTGTCCATCTCATTTTCATCGTACTGGCAGCTGTGCAGTGCACTGATGTCCTCGTGTAGCAACTTGCCCTGCCAGCAGAGTTTTTCAACCAGTTCATAGCATGACACCATTTCCTTTAGCCCCAGCTTGAGTGAGAGCCTGCAGCCTGAGACTGAAGCATTGCATTCTCCTTTTGCAGCTCAGACTGCACCTGGGTATCTGCTGTGCTGGATGCTACACCCTGTGGTGTCACCTTGTTTCACTGCATAGTTTCCAGCTGCTCTCTGCACAAGCTGCAGCATCTGCTGGCTCCTGAGAGCCGTGGTCTCTGCCCTGCAGCTATATAGATCTCTTCTGGTGCCAGCTGAAAGGGTGTGTGACTCCCTAATTAGGAGGCAAAAGCTCAGAGCTCCCTTTGATCACAAAGAGCTGACAGAAGCATTTGCTAGAAATACAACACCTGGCAGTTATCCTTCCCCAGCAGCAGCAGGTATACTAAAGGCCCCAGAAGAGTTCCTAGGGATCCTCTGTTGGTTCCCAGAAGACTGAGAAGCAGTCTGGAAACTGATTTGCAAGCTGCTGCTTCTGCTGATTGCATTCACTGCTCTGCTGGCCTACTTCCACATGCCCTCAGACCCAGCAAGGTTTGCTGCAAAGTGGTGTGCAATTTGATCACTTTTCAGCTGTGGTCATTCTGGGTTCACATCCCATTGTTAAAAGGGATTTCTTTCTGCATTTCCATTCAGGTACTTTCAGTTATGCTTTTCTTCAAACAAGGATGCTTTCTTCAGCTACAGTTACACACTAAAAAACGATCGGGTAAGCATCCGGCTCCTGCAAGACGTGTTTGGAGCATGTAAAGCAGTTGGCATTAAACCAAAAAACACGGGCAGATCTTATAGTGAGAGTACAGCTGTTCAGGTCCAACCTTTGCTGCTGTCTTCTGTGTGTTGCAGACACCAACTAGCAGCAAGTTTTGATGAACCAGATCAGCACCCTCATTTCTGAGAGAATATCCCATAAGAAGCATCCCACAATGACACGCGATGCCTAATCATGGAAATGGTAGCTGAACAGTCCTTCCTGCTGCCTGCCAGGGGAAGCTTTTTCTGTCTGGAAGGAGAGGCAGCTATCTGTGATGGAGGGAGCAGGTAGCACCCCTCAGAGCAGCTATAGGCAGACTGGTTGCTGTTGCTGAAAACCCCCTCAAAGGCTGTTTAGTGCCACTGTTCTGCAGAGTGGAAGCTGACAGATGCTGAGGTGTTAAAGATTCTTCCTCAGATCCCTGAGTATTTGGCAATGGTTCTGCCCTCATGATCTGCCAGATGCTTTCTGCCCTTATCCTGGCTCAGGTCCACAGGCCACATTGTTGGCAGGAGTTGTTTGGTGCAGGGAACAGTAGCTAACAGTTGCTTTGTATATAACAACCGAGAAGGTCCACTCTGGGTGCTGAAGGGATGCTTTGCACTGCTTGGCCTCTAGTTTTGGATGTAACTGGCATTTGTTCACCTGCCTCTCGCCCTTCTCCCTGCCTCTCAAGCCTGCTGGCAGCAAAAGAGGCTTTTACATGATACTGCTGTGACTATGGATAACCCCTCCTGCTCTCTTTTTCCTAGTTACCTGTCTGAGGAGGATGTCTTGGATCAAGCAAACCCCTTTGTGCAGCTCGTGAGCGGGGTGGTTTGGCTCCTGAGAGATGGAGAAGTGTACGTCAATCAGAGTCAGATTGCAGAGTGTGATGAAACTCAAACCACAGGTAAATATTGTAAAGCTTCACAAGGTTGTTGGAAAGTGAGGGGAGCTTTGGAAATTCTTGTCTAGTTGCTACTCACTTAAGAGGTCCAGATTTCTTCTGTGCTGCTTTACCTTAAGTCTGCAGCAAGTGTACTACTGGAAATAGACTGTCTGCATGGTGAGGCTGTGCTCATCTGCTCAGTGTTGAAGAGAATTTGCTAAGAACTCTACAAGTGGTTGTACAACATGGTTGCTGTTAATGCTTGTCTGGAGCAACAAAGCAGGTGATACCTCCTGTAGGAGTTTAAAACTGAGGGCTTCCTTTATCCTGTGCCAGTTAGAAACTTGACAGGAGTGCTTCTGCAAATGTGATTCCTAGGTGTCTTGGATGAAGAAGAGGAACCTGGGCTCTTTCTGCATTTCTCATTGTGTCTCAGTTTAGTGAGCTCCTTGCTGGGAGCTGTTTTGCAGGGAGTTGTGTCTGAACAGCCAATACTGTCTGTGAATTATTTCCTCTCTTGCACAGGAACCTTTGAGAAGTTCATCAATGTGATATCAGCCAGGACTGCAGTTGGACATGACAGACAGGGGCAGCTGGTCTTGGTTCATGTGGATGGACAGACCGAATCTAGAGGGTAAGGCCAAGGTTGTGGTAACCCCCCAGGGAAGGTGCAAGTCCAATCCTTAAATTCTGTCACCAGAGCTGGAGGGACTCTGCAACTTCCAGTAATGAGTTATAAGGCAGAGATGTACAGAGCTCAAGAGCTGCTTGACAATTTGTGGTAATAGAGAGGCAGAGCCACAGGATGCTATGGCAGCCTTCAGGTAGAGGGGTCAGTGTATCTGGGATGGGACAGCTGCTCCCCTTCTGCTGTGGAGAGCGACCAAGTTTCTAGCACAGCAGCATCATTCAGTAGCATGAATGATCAGTGAAGAACCATTTGCTTTTGCAGGATCAACCTCTGGGAAATGGCTGAGTTTCTGAAACAGCAGGGAATCATCAATGCTATCAACCTGGATGGTGGAGGGTCGGCAACGCTGGTCCTGAATGGGACCCTCGCGAGTTACCCTTCAGAGCACTGGTAGGTGCTGCTGCATGGTCACTGCACAGCTCCTGTTAGTGTGCAGAGCTCAGTGCCACCCTGCTGGTCTGCAGGGGACTCCGTTGACATTGCTGAGAATTCACAGTGTAAAGGCAAATGTAAAGATTTTCAGAGGGAGTGAGTCTAAAGTAATTTAGTGACTACCTACTTTTTCCACTTAGTCATCAGGGACATGTGGGAATGGGGTATGAAAGCAGCTCTTCCACTGTGAGGTTCAGAGTTGCATGTTCACCCCAATTAGCAGAGATCTGTGAACAGATTGTTGTTATGGAAGAGAAGCACAGACTTGGAGACCCTGTCCTGCCTCATGTAGGATACCTAAAGAATAAAGTGCATTAGATTTAGGTTTTTGGCTGTTTCTGATTGTAAACAAGAAATGAGAGAAAGTCCTATTTGCAGTCTGGCTATTGAAAGCCAAGTGTTGCTGTTACTGCAGTGATATCACTTCATCAGAGCAAATACCATTCATATAAAGGCATGTTGAAGAGCTAAGTTAGGAAAGCTAAGACTGCTTAAAGAGGCACTTTGCTTGCATGTTACTTTTAATCCTGTATTTGAAATGACTCCTGTCCAATAGGAGTTAATATTTCATTAAAACAGATCTAATTTTACATTATTGAAATTCTCCTTTGCCAGTGAGAATCAGGATGAGTATCTGTGGTTGTATCAACCTGTTTCACATAGGGCTGGAAGCAGCAAAGTGCTCGCACATCTCACGAGAACCCATCTTCTATCCCCAGCTCCTTTGACAACATGTGGCGATGCCCTCGGAGCATCTCAACCATTGTGTGTGTCCATGAGCCTGCCTGCGAGCCTGCAGACTGCAGCGGCCACGGGGACTGCGTGCAGGGGCAGTGCCACTGTGCTGGGGACTTCTGGAGAGGCCCAGCCTGTGACACGTTGGACTGCGGCCCTTCCAACTGCAGCCTGCATGGCACCTGCACTGCCTGTGAGTCCCTGCTGAACGCAGCTCGGCGGGTACCAATAGCTGACCCTGAGTTAATCTCTCAAAATCCGAGCAGTGGGAGGTGTGCTGGGAGCTGCCCTGTTTGGCAGCTGTGGTGGGTGGGTGTTTGTGCCTAAACTCGGTGAGTTCAGGACTCCACTTCTGATGGTTCCCTGGCAGAAGCAACCTTATCTCAAGGCTCCTAATTTTGAGTTCCTGCTATTTCTAAACCTGTGTTGTTGTTGTTAATGCCTGTTTGTTTTCATACAGCTGGATGCCTGTGTGAGGCTGGCTGGGTTGGCAGCAACTGCAGTGAAGGTAATGCTGATTTCTACTCCACTCTGATTTTTCATAACCAACAAGGGGATAGTCTGAACCCTTTCACTGTGGGCTGGCTGCCTGCAGTGGTGGGGAGGTTCCTCTAAGAGCCTTTTCCAACAGGGGGCGGGGGGGGGGGGGGGGGGAGGCTGCAATGTGCTCGCCTTTGTCAGTGTGAGTTTAACTGCAGCCTGAGAATTTACAATAGGGTCGGTATGAAACATTTTAATTTAAGCCCTTTGCAAACCACCCTTTTCCTTTCATCTGCTCCCTGGGTGAGACCTGCTGCTCCTTGGTTAAGACCCAGACTCACCTGCTTTCCTGAGCAGCCGTCAACATCCCAGGCCAGGGAATGCTCTGGGCCGTAAGTGTGGGGTGAGGCTGCGTATGACTGCGATGAGGCCTGATGAGATTTCTGCTCACCTGCAGCTTGTGTGAGCGGTTTCTACGGGAATGCTTGCAGCCAGAAATGCCAGTGCCAGAATGGTGGCTCGTGTGACCCTGTGCATGGAGCCTGCTCCTGCCCGGCCGGGTACTATGGCACAAGCTGTGAGCATGGTAAGGACTGGGGAGAGGTTTTCTTGTCTTGTTTGAGCCACCTCACGTTGGCAAGTCAAGTGTGAGGTCAGTTTCACAGCTGGAGTGTAAGCTGCTGGTTTCCAGCTTAAGGGCCTTTCTTCCAACCGGAGTTGGCTGAAATGAAACAAAGGGAGCAGAGAAAAGGAGTTCTCTTTATCATTAGAAGGCTATGAATGTCTATTGAGTCTCTGCCCAGTGTGTTGCTTTTCCAAAGCTCCTGGGTGTAGAACATGAATACCTGAATGCCCTTCCCTTGGAGGTGCAGAGGCAAAGCTCTGCCTAGAGGTCAGCCTTCAGGTGAGTCAAGTCAGCAGCTGCAAAGACTCCTGAGGGCCCTTCTGGCTTCCAGCCTTGGAACTGCAGCTGTGCACATACAGCAGTGACAGAGTTGGCAATTTATTCAGTTGTGTAACTGCAGCTTCCGTGAAGTACTCAAGGTTCCTGCAAACCTGACTGAACAGCCTGCTCTGCCGACAGGACAAGTTAATTATGGTGTGGGTGTGAACTTCTGCTGTGCATGGTTACTTTAGTGATGCTTTGTTCCCAGCTTAGGAACACTCAGCCTGATCCCAATTTTACAAAAACCTCTTTGAAGTAAACAAAGTAATGGCAGTTAAAGTGAGTTTGGTGCTCTCAGGCTGCTGGGGAACACAGGGGGAGGCAGACTGCTTTGTCAAGCTGCTGGAAGCTTTGGGACTGGGAATCTGATCATTCAGGACAGCTAAAGAGGTCTGGATACTTGTCTTCAAACACAAGTACCTCTTTCCCTTTAGGGATTGGCCATTAACACCACCTCGGCCCCCTCTAGCTTTTGCTTACAAGCCAAACAGTAGGATGATAGCTCAGAAGTGGCAGGGAGGAAAACGCATTGAAAGCAACAATGCCAGAGGCTACTGTGGGGCCAGAAGCAACCTGTACACCTGAGCTACATGCAGAGGCTGAGCTCCTGATGCCTTGAGCACATCCCTATCCTGACACTCTGCTGGTGCAGCTGACAGAACAGGCATGGAGGACGGGCTGGGGATCAAGGGGAACTGCAGGGTGGTAGACTGGATGAATTCAGAGCACGTGGAGGTTTGACAGTGGCTGACTTCTTTGTAATCCATTCCCTAGCATGTCCCTTGGGCAGGTATGGACCCAACTGCCAGCAGCTCTGTGCATGTGAGGACTCATGTCCCTGCAACCCAGAGACAGGCAGCTGTAACATCACCTACAAACTGGCAATACAGGACCAGCTCAACAAAGGTACTGCTCAGTACAATGGTGTGGGGTTGTAGGTTTTTTTTTTGGTGTTTGTTTTTGTTTTGTTCTTAGCATTTGGAAGAGCAGCTTTGGCACGTGTTCTGTTTGCTTAGTTATAAGGCATGGGTTTCTGTTACCTTCATTACCTTTGTTACATGGAATTTTAACCTCTCACTTTCTTCCCTCTGTTCTTTTTTGTTTTCCAGCTTGGAGATGTTTGGCTTCCCCAGATAAAGGAAAGAGCAGTGAAAAATTCTCTCTGTCAGAGTAAGCGTTGTAACACTAATCAGACAAGCATGCATGCACAGAGTAATGGAGCAAACTGTTAAAACCCAACTGTAAGACAAGTGCTGAGCTGAAGCCACCTTTGGTGACTATTTATACACTAAGCCTAGCATGCAGCAGCTTACACTTAAATACCATTTGCTTTTCCTTTTCCAGTGATGTACTGTGTATAAAACAAAAGGACAGGGACAGTACCAGCACCAGTGCACAGCTTCCGTACTATTAGTGAAGCTGCAGCCTCTCTGCAGGCAGAGTGAGTCACTTGCTAACTGAGTGTAAAGCATAAAATATCTACTAGCTGTAACTGCCAGAGGAGCCTTTAAAGGGCTTTCACAGAGCCTTTTCTTGCCTACCTGAGAGCAGAACCATAAGCTTGTCATCACAGAAGGGAGTTCAAACCTTGAGAAAACATTTGCACACTGAAACATGTGAGAGCAGGTCAGATGTTGCTTATGTGGATTTTTCTTTTGTCTGATAGAAGAACCTGGATCTCCGTGACCTTTGTCTTGGCTCTGCTTCTCACAATTAGTGCCATGGGAAACGTGGGCCTTTTTCTCAAGGCCAGGTCAGAGAGGCAACATGGAGGAGGTGATTATCGCTATCACCCCCTGAGGGAGATGAATGGAGAAGCCAGCCATACCTTCACGTCTGCTGCCTGTGAAGCAGAAGATGCTCAGGACCAAAGTCAGACACTCCTTTAGAGTTCCAGCTGGGAAAAGAGAAGAGGTATTTCACTCTGCACCTTGTACTGCCATACAGCACTGACTGTTACAGAGAATTTTTAGGTCTAGAGTGTAAAACTGCTGACAAACCCAAGAGCAGCAGCAAGAGATTTTAGTTCACGAACTCCCTCGCTTCTTGCCCAGCCCTGCTGAGGACACGGCTGGCTTCCCTTACCTCCCCACCTGCTCTGACTGGAGCAGATGAGAGCTGCCATGAGAGGATGCAAGCCATGGGGCCAGCTTCCACACACGTAGGAGGGAGTTCCACAGCTGCAGCAGAATTGGAGCCATGGGTACTTCAGAAAGGTCCTTTGTCACACACGCAGTGGTACAGTCGCTAAGTATGTTGAAGAGGTAAGATAAACTGCACGTTGCCTCTTGCATAAAGATAGGCGTAAGGAAGCTGCCTTAAGGATTATCTGATCTATGGTTATCTGCACTTCCTTTGTAAGATTCTAAGATGCTAAAACAGCTGCAACACAATGAAACCACAACATTCTTCCTCTGTGCCACAGCAGCAGGCTCAGAGGCTGACACACAGGGTTGTGGTTTTCTTGTACCTTCTTCCCCCTGCCCCCCTCCAAACCTTATGGTGACTGCAGTCAACATCCTCAGTCCCAGGACTGGTCTAACAGGTGCTTCATAAGCACTGTCTTTTTGGTCAATTCTTACAGCACAGCAACAGGAAAAGTCTGACTGGTGCACGCACCTCAGCCTTGTCTTCTCTCCTACCTCCCAGGAGCAGCTCAGCCAGAGGTACTGCAGCACTGAGCTGTCCCAGCTGGGGAATAAATGGAGGAGGCAGCAGGACCGGACTGAGCCCCAGCTGGGCTCACCACACCGCAGCCTGCTCAGTCTTCCCAGCACCAGGCTGCCTTCCCTCAGCTGCACTTCTTGCTTCCTGCTGCTGGAGCTGCCTTTTTCCATTATGGGGATGGCAGCCATCAGGGAGCTGGGGCTGTGCTTACTATTTCAGGCAGCCCAACATCCTGAACATCTCAGCTGGAAACTGGATGTTTTACTGGAACACATACTTGCACAGTATAAAAAAAAAGTACCTGAGTTTGCTTCCCTGTGAGGAGAAATTAGCCTTTAATATGCGACTTTAATGCTGCACTTTTTTTTTTTTCAGCCTGAAAGACTGAGCCTGAACGTTTTTATGCACTCTATTTTTAATCTCTTCAAGCAAAGGAAATGTAAACTTTTGTGCCACATCAAATCAACTTGTAAACTGAAGATTCTATTTTTCTATTGCTCACAGTGGCAATTTGAAACTTGAATAAAGTCAGTGAGTAATAACTGCCTGAAAGTGGACTGGTTAATGCTCAGCTGCAGGAGGAGGAACCGTTCTTCCCCAGTTGCTCTCAGTGGGTCAATTAGACCTAATGAGCCCTTCCCATGTTAAAGAGCAGTCTCAGTTACAGGGCTGCCCGTACCAAACTACATCATGGTGTAGAAATAAACAGCAAGTGCTGGTCCTACAGGAAAAGATGAAGACATTTCAGTTATTTAAATGGTAAAAGCAACTGGATACATGCAAAACAACGTCAGTTACTGCGGATACCCAAACAGAGCAGCACATGTGCTGAAATGTTCAGGATTTGTCACAGATGTGAAGAATTGAGTTTCATCAAACGATCAGACGTACTTCAGAGAGGTTTCTTTTTTTATTCCCAACATACAGAAATGTACAGCTTTTACAAATACTGTGTTTTTTTCTTTAATTTTACAAATACTGTCACTAAGTACATTTTTAGCATGAGATTTGTTGTCAAGTAACGTGGTATGGAGCACCCGGCCTTTTGCTGCTGTGCTCTTCAAGAATAGCTCCTTGGTTCTTTTATTTCCCCCCCCCTTTTTTTTGGCTGAGAGAAATCAGGACCCCAAAATACAAAACCAGACAGCTGCGAGGGACAGAAAGTAACACTACTTTCTAAAAATTAATCATAATAATGCCCATTTAATTTGTATGTAGCTGATAGCTTGGAAGTGGACGTTGATGTCATTGAAAGCCAACCCGTGTCACACAATGCCAATTTAGCTTTCCAGAAGAGAAATAATTACGCATAAGAATCACCGTTGCAAACAAGCTAAAGAAATGTTAAAGCCAATAGCATGCAGGAATCTGACAGACACATGTCAGTGTTAGTAAGCCTTAGGATCAAATAGCTCAGCTTCTTGCTTGATTTGGCTCCCAGTGGGAGCACTTCAGGTAATAAAGAAGTGCTGGCACTGCTGCCCAGAGCCGATAGAACAAAGAGCTGACCAAAGAATGGAAAACTCAACTGTATTTCAGCTATTTAGTTAAATCAGGGGTTGTAAATTTGTCTTAAAGCTGTGATATTTTGCACCCCTGCCTCTGATTACTGAAAAAACAAACTGGCCAACCTTACAGTGAAGTGAATGGCTGTGCCTGAAATTCTGCAGCAAACATCTGTGGCCTTATGTACTGATGGGGCAACCAGGGTTGCTCTTCCCCCCAGCAGAAGGGTACACAGAGCCCAGGAGCAACACAGACCTGCAATGAGTGCCCAAGAGTGCGTTGTGTGCCAGCATTCAGCTTCACCCTTGGCATGTGGAAAGTGGTACGAAGCCCAGAGTGCTGCTTCTGCATCTCCCTGGACTAAAGTCTCCCTCAGGCCTTTCACGAGGCCAACTTATTCTGCCAACAGCTGTTAAAAAAAAAGCCCTTTTCTAACCCAAAACGTTTTACCCAAGTGGCTCAGTCACTGTATTGCTGCTCTGTATGATGTGACATCCACCCTCTGTGGTGCACTGTATCCATGCTCAGTCCCACTGAGACAGAAGCAGGGAGGAGCAGGACAAGGTGGACCTGCAGGGATTGCTAAGAACAAAGGTTGCAGGTATGGCCAGAGTTGTAAACAACAGCACAATGCTTTGGTACCATTTCCTTTCAAACACATTAAACATGGCAACAGCTCTTTGAGGTAGGCATTATGTTTTGCACGTGGAATATTTGAAACAGGAGAAAGCCCTCGTTAGCTGAGGAGTTAATTAGACACCCAGCTGGTAGCCTGAATGCAGCCCAAGCCCACTGTGCTGAAAAACAGCTGCTGCATCACCAGCTCCCTGCCTGGGTTCTGGCTTGTAAGATCTGCAAGGAGCCACTGGGAACAGAGTCCAGAACTCCGTCTCAACCGAGCTGCAATCTCAGCTGAGGAAGGAGCAGTGCAGGAGCAGCCCTCCACCTCTGCCATCAGGGACCTCCCCTGGCAAGAGCCAAGCACCCAAAGCTTTTACAGCTGGGAGGAGAACAGCACGTGCCCCATTTTAAAATTAAATGAATCCAGCATAACGGAGAAGATTCTCAACCAGAGCAAGCTAATGGAAATCTGGAAATCACAGAATGGCCCGGGATGGAAGGACCTCAAGGATCACGAATCTCCAACTGCCCTGCCACAGCCAGGGAAAACAGGGATGTCCCTACTATGGGATGAGACCAACCAGTCGTAAAAAGCTGAAATCCTGAAACATCACAGAGAGGGAAGGGCATCACAGAGAGGGAAGGGCATCACAGA
>JAPSGF010000014.1:942019-984686 GCA_035772895.1 Perdix hodgsoniae
TCCACCCATGCAACAGGAAGGAAAACTCACCATGCAGTCTCCTCCTAGAAAGTCTGGGATCACCTCTTTGTCTACATAGTCTACCAGCCCTCCTGGACCCTGGTAGTTATTCCCACTGTAAATAAGGAACTTCTGCCTTGTGTTCTCGTTGATAAATGGACTGACCTGAAATAAGAAATGAACAAAGGACACCTCTGTCACTGAGTGAAGTTAGAAACAACGCTGAGGTACAACCAAACATGGATGCTTTGGAGCCCAGACTGGAAGGTCCCATCAGCAGGAATGCAGACCAGCAGCAGAATAGAACTCCATACAACTCCTCAACTCTGAAGTTCTCTCCCAAAGAGAAGAATAATGAGGAAGAAAAGATTTCCTACTCTGGTAAAATAAGCGTGCACTCACAACATCACAGACAAACCTCACAAGAAATTTATCAGACACATTCTTTCATTGCCATCACAGCCAGCAAGCACCAGGCAGATCCACATTGATTTCTTTTCTCTTTACTATCCTCCAGCATGAGATTAAGAACTATTTGCCTTTTTCCATTAACATAAAAACCCACCACATCTGGGCTACCACTGCTGCACCAGGACTTACAATTCAGCTCCTGCAGCCTGCCCTGGCAGAAGGACAGCCACTAGAACCAAGCACACTGGCTCTGTAGCAAAGCTGTGGCCCCTTCAGATCAGCCGTGAGCTGTCTGGAAGGTTATTCACTCCCTAACTCTTTGAATAAGCAGAACTCACGATAACCAGATGATTTAGCTAATTGTACACGCACTTATGATCCTACAGTCCTGATTTCACCCACCAGAGTCCAAAGCACGGGAAAAACTCTGGGTGCTCTCACTATCAGCAGTCGTCCCAGAGTTTCAGGGTAGTTGTCCTCTACAACCTCAATAATTCGAAGTAGGGCCTTGACTCCAGGCCGCCAGAGGTGCCGCATATTCAGCCCTTCCAAGTCCACCAGACACGTCCAGGATCTGAAATAAACACGAAGAAGATGACCAGTCAGAGCCTTCATTGCACAGTGGCTGCTCAGCATACGACCCACAAAACATTTCAGTAACATCATGGGTTGAACAGGACCTAAAGAAGCCAATGAGAGAGACCAGCAGTTCCAGTGATGAGCAGATCTCTGCCCACACAGCATGCAGCTTGAACCCAGAGAGCTTTCAGTACACCAGGTCCAAAAAGGACAGAAGAGATGTTCAGCCCCAAAGGCAAGAGCACAAGCTGTCAGTGCGGAAGAAGGCAAAGGTATAACAGCATATGGCTAAAAGACCTACAGATTATATTTTGGGATGGAAATGGAATCTGGCAGGTGGTTTTGTTTTTCTGAAAGAGGGGGGAACGTCGAGGTTCTGAATTAAAATCACTGTAATTGCATGGTTACATTCATCTGAAGGGGGACAGCTGCTTTCATATGCAGCTGTAGAGTTAGGCCTGCTATGTAAGGTACCCCAGTCCAGACAAGAACTGACTGTACGACACAGACTGCACTGCTGCCTGCAGTTTAACCCTAAGAATGTCATCAAAAAGCCCCCAACAGAATTATTATTCTTACTACAAAGTCTATGAGGATACAAGAAAAATGAGGGTACGAACGTGATGGGGCGCCCAAAGAGGTTGGTATTCTCCTCACATTTCTTTTGTCCTTCTTCGTTAATCGACAGAACCTGAAATTAAGGACAGCGTAGACTTGGATTAGCTCAAGTATGACTGAGGAACCTGGAGAGCTCCTGACACCTCTCAAAAAAATACAGAATCCAGAAATATACCAGTCTGAGAACTTACAGTGTGCAAAGCAGTGAGTCTATGAGTAGAAAAAATACATAGAAAAGCTTTTCTACTGAGAAGTTCAGCATGGAAGATATAGGCACTGAAAATCTAATATGGAGTACAAGAGAATCAAGGTCAAATGCTGTTAGCTAAGTTGCATAGAAGGGCATGGAAAGTTTAAAGCATGTTACCAGAGGACATCCTTCTGGTCCATTCACAACATTACAGAAACACCACTTCCTGCACAGGAAGGCAGAGAAGCTATGCTATGCCAAAGGTGTAGCTTGGGGTTGCCAGTCATGAAACACAGGAATTATTTACGTCAGGCAGGTAGCTTACTTCTCCTCTACAGCAAGACTTCTACACACCAAGAGAAATACAGTTCCTCAAGTGGGAAATGAATGTAGATCTTACGTGTCGCAGCAGTGACTCTTCTCCCAGGGCTTTCACCAAACCTTTTGTGTCCATCTGGCCAAGACGAAGGATGTAGAGCGGTCGCCCATCTTCAAAACAAACACACAGGTTTAAAAAACAGTAACTGACCTTGAAATGCCTAGAGATGTAAAGATCTTCAGTGAATGCAGGTATGCAGATTGTTATCCTAATGTTAGTTTCTTGCAAGAAATAATACAGCACTGTCTGTGAGAGAAAGTTCGGTGGGCTGCTGCTAGGAGCACTCCCCAGTCGTGGTGTCCCGTGTGGCAAAACACTGCTTGGTCTTTGTTAATCTCAGTGCAATGAGGACAAGGTAAGAGCAACGCAGCCTGTCTGGAACTGGGATGTCCCCTCAGATTTTAGGGTCTCTCCACATCAAGCACAGAACAAAGCTTCTACTGCAAACAGATGCGTGCAGAGCCTCCCAGGCTATCACTCCAGCACCTTTTACAAATGCCACATTCAATATTTGAACAGGATAAAAATCACACCCGAAGGACATCCTATCAAAGAGATGCTGCTCTGCACTCCCTCTAGTCTGCCTGATTCGTGCAGAGAAAATAAAGGAGCTACAGCAAAAGAGAGAGGCCGACTACTTGCAGGTGTTAAAACCCCTTTGTCACTGTTTAAAGGACCAACACAACCTCCTAAAAACACAAGTGACTTATGAGGTCTTACAATGCGAGCTACACTGGTCAGTGGAAGGGGGGAACTTCTAACCTCTGTCTTGATAATGCCATCCTCCGGTGTAGTACTCATCCAGCAGGGCTGGGGGCCTCCAGGACTGGAGGATGTAATCCACCTGGTACTGCTTTCTCCAGGACAGAGACTGGCAGAGCATCTCCCGAGCTTTGTCAATGTTGAAGTCACGAGCCCGCAGGAATCGAAGGATGTGTTCATCTTTGGGGATCTGAGGGAAGAGAGAAATTCTGAGGCTCTCTGCTTTTGCCATCACACCATGAAGAATGCAAACAAGCCCACAGGGCAATGCACCAGGTTTTAAATTCTCACAGCCACGGTAACAAAGATTGAAGATACATTCCTTCTCCCTTCTCCTTTCCTAGTCCAGCCCAGGGCAGCAGGTGGTGCTGTGAGCATGAAAGAAGTGACAAATCCACATCGCTTTGAGAGATACGGGCCTGTTAATTTATCTGAGCATTGCCCCTTCATTATAAGAGCCAACAGCTAGAAACCCCATCGAGCTCCGGGCTGGCTGAAGTTCTCCATAGCTACCTATCAACAAGGCCAAACCAAACCCCTCTGCTCAGTAACACAGCTGCAAGTTCACCCCCCTGTAGGGCAAAGGATGAGAAACCTTTGTGGGTAACACACTGCCCAAGTTACCCATATGCTCTTTGGAGGTGGATCAGCACTGTCCACACATCAAACAATTACCCATCAGCATCACATTTCAGCTCTTGTGCGGATCTCTTCTGCTTTGCTGGTGTTGTTTGGACATCCAAGCTTTCCGGTTCTCCCACAGGCACTCCCCATCCCATTACATTAACTCTTACCAAAAGAAATGACCCACAGATCATGACATCCCCTCACTCAGTTCATAGAATCACATCACTGAGTGGCCTGGGTTAGAAAGGATCTCAAAGATCATCTAGTTTCAACCCCCTACCATAGGCAGGGCCACCAACCACTAGGCCAGGCTGCCCAGAGCCACATCCAGCCTGGCTTTGAATGCTTCCAGGGATGGGGCAACCACCACATCAGTGGTATGCAGCTAGAACCCAACTGTTTTCACACTTTGTTGATTTCTCATCTCAGTTCCTTCACCCCAACTTCCCCAAAAGTGTGTGACCTCAATTGTTACACCAAGTTCCCATTAAAAATGTAATCTGCGTAGAGCTGGGATAGCCCGCCCAAGGTGTCTGTGCTCAGCACAATGCCTCTGAGCCATCTGAGCCTTGCTGTGACACAAAACGGCTGCCTTCAGAATCAGAGCTCTTTTGTTTGCTCCCTGACAGACTCACGAAAACAGAAAGAAAAGAAGAAAAGCTGCCAGCAGTGTCAGGTTGGGAGGAACCTCAGTCGTGCAGCTGTAAGCGATATTAAGAACTGAGTCCATATAATGATGGGTAGAGCTCAGGAGTGTAAAGCCAAGTACCTGCAGATGAGACAGGATACCAGCCCTGTTCAGCACAAAGTTATGTTTCAAGCACTTTGTATTTGCATATCACAGAAAGGAAAACGGCAGCTTTCCTAAGCAGGATCTGAGACGTATTTAGATGAACATCCCCAAATTCTTCCGCATCGCAGTAAGATTAAAGAGAGCAGAATTTTCATCAGATGATTTAAATTGCATTTTTGCTGCTCAGAGGAAGCCATAACTCTCAGGACAACAGAAAAAAAGCAAAAACAACCAACTTCTACAGCGGTCCTGGATATCCTGCAAGAGGAGGGAGAGGTTATGGCTGCTGCATGGTTGTCTTTATTGGTTTTCAAATCTAGGCTGTATGTAGCAACAGGCAAGAGGCAAATTCAGTGCTTATGTTTGGACCAAAGAAAGGTATCTCCAAGGGGCAAATACCCTCTTGATTATCTCTGCCCAGCCAAAGCAGTAACTTCCATCTGCGAGAAGACAGATTTAATTCCAGTCTGGTATTTACCAGTGAAATTCTGTGTACTACATGGCACAAATTCATTCATTACCATTACTAGCTTTAAGTACTTGTAACCATTTGAAGTTTGTGTCTTCACACAAGGAATAATAAATCCAATTACAGGGTCTGTTTGGAATGGGACAGGGACTGGATAGCGAAAAGAGAGGACTGAAGAGGAAGGAGGAGTTGCACACACTCACAGAGCCTCTCCAAGAGCTTGTTGCTTCACTTTGCTCGTCTGCTTTCATTTTTTACCTTTCCCAGCTACCATTTCCTGGCCTCTAAGAGGAGAAAGAAAAACCTACAGAACAAAGCAAGCAAACATTTAGAACATCCCTCCTCCACCTGAAACTGAGACCCTCCTAGCAGATCACACACATGGATAAAGCCTCACAGCCTTGCTCTCATCTAGGGCTCATTTTCAGCTGGACACCCAATAGCCAAGACATCTCCTACCCATCACAGAAAGCCCTCACTGTTTCATTCGACACGTCACTGATGACCTGAAAACCCACATCCTCTATTTCAGAGCATAACTACACCTGCGAATCCCTGCCCTTTGCGTTGTGCTGCTTGTTGTCAGCTCCCCTTCATCTGCCAGCAGGTTGAAACAAGGGCAGACCCAGACGGCAGCCAAAATGCAGTACAGCATCTTTGATTAGCGGAGCTGCTGGTGTCAGCAGGTAATTACTCACATGGTTCACCCCCATGCGCTCAGTTACCTGGTCGGCTGGGAAGCCAAACCCAGATGTGTGCACTCAGATCACTACAGCAGTGTGCTAGCAGCTTGCTGGTAGGTGTTCAGACAGCCCCTCGGGGGTCCTCTGTTCTCCTGTGTGTATGTGCACGCATATACATGCACGTTACGTAGCCCTGCCTATAGCAGCCCCAACTCTCTTGGGCATGGTGCAACTTACACAACCTGCTGTTGATGCTGCCACATACCGGTGGCCTTGGACAGATCTGCCAGGTGCTTGCTGTTCCAAACTCATCAGTTCTAACAAAACCAGCAGCACTGCTGCTGCCTGGAGACAGTCAGCTCCTCCAAAACTTTCACATGCCACCTCAACACACGCTGCTGTTCTCTTCAGCCTCCTGTTTTCTGCTTAATTTTAACTTCTTCTCCATCCGCATCCACAGGTGAGAAAGATGCAGCAAAGCACGCAGAAACTACTGGCACAGTTCCCTGTTAATAGCTTCTTTCAGAAAAGTTAGCTGAAAAACCAACAAACAAACACCACTATTCCAAAGCCTATGAATGCAGAGTGGTTCCTAATGATTCTGAGACTGGGCGGTCATCTTATAGGCCAGGAAGATATTACTACTGAAAACATATCTAGCTCTACTCTCTTGTCAGTGCAGATCACTGCTCCAACTAGCTCCCATTTTCCCCTTTTCCTAAGGTCTCGTTACCATTACCATTCAATTAATCCATCTCATGCCACTTTTGGTCCTCTCTTCCTTCTCACCCGATCTCCCTGCATCAGTAAATCTGCAGACAGACCCCTCTGAGGACATCTGAGCTGCACCAGGTCTTTTCTCAGTCACATATCCCTTCTTGCCTAGCCTGATACAGACACTCCCCCTCAACTAAGAGGAGTCAAGGTAGCTTACAAACATTACAGCAGCCTCAGAGGTCATCTAGCCTCTGGCACCCACGGTGATTTTGGGGGGTAAAAGCATGTTTCTACTATACCAGCTGGCCAAGCCTGGCTGTACTTGCTCCAGCTTAGCACCCTCACCTCCTCCATTTCAGCAGTTTACACAATGCACCTCGCACCACGAGGTGAGATGGTCTCTACTTTCTGAATCCAGCGTGGCTTTGAAACAGCACATTTTGATAAAGGGGATTAAAACAAGATCGGAACGAGTTCTGCTCAAAAGAATTCAGCCCTTGGCTGCACCCCCTTACACAAACCTGCCTGATCCAACACAGCACACTGCTGATGTGCACTGAGAGCCAGGGGTTATTAACCGCCTCTCTGCTGAGCTGCAGCTGCCAAGGGAGAAGGACTGGGCCACCAACACAGCGAACCACATCTGTCACCCCACCCTGCAGGGTTTGGGAAACGGCGCCTCCATCCCAGCCAGCCCGGCCCCGATCAGCGCCTGCTGTAAATGCACAGCTAAACCACTGTGCCTGGGTACCACGGAGCGGGCTTTGCAACACACACAGGGCTACAGCTGCAGTCCATGATGCTGCTGTGAGATCACACAGGCTGTTCTCCATGCCTAACCCCTTGCCACGACAGCTGAGGCTCAACACACCATTATCACAACGGCGTTTTACTCTGGGACATCCGAGCTATGAGAACTACAGCCTGCAGACTTGCGGAAGGGTTCTCTCTGTGTTATTTGCCCACCTTGCCTTTGTGGGTTTCTTGAAGCCACTGCCGAAGTCGGATCAGGCAGCTCTCTTGCATTGGAGTCAGCTGGCCCAGGTATCGCTCGATGTAATCAGCATCCAATTTGTCAGCTGGAGAAAGAAAAAGAGCAATTCGGAGGAGAGGTGACACAGCCAGAAGAGAGGTGTGTGGTTGTTCCTACACATCAGGTTACTCGTTATGTATGCCTGAGAAAAGCGGGTGAGCAATCCCCGCGGTGATTAGGGCACGAGGACACAGACTGTGTAAGGCAGCAAAGCCAGGTCACTCCACTCGTCTCTCAGAACACTGATCTTTCATTCAACCCTGACTACTTCAGAAGCTTTTAAAGAACTGTCATCACAAGCTCTGGCACTCGTCTCATTAACCACTCCGAGGCCTGGGCACTTAAATCCCTCCGTGTCCTAAAAAAGTCATAATTTCAATGACAAGAAGCTAAATAGCAGCTATTTGAAATATGATTCTGCTTGTAGACACCAGAGGGAAAGGGAGAATAGCTTGAACACTTCAGACAGCGAGGGAAGCTTTTGGCATGGGGATGCCCTGTATAAACCAGGAGCCCAAAGTCCCTCCAGATCAGAGAGGGACAAAGGACAGGGGCTGTGAGCCTGCCAGCACTGAGAGACACACAGCTGTGCTGTGCAAGGCTTGGCTCTGCAGATGCCAGTAAGGAAAACGTGGTCCCAAAAGGGAGCAGCACAGGGCAGCGCTGCGCTGGAGACAGGCAGGCACATGAGAAGGGCTGGGAGGAGGACTTCAGAGATAGCTCTACTGCAGGCTGTTTTTTTCCCCAGCAGATACCATTAACTGCAGAATAAGGACTGGACACCCACAGTGTGCACCGTCTCTGGCTGATGATATAGAAATTATATGCAGTAAGTGCTACACCCACACAGAACGCACAGAGCTAGCAAGCTGAGAAGCAGACTCGAGGAAGTTAATCACTTCATGAACATGAACATAAACAGACAGAGAGCTGCTCTCCCCTTCTGCTAGACACAATCTGCCACTTTTAGATTGAAGTTAATCTCAAAGCACAGAAAGATTTCTTGTTCTCAGCTCCTATATGGACCTGGATCGTGTTTGCAGGCAAATTCCAATAAAGGGAAGCTACAAAAGAAGGCCCACAGTTCCAAAGTTCCAAATTTCAAGCTTTTTCCTGAGTTACATTCAGCTGAAAGAGCAGCTCTTTGCTTCTGAGCAGTGACAGCAATTTGCAATATCATTGATCTAAATTAAAAGGCTCTCTTCATATCTGTCAGAGAAGCTTCTTTAGTCTAGAAGGTATCATCAGGTCGATGCACACAGATTGTGTGTTAGATTGGTATGTGGAAACATCCACAGGACCACAGGACCAAACAAAGCCATGAAAGCACTCACTTTGAAACGGACAAAATATTTAACAGTAATTCATCGGCACTGTGCTCAGGATACGTTTAAGTTTCCCCAATTTAAAGTATAAAACGTCTTAAATATCAGACCAAAGCCAAAGGTTTGGGTTTTTCTTTAAACTCAAAAGAATACCCCTTCTGCTGCCTGTGGAGTTTTCAGGCTGGGGGGAAAAAAGCTCAAATGTTTGTGTTGTTCTTGAAGAAGAAAAATAACATTCCCTCTTCTCCATCAGCAACAAGAAGAAAAAAACCTCATGCAAAAAAAAAAAAAAATAATATATATATATATATAAATAAACTCATTATGAAATGCTACTCAGGGCATTCGAACTGCCAACAGCTGCTGCTGCCTGGGCACTGCATACCATCAGGGCTGACGGGCTCTGCTGGGGGGCAGGAGCTGCCTGTTTGCTCCTTGGTAGCTCCATGAGCCCCAGACTCCAGTGGTGCATCATCACTGGTGTCGTGGCTGGCTGCTGGGGCTTGCTCTGCCTTCTGTCCGTGTGCCACAGGAGGTGTCCAACGAGGGATGAACGTGATTCCTTGGGAGATCAGCTCCTTCAGGTAGTGCTCAATAACTTCCTTGCCCTGATAGAGGAAAACTGACGTTAGGAAGAAATACCCCATCTCTACTCAAAGCCAGCAAGATGCCAAGGATTCCTCCTCAGGATGGACGACTACTGCTGTTAGGGATAAACAGAACGAAAGCAGTCGTCTCCTCCCATCTGCATGAACCTCCAGGAGAAATATCAGCACGTGCAGATGGTGGACTGGCCAGGCACACAGCGATGCTCTGGATGTAACTCTCACAACACGTCTATCCTGCTACCTGCCAGTCAACCAGCTGCTCCTCTGCAGCCACGGGGAAGCACCTCTCCCCCAGGCAATTGGAGGCACGGTGCTGATTTTTAGCCACAGCCTTCTCTTCCTACATGAGAACAGTGTCCTCAGTGTCTGAGGAGCCTGGCACCACAGCACCCACTGGCACAGCCTGCTCCCTCCCCGGCACAGAAGCATTTCAGTCAACAGCTTGGTTTCGCTCACTGCACAGTGGCTTTTTTCTTTGTTTGCCCTACTGAGCAACTCCAGAGACATAAGCAGCAACAGAAAGCTACAGCAGGCCTGTTTTACAGAAAAGAAAACAGAGATGCGCTGATGGCAGGCACTTCTGTGAAGGCACAGAGGGAAGCCCATCTCACCCGTTTGATGTTTGACGTGTACTGCTTCATGGCAATCTTCTCCACCGTGCTTTCGAAGCCAAAAAAGGACTTGATGTCCAGAGATGCAGACTGTTCAAAGCACGTCCACTCTTCGTTCTCAGGGTGAACCTAAGCCCAAAGACAAACAAGACGCAGGGTTGGATGGTAGCAGGCAGCTCACAGTATGACAGGGCCCTCCCTCCTGGTACTGAATTGGGCTGAATTTAATTCCAGAGCTACAGAGGGGAAGAAGAGGCATCCTGCAGGGTGCTGACAGACCCACATCTAACAGATTGAATCTCCCAGAGTTACAGAAGCATGTCATGAGTTGGACATGTGAATCCTTGTGGTTAAAGCAGCATTCCTCACGCTCACAAAGAACATAAGCTTAAAACCCAACACACCTGAACAGCCGCATTAATAGCAAAACTAAAATAGCAGCAAGACTGCTGTTTTGAAACTGTCATGGCAAAACCTCCTAGCAGAAGGCTTGGGACAACCTTTCAATCTACACCTATAGCAAAGGAAGAAAAACAGGGTTTTTCTACTTCTGGGTAGGAAACTCAGCCACTGAACATCAACTTCCCCACCAAACACAGCATGTGTGTAGAACCAGCATCTTCTCACTGCCAGTTAAACATCATAGAATCACAGCACAGCCTGGGTTGCAAAGGACCACAGCGCTCATCCAGTCCCAACCCCCTGCTGTGTGCAGGTCACCAACCAGCAGCCCAGGCTGCCCAGAGCCACATCCAGCCTGGCCTTGGATGCCTGCAGGGATGGGGCACCCACAGCCTCCTTGGGCAGCCTGTGCCAGTGCCTCACCGCCCTCTGGGTGAAAAGCTTCCTCCTAATATCCACCTCATCAATGTAGCTGCTTCCCCCTGATTACCCCACACATGGTTAAAATCTACACAAGCCTTTCTTTTCATCTTCTGAACTTAATCCTTTCCTAGGGGGGCTCAGTCTCCTCTCTGCAGGTGCTGCTGTTCACAAACTGGTGTGAAAGGAAAACCCAGCCCACTCACAAATACACAGCGAGCTCCACAAAAGACACAAATTCCCTCCGGGAAAAATACAGCAGCTGCAAAAGAAAGATCATATTTCTGTAAGTTGCTTCAGAGAACACTGCAGAAAAGGAAAGATGAGAATAAACCTGCTTCCGGTACGTCCTGGCAGGGAAAAGAGAGCTGGTAAAAATAGAGCAGAGAACCATCTTGAGGATGCAGACAGCTTGCTCCCACTCTGTTCCAGGAAGAGCACTCTCCTCAAAGCCCAGCTGCTGACGTTTCCTTCCGAAGGACTCAAGCCGGAGAGGCAGCACAGCCAAAATCAGCAAGTGCAGCAGCGTGAGCAATTCCAGAGCTGACCTTGCATGCATTTCACAACTGTCAACACCCTTCACAGCCATGGAAGTTTGATTTCCTGTCATTTTTGGGAAACGCCACGTAGCCACTGACTGATCTTTGGCTCAGGAACCTCCCCCTCACCATCCAAAATGGTTAACAGCTTTTCAACTATTTGTCTTGCTTGAAGCAGAGGTTACTTACAGTCTGCTCACTCCCAAGAAACCGAGCTGCTGTCCAACTGCCAGAAGGGCAGGTAAGTAACGGGATCTAGACTTTTGTTTAGGGAACAAAAAGCAGTATCTGATCGCTTCAAGAAACAGTTGAAGCTGTTTAATGGTGACTGATCCCTAATAGCACAATTAGAGTGAAATGGCACACTGTTGCTGAAGATATAAACACAAAGCAAGGCACCCCAGGCCACAAAAAAGACCTTTCTCCACGTTTCACCCAGAGGGCGGTGAGGCACTGGCACAGGTTGCCCAAGGAGGCTGTGGATGCCCCATCCCTGCAGGCATCCAAGGCCAGGCTGGATGTGGCTCTGGGCAGCCTGGGCTGCTGGTTGGCGACCTGCACACAGCAGGGGGTTGGAACTGGATGAGCATCATGGTCTTTTTCAACCCAGGCCATGCTATGATTATAATTCTGTGTTTAGAGCAAGCAGATCATTATAAGACAGATGCTAAAGTTTTCACTTGTAGGCAAAAAGATAAGTTACTTACCAAGCTTCCCTGGCAATGCAGGTTTCCTCCTAAATACCCAAATCTAGATACATGCCCCAAATCCCAATGCTTTAACAACCTGAATTCCAACTTAAAGAAATCCAGGCAACACTGCCAATTCTGGAGCACCATTCATGTTTTCCACTCTCACTCTAGATCCTAACATTCCAATTACAGAAAAACAGTCAACTTAAGGAAACAATCCAGGCTCCACAAAGGTCCTGGAAACGGCCTGCTCCCCAAAACCCAATGGCCTTCCATTATCTAATCGTACTGTACAGTCCAGTGCTCAAATTCACTCAAGAAACATTGCCCTACATGTTAGCACGTGGCTTTCAATCATTTCCTCGCAGACAAATAGGATCAAGGCACTCACTGAGTAGCTGCATGTCTCAAGGACGACCACACGGTTGGCAAAAGTCTCATTGTGGGCTTCAATGCGGAGAGTTCGCTCCTTCCAGTTCACTGTGTTTTTCTGTATGAAGAAAACATACTCTACCCCTGCAATCTGAGAAGGACGGAGAACCAAAAGGGAAAAAAAAGGAAGAGGGAGAGAGAAAGAACAGCTTTAGGAATCTTCACCGATTTGAACCAGCCAACAAAACCCAGCACTCCGTGCCCCTTGGATTCCACTCGCCTTCTTTAGCAGCCTAGGAGCATCCACGTTCAGTTTGCAGCTCCGTTCAATGATATGGATTGCTCCATCGTCGCTTTTGGATTCATGCAGGATTTCACTTCCTAGGAAGACTGGGATCTCTGGACATGTAGGAAAGCGCTTTTCGTACGCCTGGAAGTAAAAAATAGAGCTGAAGTTTTTTATATTATATATATATATATATATATATATATCTGCTTCTGGCCAGATCAACTAACTGGCTATGAATTACACAGGTTGCCTATAGAGAACTTGTAGCTGCCCCATCCCTGGTGGTGTTCAAGGCCAGACTGGTTGGGCCCTGGGCTGCCTATCTAGCACCTGATCTAATGGTTGGCAACCCTGTCCACAGCAGGGAGGTTGGAACAAGAAGATCTTTAAGGTCCCCTCCTACCCAAGCTATTCTACAGTTCTACTTGTTTCCCTTACAGTAAGAACCCAATGCATAGATGCACAGATTTCTTCTCTGATAGAAGGGGAGCCAGTGAAGGGGGTGAAGTTAAATCCAAACACGTGTGAACACCATTGGCATCCACTCGTGCCAGTCACGCAGCTCATCATGTCTTCACATTTCTTTTCTTTCCCACGCAAAGCAGAAACAAAACCACGTTGTTAACGAGTGGTGGGAAGAGAATCAAACCTTGAACATCAGGAACAGAATCTTCAGCAACCACATAAGGTCAGCTATGCTGATTTCTGCCAGCTATGGACTTGACCCAGAGATGACAACATTCCCGTCAGATATATTGCCTGTATGAAGAAACTGTTTTGAAATATTTAATACTCCTTTGGCCTAAAGTCTTGGTTTGTCCAACTGCTACGGGTGCTGCAGACTACCAAGGGTAAGACCAGCAATTGCTGGCTACTCGGTTTACCACGATCCACCTGCTTCCAAAATAATTCAGTTCTAGTTCTGAAACCTTCTTTGCTTTAATTAACTCTCCTCCTTCCAAAAAGTCTTTTATCCAAAGGTTCTTTATCAGCTCTTGGAAAAAAAAGAAAAAGAAAAAAAGAAAGAGAAAATTCAGTCTCCTTGGCACTTGCAGCAAACGAAGTTGACATGCACAGTTACCTACTGTTGCTCATCTTTCCCTACTTGTCGATCTCTCGTTACACCTCCAGATCTTTGCTGGATGGAACATTTTCCTTGCATTTCAGAGAAAACACCTTGCACATCGGGCTGCTATCGCAAACGTAACTGAAGCAACGTGAGCAGATGCTGCATAAGAAGCCCAGGATTCAGCTACAGTTGTGAATGCAGGGTAACCCGTGCTCCCTTTCCATTACGCTCTCATGGACAGATGCACAAGACATTTCTGCTATGATGCCACAGAGAGCCCTACCATCTGCAAAATGCTGCTACCTCCCCATCTTCTCTCAGAATTATTAGTGTGATAATCACTGAGATCAGCCCAGCACGACAGACCTGCTGAGGGCCGGCTGCATTCTCTGCTCCCACAGCAGCTTGATAGGTTGGATGGCCCAGAGTGCATTTGTGTACCCTGATACTGGAAAAAAAACCTGCTCTTAAAATAGCTCAGGCACTTAAGGACACATTTCCTATCTCCTGACCCTAGACCTCAGAACAGAAGTTATTTCAGATGGCCATATCGTGAGGAAAGGGAAAGCAGATTATTAGCTGGAGTCCCAGCCATAAGCAAAGTCTTTAACGCTCCTTCTGCAAGTCACTAAGCAATGCTCTGCTTGCTTTGCTGTATTTGTTGGAGGACTGTTGCCGTACCTGTGAGACCTCCAGTTCAGCATTTCTCTTCTAATCTCAAGGAAAAATTAAAATATTTTAGATGAACATAAAGCTTTCTGTAGCAAACGACTGTTTGCAACACCAATCTGCATGGCTCCATGTACTGAAAGCAAACGCACTGCTTTAAGAAGCTGAACTCGTTATAATGATAAGCCATTCTATGAAGTCAGACCCTACCAAAGGATGCTATTTGAATGGGTCATTCCTTACATATGCCCTTAACGCGCTTGCCAGAAGCATAACTGAGCATCCTATCCCAAAAGGAAAAGGATCGACCACAAGAAAAAGGTTGAGCCAACCCCATCTCTTCCCCTAGGCCAATATTAAGGCTGGGTTTTTTCATCATTTCCCACGAACTGAAGAAGTGCAGGCAGACTGAACAGCTCAAGTACAGCAATGGAAGCCTCTATTCTTCTGCTCTTCCTGGGCTGCGGCTGTACCATGAACGCTCACGAGGGAGTATGCAGAGAAACAAGAGCTGTTCTTCCACTGGATGGTGAAATCAAAGCACAGATATCACCCAAAAGCCCCACCTCAGCAGTTGTACCTGGAATACAGACCTCTGAGTGCTTCATTGCCACTGAGAGACCACCGTGGCAAAACTGGAGCTCCACACAACTCCACTGAACCCAGGTACCGCTGCTTCTGTTTGAAGATGAGGCCCCAGGATCTCAACACACAGCTGTACCTCCCTTCACTGGGTCATGCTTGACCCAGTTGGAGACAGGCTTCCTGATACACCATCGTTAAACCTTGCAAAACCAAGATCAGGTCAACCATTCACAGCGCAGTCAGCCTCAGTTTTGGAAACAGATGCACACATCTATGCACAGCCGTGGTGATACAACCAAGACAACAGCCCAAACCCATCACCTGCAGAGGTGGAACACTTCCATGCTTGAGAAAGAATCCCTTTCTCACACTGATATTAAATCCTTTGCTTATCTGCTCTGCGCAGCAACAACTCTAAAAATACAGCATCCCAAAGATGCCCGAGATCACATGAAGGACAGCTGAAGCACCACGATTCACCCACAATGAAGTTACGCTGTCAACATGCTGAATCTTTCACCACTGCAGAGAGTGAGCTATCAGGAGCCGTCCATCACAAGCACCCAGCATCCTCTTATCAGGATCGGCATCTATAGAACAGCACATTTCTGCTCCAGCAGAGAAATTGAGGAAAATCAGGACACAAACATCTCTCTTTCTTTTTTTTTTTTTCCCCATCCAGCACCAGAACTGGTCGTTATTTTCTCCTCCTCCATGATCTTGCAGAGTGCAAGGCGAACAGCAATACCCCAGTCAAATGAAAGGCACAGGGATTTATTATTAGCTTGTTTTAATACTTCATCTGCTAATCCATCTGCATGTGCTCTCGTCTCCATGCTGCAGCAACTCTGCACTGACGAGTATACAGAAACTACAACTTGCCTCCCTTCTCTGCTGCAGGAATTACAGCAGTGTTGTGCCACTATTTTTCCCTAGGTGCAGAATCACCACACCTTAGGACAAACACTGCGATGACCAAAGCACCGAATGTCATATTAAAGGAAAAAAAAGGAAAAAAAAGGCTCAGTGAAGCTGCTCCCTCCCCTCCCTAAAATCCTACAGGGATTAGTACTGCCAGGCAGCACTAGCTTGCACTTTGCAAACCTCCTGCAAATTCTCCCACCCAAGCAAGCCAGCACATCATCCTGAATCCTGGCTTGGGCTCCTTTTTCCAGCATCATCAGACTCTGCTATTGACTTCACACCAGCTTGGACTGGAAGGAAATCCCCCAGCACAGCTGCAGGGGCTGTCCAGGCAAACCTGAGCACTGTGCATGCATGGTGAACCAAGCAAACTCTCTCAGCATCTCAGATAACAAGAATTCTTTTCTTTAGAGTTCAGATTTATGTCCCCTCTTCACTCCCAAGCAACCACTTCACAAGAGATGGCGGCTCGGGCCCATCAGTGTCCTATTCTAAACCAAGAGGTTTTGTCTCCATGTTCCTGTAGAACAACTGCTGCAAAAGCAGTGCCACGCTGTCCTTGGGTGGTGGGCTGTATGCCATCCTCTCACGAACATGCAGGTGCCATTTAAATCTTTGCAGTCATCTCCATCAGACCGAAATCATGATTTGCTCGTGAGGAACACCTCTCCTATGGGACAGGCTGAGAGCTGGGGATGCACAGCACGGAGAAGAGAAGGCTCTGGGGAGATCTGATCGCGGCCCTTCAGTATATAAAGGGGGGCTTTAAGAAAGAAGGGGACAGAGTCTTTAGCAGGGTCTGCTGTGACAGGACAAGGGGAAATGCTTCAAACTAGAAGAAGGGAGACTTAGGTTGGATATAAGGAAGAAGTTTGTTACAATACAGGTGGTGAAGCACCAGCACAGGCTGCCCAGAGAGGTGATGGGTGCCTCATTCCTGGAGATACCCAGGGTCAGACTGGATGGGCTCTGAGCACTGATGGAGCTGCGGGTGTCCCTGTTCATACAGGGGAATTGGACTGGATGACCTTTAAGAGTCCTTTTCACCTCAAACAACTCTACCATCTTTTATAACAGCTACTCCTGTTTCTCCTCTGCAGGTTTCAACAACTTCTCCAGCAAGCGACCTTGAAGCCGATTACACAACAGAGGCCTTAGGAATCACAAGCAATGGGGAAGTCCAAGCACTGAATCACTGCTTGAAACAAAACACCTCCAAACCCAAACTAAGGATGAAGTGACAAAAAAAAAAAAAAGCATCTATATTCAGATGAATGGGGAAACAGGAGATGCAATATCACGTTTTGATCTAAACGTGTCAAAATCATCATCCCTTTGGAAAAGGGTGCAAGAGCAAGATAGAACCCCTCTTCACTTTTAAGTAGGAAGTGGAAGAGCTTGTTCTGCCTTTTCAGTAGACACAGTTATCTCCAGATTCAAATATTTTCAGGTTATGGCCTTCCAGGAAAAAGTAACCATTTCATCCAGAAAAGCCTCCTACTACTTAGCCTGAATGCAGAAAGGAAAACAAAGGTTCTGCACACACATTCACCAGACAGCAACCCACCTGCTTCCTAATCACTACAACCTGCAGAGAAACATAACCATCTTCTGGGCCTGAGGGAAGCCAGTTTTCATTCGCCAGTGGCCCGCTGGACCACAGTTACCCAGGCTGGGAACACGGATCAGAGTTCTGCCTCCCTGGACTGCAGCCAATCGTTTGTCTCATTCCTTCAGATTTGGGTGAATGAACCAATTCAGGGAGCACCAGCTGCCCGTTACAACACAGGCACAACCGAGTGACATGGCACCAACAGCAGGACATGCACTGCAGCTGCACAGAGCTAACTTGGGAAATTACCACCGTGCCCAGTTTCCTGTCTGTGAGAAGAAATGTTATCCCCTTCAAGCTACTCGGATATAGCATTCCCCTCTGCTGATCACAGAGTCATAGAACGGCTTGGGTTGGAAGGGAGCTCGAGGTTCATGAAGCTCCAACCCCCTGCCTCATGCAGGGCCACCAACCTCCACATTCAATACCAGCCCAGCTGCCCAGGGCCCCATCCAACCTGGCCTTGAACACCTCCAGGGATGGACGAGGCACCCACAGCCTCTCTGGGCAGCTGTTCCAGCACCTCACCACTCTATGTAGAGAACTTCCCCCTGACATCCAACCTCAATCTCTCCTTCAGCTTCAAACCATTTCCCCTTGTCCTGCTGTTATCTACCCTCCTAAAGAGTTGACTGGTTGGTGATGGAGCACATCAAGTCACAAACAACACAATGCATTGGCCTTTGCAGCAGCCATGGAAGCAATACCTTATACAGGAATGATTGCTACATGGCTGGGCAGGTTTGCCATGGCCTATTGCAGAAAGAGGCAGGATGCACAGAGCTAGGAAGGCAAGGAAGCAGACATCTCTGGTGACTAACACCTTAAAGAGCAAAACACAGCAACCAAGCGTTACATCACATGCAGGCTGCTCAGCGAACCAGCCCCAAATCAAAAAGGCTGGCTCACAAAGTAATGCTTGGTTGGCACGACAATCTGTTGTTGCCAGAAGCAGCTGTAAGAATTGTGGATGATTTATGTAAACTCAGGGTCAAATCTGAACAGGCCACCGTTCTTAGGAATTCAAAATCCACTCTGTTTGAGATTTAACCTTTGATGATGGTTCTAAGTTGTCTCGCCGATTTTATTCCCCTCTCAAGAGTTTATTATTTAACTTCTATGCTTATACATTCAGTGGAAGAGAAAAAGAAGCCTTTTAGACACGACTGGAATACAAGCTGAACTTCCAGCTATATTGTGGCTCCTTGCACCAGGCTGCAGTGCCACTTAGTTCAGAGCTCATCCAATCCAGCCTCAGACCTCACTCCTCAAATGAACCTTGAGAATCGAATCTTCCTCCAAGGCAATAAGATTCCATGTTGGATCTGGAGCAGGTGATCAAAGAAAACACTGACAACCCCATACAGATTCCTCAAATGATCCAATTACTCTCCAAATCCACACATGATGCCAGATTCATCCATTCCTAAAACACTCTTGCCAAGCTAGTGGCGTCTTAGCACTAGCAATGCAAGTCTGTTAAAGGGACCTTCCAATAACTGAAGGGAGTGTATAAACAGGAAGGGGAACAGCTGTTTACGATGGTGGGAAGTGACAGGATAAGGGGGAAGGGTTTTAAACTGAGACAGGGGAGGCTTAGGTTGGATATTAGGACATTTTTCACCCAGAGGGCGGTGAGGTACTGGCACAGGTTGCCCAAGGAGGCTGTGATGCCCCATCCCTGCAGGCATCCAAGGCCAGGCTGGATGTGGCTCTGGGCAGCCTGGGCTGCTGGTTGGTGACCTGCACACAGCAGGGGGATTGAAACTAGGTGATCATTGTGGTCCCTTGCAACCCAGGCCATTCTGTGATATGATTCTATGACTTGTATGATGCCCACTGTGCACACTAAGCAGACCAGGGCACACAGTTACTGCCAGCAGCTTGTCTCCAGAAATCCAAATAAGCATTTCTATCCTCTTCCAGCAGCTGTGGATAGAACATCACCTGCTTGCCCACGGGGAAGCGTTCCACACCATAATCTCAAGAGAAATGCCAGCTCTATGCTCAGACTGACTATTGCTCACTCTCATCCTGCTTCATAACTTGAGGAGGTGGTGGCAGGGCACGGGCTGAACAACTGAATACAGCTGTGAGGAATTATCCCAGCTGACACAGGAATCATTGCTTTCAGAATTCTGTTGCCAAATGCTTCTCAGCAGTAAGATGATGGGATATTTATAGTTATCTTGACAGCATGGTTTCAAGCCATCAAGTCACACCAAAGCATCACGTCTTGAGTCAACGCTAGATCCTCTGTAAGCGCATGCAAAGTTAACCCAATGCCTTCTGACAGTTACAACAAGCCTTCCTTCAAAGCATGGCAAGAAAAGAGGCAAGAGAAGCTGCCTTCTTCTAAAATACCAGCATGGACAGTGGTTGGACACAGACCACCTGGATGCAGAGATGATTTGTCTGCACTCAGTAAGCGCGTTCTGGGTAGCTAACAATCCTGCTGCAGGGAGTACATTCACTTCTGTAGGGAAGCATCCATTTCCCAGCTAGTGCTTGGATGCCTACGGGGACCGAGCATCAAAGAGAAGATGTTTTAAGTTTTCCTCCTTGCACCTTGATTCTTTCTCAATCTTTAGGCCCTGCGAGTCAGAAATCCCAACACAACCTGAAATTTTATGTCGTTATCCGCATCAGCTGCTCCAAAGTGCCTCCGAGCACCGGGCACGCAGGCTGCAAAGCTCTACCACACCTCACTTGTGGCTGTCCAGGGACACAGTGGGCAGCAGGCACTGCACCTCCTCTCTGGCAGCCCACTGGTGCTGCCCTCAGAGCTCTCCTCCGGTCCTTTCAGCCACTCTGCACAGCTGCAGCACTGCTGTTCTGTGCTTGTGAAGCACTGCAGCTGCCAGAAGCCGCTCCGCTCTCCCTGCAGCAACTGCTCCTCTTCTTTCAGGGCTCACACTTGAAAGCAGTGGCTGTAAACCAGCATCAAATGTCTTGGTTAAGATTCTACTTTGTTTAAAAATCAGCCTGGGACGTTCCCAGATTAATGACATCTTGAAACTCCAGCTGGGGAGTCTGTAATTATAATTAAGTACACGGCAAAGCCCAGAAATGTATTCTGTGGTGCATCTGTGCTGTAGGCATTGTAAGATACTGTAAGATACTGCACTGTAGTTGACAGCTGATCTGCACATCTGATGCAGCACAACAGCAGCAGCCTTTCCGAGACCCAGATGGGCTGCGAAGACGTGCTGAACTTGTCACACCAAGCACACCCTCAGAGCTAACACCATTCTTGCTAGACATCATTCTGCTTGCACTGCTTCCACACACCATTCTCTCTGTTACCAATGTGTACTGCAAGCTGTTTGGGCCAAACCACAGTACCCACCTGGCACAAGAAGGCTTAGATGCTCTGTTGCAAGGGAACCTGAGCCGGTCAGTGAAATATCAAATCCTTTAAGAAACCACAGCATCAGAGAGCAGAGCATGCACGGTGTGTCAGGGTTTAATCAGCCTCTTTATAAAGCCAGTGTGCTAAATGTGACAGGAATCAGTCATTACGTAAAGCTTCCTAAAGCCCTAACATCTGTAATGCAGCACGTGCTCATAATGAAAATTTAAGAGCAAAAATAGTTTTGAAAAGTTATGTGGAGAGAAATTCTAGCCATTAGGACTTCAACAGGGTTCAGTTTCTCCTCCTACAGCTAATCCTGACAGCTGAAATAGCAACAAGCTGCTTTCAATTAGACTGCCTGCACAAACCTCCTGTCACTGTTAGCAAAAAAGAATACCAGGCAGTGAGAAACGATGCACTTTGGTTTTAGTTGCAGTGGGTGTTTGAGTCTTGCACACATCTGTGGGCCAGATTCTCAACTGGTGCATCTGAGAAAAAACTTCAGTGGCTGCAAAGCAGCTTGGATGAGTTGGACATACCCAGTGGACAAGGCTGACCTGCTGGGTGATTATATATAAGAGTGAAGATCCCTGGCAGGGCCAGCGAAGATCAGCAGGACTGCTTCAGCAGGGTTGGGCTGATGAGAAAGACACCCCACACAAGGGCCACAAATAATTGCTTTTGATGGGATGTAGCTGCGTGCTACAGCTCTGTGCTGCAGCACGAGAGTAAAGATGGAGGAGGACTGTTTTTAACTACTAATTTCAGTGTGAAGTCATTTCTGAGATAAAAACTGCAACATTTGCAGCCTGAACCAAACTTGCCAGCCAGCTCGTTAGCACTCAAACCACACTGAGGAGCTGCAGAAGTACATACACCATCGTGGTTCCATTCAGTTAATCCTACCTGAGAAACAACAAACTTCAGCTCAAGTAAATGCAAAGAACGCTGCGCTGCCTCTACAACTAGAAAAGAAGGATAGAAGCTGGGAAGTACAGGTGGCAGATCAGGACCTCAGACAGTCAAGTTTCTATTTGCAGACCAGCACAGAGGGAAGATGATGAGCTGTCACTGACAGATCCTTAAGGCTGGGCAGAAAGACCATTTCTCTTAGCAGAAACCATTACCTGCCATTAGCAGCAATAAGAGCCGAATATGAAATGCATCATAAATGCGGCAAGAGGACCGAATAATTGACAGAAGTGCTGTCTTGAAGTTTGTCCTTCACACCACGATGGCTGCAATTAAAACTGCACGTGAAGTGTAGAAGGCCACGTCAGAGTGCACAGCTATTTCAGGTCCGTAGCACTGGGAGCAAAACAAAATGAGGGTAGACTACAGAGTATTGAAATACGGTAGATGTAAACTGCAAGTGTGATGGGCTGAATGCACCACTAGCATTAACAGGAGAGGAATCCCTACCATATCTGACCTAACAATTCACTGGCAACAAATAATGTGAAAAATCCAGTCTCTGCCTTAGCCTCGCTTCCTGTGCAATTAGACATTATGAACTCACATGCCCAGACCAAACTCAGCACCACATATCAGAGGACAATCCATTTGGTTGAACAGCTACCTTTAAAAGGGGAAAAGAAAAGGAAGGGAAAGACAGAATGGAAAAGGAAGAACATGACGTGATGACAAAAACAGTCAAGATTGTTCTCAAGTCAAAGATGTCAGGTGCTGGATATGATTTGATGAGCTAATTGGTGATCCTTCAGTACGAGCATGGAATAGGAACAAAGCTCGTGAAAAATCACTTCTGTGGATGTGGACAAGTGTGAGAAGATGATCCTTTGTTTAAAAAGAAGGGAGCACTCTTCTAGTAAGAGGAAGAGAAAAACAACTGAAACTCCTGCATGACCAGGAGATGCTCGCTAAGCCTTTAGATGCCCTTTTACTTCTCAGATGCACAGGACTAGCAAAGAGAGCAAGAAGGGGAATGCAGTGTGAAGGACTCAGTGGATGTGCCAAATTTACTGCCTGCCCGTGCCAGAATGCCAGCAGCAGAAGCTTTAATAACCAGTAGAGTGTAAATCCATAGACAATTATCCAGAGACACACAATAATAAAGGTATTAACACGGGCTCTTCTGTCACGCACAGCCCTGTGCTGCCTTGAGGATGACAGCACAGTGTGCACTGTGCAAGCTCCAACAAGATGAATCATGCTCCCGGTGGCAGGGTTCAACAAAAGGCATGGGAAACACAATGCCTTTTAACAGGGCCAGGATGCAATGAATCATTTGGCTGCAGCCACCTTACTTCTCAGCTCCTCGTAACTGAAGGAAGCACATGCATCGTTTACCATAGTAGGGTCCAAACATCAGAGGTCCTGGGGTACTTCTCCTAACAAACCCTCCTCACCTCACAGCACAGCCTGTACAGAGCCCCACGAGTCTCCCTCTCCCCATTACAAACGTTATCAGTGCACAGGGACCCTTAAAATAGAGAGATGTCTGGGAATTTACTCACACCATCCCTGCCTTCCCGACACCAACCTCAGTGTGAGCACACTGCTCTCCAAAGGCTCACATTTGAGGTGGAGAGATGAAAGCAGCTGAATATAAGGTTCCCAGTACCGGGGAAGCTGCTGTCAGATTTATGTTGAGGCAGATTAACAGCAATGCCACGCGTTGAGGAGCAAAACAGCTTCACTGGACGCCTACACTGCCTGCAAAACTTCCAGCAGTGCCTGACAGCTCTGCGAGATCCACACTGCCTCCACACAAACGGAGGGCTCCATCCGAACACGGCAAATACGATAACGAAGCCTGCATCCAATCTGGCCCGTGTGGCCAATCTGGCCCACCAGCCTCAACCACTGCCTTTAGAACCTTTCAGAACGTCAGCCTTTGTAATACTGCAGATCCTGCTGCGGACACGTGATTTTCACAGGAGATTACAGAGGGACTACAGGGTCTATATTCAGTTCCCTAGACTACCACACAGTCTTTTCGGTGACCTTGGAGCAAGTAACTTAATCTTTATAAGAGGACTAATAACTTTGCTAAGGTAACAGCAATTTGAGCTTGCTGAGCTCCTAAAGGACGACATTTACAATCCCAACCTTGAAATCCCAGGGAATTTGAAATTCTATCACGCTGCAAAACTGGGAGCAAATAAAACTAAACCACTTGAAAAATAAACCCATCAAACCCCAGCCTTTAGGCATTCTGCTAACAAGCTTACAAAGGATTTGTCTAGAGGCAGCCTGCTGTATGAGCAGCCAGCCCATTGATGGGCATCTAGCGAGGGTTATCCCACTAAGACAGACAGCGAGAATATGGAGAGGTAGACATAGAGCCAAGTACCTCCATAACAAGCACTGGAACCTAATTCTAACACAGAATGCACTGGGAGAACAAGCAAACAAAGCTAGAAAAGTTTCACTACCACAGACATTAACCTTAGACTGGTTGCAGGCACATCCACCTCATGTTACTGGCTTAGCTGCTTACAGACACAGCAAACTTGGACAAGATGGGAAGGAGAAAAAAGGGGGAAAACTGCGGGGAGGGAGCCCAGCTATCAGGAGGAAAAGCTGATAGGTCTTGATAATGAGAGAGCATCCAAGGGAATGGCACCTGCTCACAGCTGAGGAACTGCTGCTGCCTTTTATTCGCACTGAGGATGAAGCAAAGAATCTCCCCTTCAATTTTAACTGAAGAATCAAAAGACTGGAGTCTGCTTTGGATAAAACCAATTTTATGGCACTTATTTGCCTGGAATCCAGGAAAGGCAATGCTGCCAAAGGGAACACAATGCATTGTGTTGGGCTCTCCCTTCCAATTGTGGAAATGACTTCGACTGAGATTCCTCCAAGACCAAAGAAAACTGGTATCCTTGTTGAGCAGGGAAGAAAATACCAGACTGAAAGTCTCAAACACTTGGATTCCTAGGGTAGACTGAAATGCTCAGCAGAGGTTACTAAACAAAACGTTGCAAGAATCTGTATGGAAGCATCTCAGATGCACGCCCAAATGCTCAGTGCTGCCCTTGAAATGCAAGGAGCGGAGCTCTCAGAACCCTGAAGAGTAGTGGAAAAGTCCAGCATACCACAAATACTTTTAAAGCCTTACCTCAGGAAGCTGTTGAGATGACCTGAGCTTTCTGTACCACCGGCAAAAGAGCTTCAACTACAGCTCTCAAGCTCCTTCTGGATGACACAAAACTTGGAGAGATCTCACCAGACATTTCAGTCATGGGGTGAAAAGGGAAGAACAGTTTGAAAGATTTTATCCAAAGCTCTCCAGTTTTTAAACCAAATCAGGAGGCTCGCTGATTTAGAAAAGACTTTTTAGATATGCAAATCCTATGATCATAGAATGGCTTGGGTTGGAAAGGACCTCAAGGATCTCAAAGCTCCATCCGCCCTGCTGCAGGCAGGGCCACCAACTTCCATACCTGATACCTGACCAGGCTGCCCAGGGCCCCATCCAACCTGGCCTTGAACACCTTCAGGGACGGACGGGGCATCCACAGCCTCTCTGGGCAGCCTGATACTGACTGGGATCATAGCTAAAGACATTCTGAACAGAATGGCGTTTGGTGATAACGCAAAGCTGGTGTATAGCAACAACCTGACTGTGTCTACAACAAAACAGTCTTTTCCTTCCAGTGCCTAACTTGGAATTACAAATTAGCAGTTTTTACAAATTGTTGTGGTGTTTTTTTTCCCCCCTACAGCAACTAATAAACTCTCCACGAAACGTTGAGATGTTGACCCTTATATTTGATGGAAAACGAAGGAGAAAAGACAGCGAGAGCTAAACCTGTGTTCCTGCAGCATGCCCACAGAAGGTTGCCACAAAGATAAGCTAACCACACTGCAGGTCCCACCTCCCGCTGGCCTGAGGCTGCAGCCTCTAACAGCTGGAGAAGTAAAAGTGCAGAGCATTACTCACTGCCATGACGAGCTCAAAAGGGTATTTGTAGACTCGAACTGGGGACTGGTATTTCTGCACCATCTTCAGCACGCACCTGTAATACAAATCAGATTGGACAATTTCAGATCCCTGATAACAGACACTGACACATTCTAACAGTGCTCACGAACAGACCTGGAAGCCTTAACTCTCTCTCACAGGCAGAGATTTTAGGTCTGTTTGCTGCCTGGCCTCCCTTCGTAAGTCACTGAGGGAAGAAAAGCAGGTAGGTGTGTGCAGCCTCAGCCCAGCAAACATCCAGCACACAGCAGAGTCCTTTGCTGCTTCCCAACACTACTCCGACTTACAGCTCAAACAAAACTCACAATAACTAAAGCAAAGATGTAAAGCCAGAACCTGGAGGAGGAAGCCTCTCCTAGGGATCTTGCAAAAGCTTAAATGGAAATTCCTCCCCCCCCCCATCTATTTTCTTCATTAACTTTGATACCATGATGCAAAATCCCTCCTGTTGAAAGTTTGCACAGCTTTGTGCATATTGTTTTAAATACTTTTGTGCTCAAAGGAGCATTTAGCTGTTTTAACTCACTGAAGGAAAGGAAAAGGAAACAGCACGCTTAGAGAACATGCCTGATGCTAAGTTACCAATCACGTCCCACTGCCTGAATGCCCACTGCCTCCAGATGAATTGAGGGAATAACTGCATGCAATGGAAACAATTCAGCTCTGTGTTTCTCTTCTCCAAGCCACCTCTCACTGTTCTCATCAGGATTCCTCCCTCACACTGCTGAGGTTTTAACCCTTGAGTACGCATCAATAACAAGCATCTCAAGGAAGCAGATCAACCATTCAAAAGGTTATTGGGCTGCTTCCTGCAACTCTTTTAGAATCCTTTACATTGCTCCCATTAACGCCATCCAAAAACATCTGAAACACCAAACTGGACAGCTGGTTTGAGACTGTGCTGATTCCACCCTGCTCAAATTCCTCTGCTAAGCAGACACAGCCCTTGGCAGCACCGCGCAGCGTAGCATAGCTGAACTCAACACTCCGAGCACAAGGCAACTTATCCCTGACGTTTCAAGCCAAAAACTGGAGGTGAAACATGACTTAAAAAGCAAACGGCGGTAGATCCTGCTCTAATAGAACTGCTGCAAAATGCCACCGCACACAGAAATCCAAGCGTCCAGCAAGGGAGGGGGGGAAAGGCTTTGAAAAGTTCGGGTACCTGAGAGCAGGGAATGTTTGTAGGAGGGTCTCACAGTCAGTTACTCTGCAGAGGATCACGTTACCCAGGGAACAACAACCAGGACTTGCTGGCTGTCTGAGAGCCTTATCGATGCTGAAAGCCGGTCCTCGCCGAGCGAGTAAATGCAGAGAGCAGGCATCAGCACAGCAACCACCTCAGAGTGAAGTGAGCACAGCGGGAGCAAGCAAACACCCAGGAAGCCCAGGCTGCTATCACATATCAGATACCCGAGCCAAGAGAGGCATGGGGCACCTTGTAATGCAATGCTGTAATATGATTATGCAAGTGCGAGACCTGCGCTGTGCGGGAACCTTCCGAGTAAGTGCAAATATAGCAAGAGAAGCCTCGTCACACCTCTTTAGCTGTCACCTTGCTTCCAATTCTAGCCTTGCTTGCTAAACCTGGAAGTCTGGCACTGCTGTAGGAAGGGGTCAGAGACCTCTGCAGGACAAAGCCTCGGGACGCAGCAGCCTGGAGCCACCCACAGCCTGGGAATAAAGGCAGCAGAAGCACAGCAGGGTGGCACAAGCTGTAGCTGAACAGCCTGCAGCACACTGCTTGGACTGCTCTGTCACTATGCCAGCCTGCAGCTGCAACAGCAGCCTGCCACAGGTTTGCTCTAGCTGAGGGAAGTTAGAGCAAAGGGGTCAGCAATAACTGTACTCACAAAAGCAGTGGAAAACAGACAGCTGATAACTCACACCCGCCCTAGAAACCTCTCATACCTTGGCAAGAGTGTGCTGGCAGACCTTCTGTGCTCTCTTCTCAAGACCGAGCAGTCATTCTGCTTCTCAAAGCAAGAGGGACTTCAGCTAGAACTCCTGGGGAGGAAAGGGAAAAACAAGGCAGTGAGAGTAGTGACTTTTTGCATGGGGACACAGGCAGATGATTAGCAGTGATAACGATGTAGGATTTCCAGGTGCTACCGGAGGGCTGCTGAGCCAGATTTGCTGAAGACATGCACATTAATGCATCCTAGAACTTTTAGTTCTGAGAGAAAGACCTGTTTTAGCAGTTGTTGAGTATTTCACACGAGTTATAAACAGATGTTTTCAACCTCTTTATAAAAACGACCAGAAAGCAGCTCCACGAGTACAGAAACACATCTGGCTCCATAAACATCCACCATACCACTCCAACCTTCAGTAACCCAGCTACCTGTGCCATTTTTTTATGTGCACCTGGCTAAAAGCACACAAGGAAACTGGGCCGAAGAGCGGTGATTCAATAACCTGCAGCCTGATGGCTTACAATGGTTAACCCACACCCAGAGGCACTGCGTTACCCACACTGGGTAACACCGGTGTCTGGCCAAGCCCAGAGCACTCTGAAAAACTCAGACCAGAGCAGTCAGTGCACTGAAGCAACACATCCAGCTAATCCCTGTAACTGTCCCAATTAGATGTTAGAAGCACCTCAGCTATTGCACACCTGGACGCATCGGAAAGCAGCAGCCACCACGTGGCACAAAGCACCCCGTGATGCTGCCAGCAACGCCAGTAGCGTGCAAGCTTGGCACACTGGGACTCCCAGCAGGGGCCAGCACGGCCCTTCTGCTACAGCACCTCACAGCTGAGCCAAACCCTGCATGGCAGCAAGTCACGAGCTCAGGAATACACCCCTGGCACTGCGCTGGGGAGAGAAGGAAACAAGCCCTGACTGCACACAACGCCCCACTGCAATTTCAGGGGCGTTTCAGGGACAAGGTGAGCTCCTGACAAGAAGCACACGTGCAGCATGCAGAGCTATCACTATCGGCTGAGCCTCGCAGGGCTCCTGCGGGGAGCACGAACCACAGCACACAGCAGAGGGAGGAGAGGCACTGACATTAACGACACGCTTCCACTTTAGTTAGAGTCACCCAGCAGGCACCTGAGGGATTTTCCATATGCTTAACTTTTATTCTGTTATTTGTAGGAGAGGCTGACTTGACAGACTACAGCCAGATGGTTGGGAATGAGAAATTGGATTCTGAAATTAAATATACATAAAGCCCCAGATTGAAGCCCACAAAGCCCTGCTTCTCATCCTGAGCTAGCATTGCCTGTTGAGTGGCAGAACTCAGCAGCCACAGCCTTTATTCACTTCTCCCACCCATGGTGGCTTCTTCTCAGCTGGAGGAGAACCACCAAACAGGTTTTTGCCTTTGGTTCTGTTTTTGAGGGTTCTGTTTGTTTGCTTTCACAAAGCCCTGCTGAAAATAGCAAGAGTTCCAGACTTCCTCAAATTGTCCTTTGCCACATGAAAGCCAGCTGTCCCCAAACTGACACAGCCAGAAAGGGGGACACAGAGGGCGGTGAGGCACTGGCACAGGTTGCCCAAGGAGGCTGTGGATGCCCCATCCCTGCAGGCATCCAAGGCCAGGCTGGATGTGGCTCTGGGCAGCCTGGGCTGCTGGTTGGCGACCTGCACACAGCAGGGGGTTGGGACTGGATGAGCATCGTGGTCCTTTGCAACCCAGGCCATGCTAGGATTCTATGAATCCCCCGTAATCCTCCCTTCAAATCAACGCACAAAGCTGCGCACAACATTCTCTGCCTCGAGAGCTTTTTGCTGTAGTGGGTGCTGACACAGACGCCTCACATATTTAATAACAAGATGGTACCAAGCTGCAGGATGCACATTAGAGCTTCTGCACACAAAAACTTGTTTTTTGTCTTTTACAGCTCAATACAAGAAATGGAAGGGTGCCAGCAGACACCTCTGGTATCTTTCAGAAGCCGATGTCTTCTCAGGCAGGGCTCCATCCTCAGCTCAGCCCTGAGCTGTGCACACAGCAACGCGAGGGGGCACGGAGGGCTGCAAGGCAGAGCTGCTGGGAGCCCGGCCCCCACGCTGCCACCCTGCACGGATGTGAGCCCAGTGGTGGATTACAACCAAGGGCGGACAACGTAAACACCCCGACTGCATTTCCACATTCTGCACAACACAATAGAGAACAGCGTCTTTGGCTGAGAGGGGAAGGAGAAAAAGGAACAGCGTAAGCATTCTGCTCTCAAATATTTGTCGAGTGAGCCATTTCCTCCACGCGAGCATCAACATCAGCTTCGTGCCTAGTATTTCTGTGCCTTTATTTCACCCTCGGTGGGGAATCCTCTTGCCAGGGAACCACTGCTGACCTCTCGATCACACACAGCCAAACTCCGACTCCTGGCAGCTGAAGTTTGCCGGCTGGCAGCAGCAAAGTCATGCTGGAGGGGCAGCCCTCACTCCTCACCCACAGGGGTTACACAGAGCCTTTTCGACTGCCACACACACGCACAACAGCTCCAACATAGGAACGGAGCTGTGCCCCAGCTTAACACAGAGACAAGTCCACCTGCGATGCCCCAACAGCGCAGCACAACAGGCTCGGGTTCATAGCGTACCCCGAGCGGGATGGGACCTGTAGGCTCACAGCCGCGTTTTCCTTGGGCCCAGGTGTGCCGAGCACATCGCACAGCCGGTGCCACCACGAGACCCGTTCCCTGCCGACACCCCAACGGCGAACAGCACCGCACGCACGGCTTAACCAGCCCTAAAGCCCGGAGTAGAGCGGGGGGGGATGCTTTAATATAGAACCGACCCGAATACATCAACGCATTCAACAGAGGCTCACCGGGGTCAGCCCTGGGGTTCCACAACACCTCTATTCCGGCGCGCTGCGAGCGCTGCTCCCCGCGTCTCCACGATTAGGGCGGAATTCCCCCCTCCGCCCATCGGCACAGCACCTCCCGAACCGAACCGAACCGAGCCGAGCCCCTCACACGACCCCCACCGAGGCGCCCACCTCCGCCCCGCAGCGTGGCGCCTCAACGCGACCCCCGCGCGTCCTCACCGCGCCCCCGGCGGAGCCCCGCCGGCCCCATGCCGACCGACGGCGGCGGCCCCAACCCGGCTCCGCGCCGCGCCGCCCCCGGCTCCGCTTCAACCGCCGCGCGCCCGCCCCGCCCCGGCGCACGCGGCGCCGCAGAGCGCTGTCCATTGTGCTGCGGGACGGACGCGGCTCCGCCTCCATCCCCGCCCCGGCTCCGTCGGGCCCGGCTGGAGTCGGCGGGCGGAGCCGGACCGAGCTGCGCCCCGGTTTTATCGTAGCGAAGTGCTCGGAGCCCGGCTTGTCGCCCTGGGGTTCTGGCTAGCGGGCCGAGCTGGGGCACACGGCAAGGGTTGAATCGTAGCACGGCCTGGGTTGAAAAGGAGCACAGTGCTCATCCAGTTCCAACCCCCTGCTGTGTGCAGGTCACCAACCAGCAGCCCAGGCTGCCCAGAGCCACATCCAGCCTGGCCTTGGATGCCTGCAGGGATGGGGCATCCACAGCCTCCTTGGGCAACCTGTGCCAGTGCCTCACCGCCCTCTGGGTGAAAAACTTCCTCCTAATATCCAACCTGAACCTCCCCTGTCTGAGTTTCAAACCATTCCCCCTTGTCCCACCACTGTCCACCCATGTAAACAGCCATTCCCCCTCCTGTTTATACACTCCATTCAAGTACTGGAAGGCCACGACGAGTTCTCCATGGAGCCTTTTCCTTTCCAAGCTAAACAAGCCCAGTTCCCTCAACCTTTCCTCACAGGAGAGGTGCTCCAGCCCTCTGATCATCTTAACGGCCCTCTCTGGATCCACTCAAAGAGCTCCACATCCTTCCTGCGCTGGGGGCCCCAGGCCTGGACTCAGTACTGCAGATGGGGCCAAAGGGCTGTAAGGACCCTGAAGGAGAGGGTGAGCAGACACCAGCTGAGCCCCGGCTGCTGAGGTGGGCAGATCCGTCGAGCCCAGGGCTCACCTCACCCTGTGCTCACAGTGTTACCCCTCACCTCAGTGCTCCAATCCCCCGTGTTGTACCACAGAACGCGTTACAGCAGAGAGCTGCTCTCTGTCGGGCCACCTGCTGGACAAGGCAGCCGCAGCAGAAAGGTGTCACCAGCTCTGCGTTGTCCTTGAGGGTGTTTAATCAAAAACGTGTGGATGTGATGCTCAGGGACACGATTTAGCCGTCGGTTATGAGAGTTAGGGTAGTATGGTCAGGTTGTGGTTGGACTCGATGATCTTTAAATTCTTTTCCAACTGGAGCAGTTCTATGATTCTGTGGTTCTATGTGGCTGCACTGGAAGAGGAGCTGCCCACGATGGTGGCACCTGTGGGCAGGAGCACGGGGCACCAAGGGGAGGTGAGAAGGGGATGTGAGGGACCAACCTGGCGATGTTTTACACCTCCAAAAACCTCCTTTCAAAATCTCCCAGGGGTCCAGCTGACGCTTTGCAAGATCACGTTTCCTTTCCTGCCTCCTTATCATTTCAAGCTGTAGAGCATCTCCTTTTCTGGACAGGCATTTCAGGAAGCTGCGGTCCTATTTCTGATCAGTAATGTTTCCTGAAACGTTCTGCTGCCTCCAACCAAGCGGGCCAGCCTGCCATTGCTCTGTAAAGGACACACAGAGCCTTCAAACGGCAAAACGCTGGGAAAGCCACATCCTGCACGGCCAGAGCAGCCAGCATCTCCTGCAGGCTGTGCCGAATGACTGGGTGCTGAAACCAAGTCACCCAAACCCTGCATCTGCCTTCACACCTGCTTTTATGCTCTCCTTTCCCATTCAGGATGTAACATTTTCAAAGGAATGGTATTCCTCTCCCACCTCTATTACTGTTACGTTTCCTTAGAGGGAACAGGAAACAAAAAATACTATTTCTGCCCTCTTGCTGCCACACACCAACCCGCTCCTACTTTGAGGCCCAGTAGCGGTGCTCTTACCTTGTTCTAGTCATAGAAAACAGGTCAGTATCTTGGAAAGTAACTTCCCATCCCCTCCTCTGCTGGGCAGCCCTGACTAGATTTCCCCTTCTCCAATATGCATTGGTCTCCTGTCACCAACTCCCCTTGGAACACTGCAGTTGTGGTAGGATACCTTTTCTCCAACCCAGAGGAAGCTCTCCTCTGGCATTCCCACCGCCGTGAAGCCCAGTTTGCTGTTCTATCACCTGCTTGGATGGGGTGCTTGCTGCAAGGGCTGGCATTCAGCCCTCAGTGTTTCTCAAGGTAGCTGTTCAGAAGGAAGTTCTCACCCGGCAGCAGCTCAGTGCTGCTGATAGGAACCTGATCACTGTGGTTAGAAATGAGAACAACCCCCAGGAGGGACGTCCAGTCTGCAGACACCATCCAGCTCCCACTTCACCCATTTCCAATGGCTTTTCCCTCTTTCTTCAACTTCCCTGCTTCATCTTTGAGTGTACGTAGGGAAAAAAGAAAACAACAAAACACAACAACCCAGCAGCAATTCGAGTGAGAGGTGAATCAGGAGTGGAAAAGAAGTTGTAGGGATTGCTCAAGGTGTTCTTATTCCTGTTTACTTCATTACAAAAGCAGCTGACCTCTGAAGAAGGCCTGTGGCAGTGGCCAGCCCTGCAGGGGCTGTCTCACACAGCAGGAAGAAGATGATGGCAAACCAGCATCACACAGACAGCCCATCTCTTTCTGCATCGTCACACCCAGTCGTTCCCAGCTGCCTTCTACACGTGTTTAACAACCCCTGGAAAATCAGCATCGTTTAAACATTAAAGAATCTCTTTAAAAATTCAGCAGCAAAGTTCACCCAGTTTTTAGAGCCATATTTAGTGTAGAAGTGCACTTCTACTTTCTAGAAGTGGGCTCGTGTCCAACCCATGCTGCTGCATGGAGCTGTAAGAGGAGGCTCTGCGACCACACTGCCCTCCCCAGCGGTGCTCAGGGCTGCTGAAAGAATGTGTTCCCACACTTTGCAGCGAGCATTGAACATAGCCCTGCTTGACCAAAGCTAAGCAGAAGTCGGGGCTGCTGCTTTCAGAGCCAGCAGAAGTTAAAACCCTGATGCTTTCTGCACTGAGGACGCAGATCAGCAGGCCTTTCCCCAGCAGGCCCCATATCCTGTGGGTCCCTCGTGCTTTGCCTTCCCTGTGCTGCTTACATCAGCTGGTGCTGCAAGACTCTTTTTCTGGTGCAAAAGTGAGATGGGAAGCCCTGCCAAGGTTGTGCGGTGAGGTGCCAGAGATCACGGACAGAGATGAAAGAGAAGATCTAATGAGCTCCAGTCCGGCACATCTTACAGCAGATTTGGTTACCTTACCCATCAGACTGCAGATAAATAGCGTGCTAATGGCTCTCTGCTACACTCACCTTTCAAGATAATGCCGAGGTGGCCGCCTGCCCAACCTCCCCATCTCGCAGCTGCTAAACGAGGCAGTCATACCTAGTTTTGGTTTATTTCATTAGGGAACAAGGGATCCCAGCCCACAGGTAGGCACTGAACTTCTGCTTTGCTTAAGAAAAACACAAAATAAAGCCATCAGGACACGGATATTCGACCCCCAAAGCTGTCAGGCCAGCAGCTGACCCTGCTGGTACTCCTCAATTACATCCTTGTGAGTTTATTCACAAGCAGCCTGTCGAACACTGTTACGTCCATTCACAGGGACTGCTTTCATCTCCCGCAGTGGCTCGTGAAACACTCACTGATCTACATTTTAACAGCTCAGTACGACCTGCAGGACTCATTTGCAGCCAAAGACTCTCCCTCCCTTTGCTGTGTGTGGGGTACACAGACACAAAGTGTTGTGACAGCAGCAGATTCCCAGCACCTTACAAGCAAGCTACAACACTACAAATGAAGACAGACTCCAGCTCTCTGAGAGGCCCTGCATAAATACAGTGCATCCTGTTCAAATGACATGTGCTGTGACTGCCCTGGCTGTGCTTTGTCCCTTCACACGTTCCCCTTTTTTTACCTCTCATAATGTCCCCCTGCGATGCACTGAGCTCTGCCTGATCCCACTTACCTAGGAGTACAGCATGACACAGGTTTGTTATTCTGGGTCACCGAAATCAACATCACCTCCAGGAGTGCATCTCCAGTCGTGTCATCTTCCAGCATTTCTCTGGAAAGGTAGCAGTTAGCAACAATGCTATTAATAGGAGAATGGAAAGTTTTCTGTGCTTGAAGCAATGGCACATGGAATGTGACGAGTTCAAAGAAAACAGTGGAAAACAAGTAATGAGGCTGCTTTGGAAAGCAGACAAAGCCTGACACCAGGATCTCCTGTCTGATAGGAGCCTGCGTGGTTTCTTTTCTAAAGAGGTTGCCAGTAAGCTGGGGACACAGGATTGCATGGGCTTTGTGAAAGGTTAATGACTTCCCTGCTCTTTTGCTGGCACACAGCTCAGGATATGTGAAATACAGCAACCCTGGGCCAGAATCTCACTGTTAACCTCTGCCACGTGTGAGCATCAGCTGCATTGTGGTTGGGCTCGGGCAGGCTTACCTCTGCCATGGTACCTGGTACCTCAGGCCATGACCCACTGCAAATGTTTTATATGGAATCTTCTTTATGGGACATTGAAATACACATGGCTACGGGAGGAGCATCGAGTGCGCTCTCTTTCAGAGCACAAAAACAAGCCCTGCTGGGATGGGACTGTTCCTGCTGCTCCATTCTGCTCCAGCTCTCAGGTCCATACTCACACTTTGAGACCATCCCATCATTATTGGCGTCGGCAGCAAAACCCCCATTGACTGCCACAAGACTCTTCAGGCCATAATAATAAGGTCAGCAAGACTTAAAGGTGGAAGAGCTGAAGCCACATCTGTTTTATCCTCTTCTGTTTCACCACTGGCTCTTACACATTCCATAACACGCTCCTTTTCTATTACATCTCGGGAGCTGTTGGGTGTACGTGATGACACACAGACTGCTCCTTCCCAAAGCCACGTTGGTTCTGTGCTCTGGCAGGCATGGAGAGCAGTGGATGGATGGAGACATTGCCCTCAAACGGAGCCTGCAGCCCAACGCTTCTGAAGACGTGCTGCTGTGAGCAGATTGGTATCTGCCACACAAACCCCATGGGGACAGGAGGTGCTTTCCCAGACACAGAGCAGACCAACCTGGCGAGACTGGCTTTGGCTCTGTGCACATCTTCACTGTCTTATGGCAGCTTTCCCCTGCCTGTATAACACGAGATGGGAACCAAGCCCTAGGGCTGAACCCACAAGTAACACCAGTAACTGCTCCTGAAACAGGAGCACTAGGGAGCAAGCTGGGAACCACAGCAAACCCCAACAAGATAAATACTGTTTAAAAGCACCTCCTTCCTGGCTGGATTCTTGTGAGTGGTCCAAAGAACAACGTTTCCTTTTATAAGAAGTCTTTTAATTTACATTCTGAGTTGTATTCAAAAAAGTCACAAGCTATGAAAGTAAATCCAATTGAAATTTCAGACTGGTTATTTATCCGAGAAATTCCAGCACACGGTTCATTGCTTTCAGCAGTGCAGTGATATCTGTGAGTACAGTAGGTATTAGTTATCATCATGATTTTTCCTAGGCATGTACTGTAAGCTATAAAGGATGCCCTGAACCCACACAAAGGAAAGCTAAAGTAACTGTAGCTCGGTGTAACAGCTAGAATGCATCCCATCTGCCTGCCACTCCTGTATGTATCTTGCTGTGAGCTGCCAAAATAAGGGAGTTAAAATGGAGTGGAGCGAGATGTTTGTCCCAGAGACTCAGGGCACAGTGACTGCAAGCACAACCCAGCTCAGAAAGCCAGCACCTGCTAAGCAGGGCGTTCATTTTATTTGCCAGTGTTCACCTCAGCCCTCTACCACGTCCATTGCTAACCGCATACAAGCTTGCATCACACAGATCTGGCTCCCAGGTGATTCTGCAGGCTGTTATTGAGCTGTGTTTGCTATGTCTGGGCTCTGCAGAGAGCACTCAGTGCTCAGCAGCACGCGGGGCACCAGTTGCACGCAGACATCCCCAGCAGCTCGCTGGGATGCTGCTTCTGTTTCAAGCATCGCAGCTGAGATAAGCTATCCAAAGAGAATAAAAAGAGAAGGACCTATCCCAAGACAGCTAGCACACTATGGATCAAGCTGCATTGATGGCAGCCACTAAATGTGCTTTGGTTCTTCGTTTGAAATACCAAAAGGAATCTGAGTCCCTGGAGTAAGTCCGTGCTCCTCTTACTACCCAGGATCCAAGCTCTAAAAGGCTGCCAGTGAAATCCAGGCTTGTGTAACCTCTTGAGAATAGTTTTCCTATAAAGCTGCAAAACCAAGAGCAGATAGCCTTGTACGATAGCTCAGAGGTAGACGCGCAGGGGAGGTTGCTGAAAAAGTCTTGGGTAGCAGTCAGGAGGAATCAGTCTCACTTTAGAAAGCTTATTTCTCTCTCTGGGCTGCCTGGAAGCTGAAGCTCCCGCTGTGTGTCCTTGCCATCTCCCAGCACAGCAGCTGCATTACGAGCGGTCGCAGTTCTGAGCATGAGCTGCTTATGGGAGGTTTATGTTGGCTTTGCAGGCAGCTCCTTGGTTGGGCTCGGTGACTGCGGCTGGTCAGCCTTGTTCTGGCTTGGAGGAGGAGGCCACGTGGTCTTCTGATGGAGATGGCTGAAACGAAAAAGCGGTTTTTGTAAGTCGGGTAAAGGATACAAAAGATAAAGTGAAGACTTTAGGATGAGAGGCGGTGGCCCTACGTTGCGTGAGGAGAGATTTGGGCTGGATATTAGGACAAAATGGTGAGGCATTGGCACAGGCTGCCCGGGGAGGTGGTGGGGTCACCACACCTTGAGATGTTCAAGAACTGTGGGGTTGTGGCACTGAAGGACACAGTTATTGGGCACGGTGGGATGGCTTGGACTCCATGATCTCAGAGCTCTTTTCCAACACCGATGATTCTGTGATACTATGATTTGCTACTGACCAGAGAAAAGAGGAGGCCGTGGGTCTCACATGGCTGATTGTGCTGGCTATGTGTTTTGTCTGAAAATGATTTTCCTGACCTGAAAATCGTGGATTGCAAACGCCTCCTTTGTACCTAACTGCCTCCATGCTGGCAGACTCTAAAGTTCACTTAAGGTGATCAGTTAATACAGTTGTCACAGCCATTCAGGGCTCAAAATCATGCTCTTTCAGCAGATATCTTCAGGACGTGGCTCTGTTGGATGTAATTCATCCCATACTTTGCTCTGCTGGGTGAGAAGGCTTTTGCTGCCCAGGAGCAGACTTCCTGCTCTCTTATGACCATATGAAGGTCTCTATCAGTTAATCTGGTTCAAAGCTGTCAAGGAAATGAATTGAAAAAATAGGAGTTAGGATGTAAAAGGTACAGAGCAAGATAGATTTTGACACCTACTCCTTGTAGTTTGGGAGCCCTTCAGCAGGCAGGCACTGGTCCCTGTCACACAGCGGGGCTGCAAGTGTAAAACCAAGAAAAAGCAAAGGGTTAGAAAGGATGCCCAGTACAAATAACATTGCTACATCATGATAACACACACATAAATGATGCAGGCACTCTGGAAATGCTGACTCTATTAGGAGTGCTTCTCAAAGGCTACCATTATTTTCCTTGCATCCTGTGCTCTGAGAGGAGGCAAGGAATTTAGTGCAGGAAAGGCTGTGGCAGTGTGTCCAGTTGGTGAATGGCATCAAAGAGTAAGGAGTGGGCACACACCTGGGGCTGTATGCTCACCTGGTTATGATAATGGGATTAGAAGTTCTTCTTTTGCATGGAAAGAGACAAGTAGGGTCAAGTAACTGCTGCTAAGAAGCCTCTGTGGATCACAGCTGACAACCTCAGGCTGGAAAGTTAATTCAGGTGCTTGGTGACTGATTTTCTCCCTTTTGCAGCCATGAGAGTGGAGGGGAGCCTGGGTTGCCAGACTTGTATGCCAAGGAAGCAGGGAGATTACTCTTCCCCTCTAGTCAGCACTGCTGCACTCGTGCCAGGATGGAGAAAGGTTTTGGTTCTCAGTTCAAAGCTGCTGAGAAGCTGGATAAAATTCAGTAAAGGCAGCCCTGGGGCTCAGAACCTGCAAGGGGAGCTTGAGGAGGGCTGAGGAGCTGAACTTATTTAGCTTGGCAAAGAGGAGGCTGAAAAGCAATCCCACAGCACTCACTCCTACTTCAAGGGTAATTACAAAGACGTTGAAGCCAAACTCTTGTTGGCAGTGGCAGACAGCACAACTGGGGGCAACATCCACAGATTGCACCTTGGGGAGTTCAGACTAGACATTAGGAAAATCTTTTTCTGCGTGGAGCACAATGCAGCTTGGGAAGACATTCTCCAGAGAGGCTGCTGATCTCCATTTCTGGAGGTGTTCAAGATACAGTTGGCTAAAAGCACTGCAGATCTGGTCTAGTGTGTTGGTCCTCCCTGGAACAGAAGATTTGACTGCTGATCTCAAGTAGCTCCTTTCATAGCATTACTGTGATTCTATGAAACCATCCTCCTTGCTCCCAGTTTCTTTGCAGGACAAGTACCTTTCCTCTGGTCCTGGGCACAAACCACACTCTTTGACTCTTTAGACCACAAGCCTGATTGCCAGATCCATCTACAAGTCATATGGGTATATAGAGGGCAATTACATCTCAGTTAGCATGAAAGAATCAGGAACATTCAAGGGAGACTTTGCTGGTACAGCAGACAAGTATGGAGGGTGGTGAAAAGTGTAATTAATGCTAACAATTAACATCATTGAGACTTGCTTGGATTCAGGGTTTCTCCAGTCAGCTGAGTGCTTACCGTCCTTGTTGGAGAGCATAGGTGCTAGCAGCTCTTTAGCTTCTGATAGCAAAAGGTCAACAAGATCTGAAGATGGAAGAGATGTATCTGAGACCGCGTCTGTTTTATCCTCTTCTGTTTCACTGCTGACTCTTACAAATACGGAAAGTGCCATCAATACTTCTATCATGGAACAATCATTGACAACCCTGGCCAGCTTCTTCTGAAGGATACTCAATGTGACTGCTTTCAGGGGGGACTGCCCCTCCATCTCAGCATTACAGGAATCTCCTTCAGATATACTTGTATTGTTACAGATAGAGACTTAAGATATACCACCAAAGTACTTTTTTAGGATTTCCATTTTGCTTAGAACTCCTCAAAACCTTTTTTTCCTTCATTACCATCTTGAAAACCTCACCATTTTAAAGAATTGTTTCCCCTTAACATCACTCTTACAAATCAGCTTTCTTTAAGGGGCTGTCACTGCCAACAGGATCGAGACCTTTCAACAGGTGATTCGATTTGAAACAAAAGAAAGCAAAACACAGCCAGACTTCCCATAATAGAATTCTGATACAAGGGTTAGAGGAGCCCTGACCTTCCTTTCTGCAGCCATTCCTGAAGTTAAAAGTCATGTTTGCTCTTTGCTTCCACTCACTCTATCAGCTTCCACAGCTGCTGATAGAGAAGTACATGGCCCTAAAGCCAACGAGTGATTCATATTAGGAAACGCAGGTGAGTCACAACTCGGCTTCATTCAAACAGCTTGCTAAGGGGCTGTGCTAACAGGAGCAGCTTAACCACAGGAGTGCTGCACCTACTCATTTCCCCAAAAAACAGAGGCCAGCTGCCCCTGAAGTGCCAACTGATCTGCAGCCCCCACAGCATCATTTCCCAATGGTTTCCTTCCCAAAGTGACAGCATAGGTAAGCACTGTGCGAATCACCTTCCCCTGAGAAAGGTCAGAAAATGCAATGTTCCTGGTTTGCCATTCCCAGAAGCCATCTCCTACCTTTTCTCATCCTGTAAGTGACCGGGCGTGCTCAGGACCTTGTGAACATTCTGCCACAAAACAAAATCGAAACAAAATGAGAGGTTTCAGACTTGTAGGGACAAATAATTCCTGAGAACAAACCCCATGGGCTTCTGCTGCTGATCAGTTTTAATATGACAGTAATCAGCTTCTGCTTATTCATTGCCCTTGAAGCAAATATCTCAAGGCCTTTTGCAGCACAGGCAACATTCACAGTCCATGCAAATACACAGACACTTCTAAATTATGCATTTTAATGCCAGCAAATGAAGTATGCTGAACACAACACAAAAATACTCTTCTAAAGAGTGGTTTGGCAGGCTACATTTCAGCAAGCCCATGATCATCACTACCAAACAGCCCCTGCTTTCTGAATGGTACCTACACGTGTAGTTTCTCCCCGTGGTTAACAAATGCTCAAATACTACTGAGGGATGTATAGCAAGGAGACATTCTGGCCCTGGAGACAAAATCCTGCGATTTTTGTCCCTTGGACCAAGCCAAACCCACTTGCAAAGTCCAGCCTGAAACTTCACACAGCCCAGCACCTGGTGCTGCACATCCAGAGGTGTTTAAATTCATAGTCACAGCACGGCCTGGGTTGTAAAGGCCCACAGCACTCACCCAGTTCCAACCCCCTGCTGTGTGCAGAGTCGCCAACCAGCAGCCCAGGCTGCCCAGAGCCACATCCAGCCTGGCCTTGGATGCCTGCAGGGATGGGGCATCACAGCCTCCTTGGGCAGCCTGTGCCAGTGAGGCGCCTAAACCTCCTCTGTCTCAGTTTAAAACCATTCACTTCTTTTCTCCCTACTGTTTCCTGTTGATTTCAAGTGCTCCTGGGACAAGTTATTGCTCGTTGTGGCATCTGGAAGTCCTAATGCTTGCCATGCTGGCTGGTTTACTACCTGTATTTCCACCACAGGCAATGAAGTGAAAGAACAGACAATTGAAAAAAAAGCTCTGGAAGGGTAAAATTACTCCTCAAATTCACGCTTGCTGTGCGTAGAAGCAACCAATGTGTTTTAGAAAGGGAAGGACAAAATGCAAAACAATTCTGACTATCATGTCCAGCACCAGGGGACACAGGTGCTGGGTCAGCAAGGCCTCCAGGCTCCATCATCTGCCTCGTGCCATTGCACAGCTTGTGGGTACATGAGCATCTCTGAGCTCACTGCTCAGCTTCTCCTAACCAACAGGCAGCGCCTTGTTAGAAGCAGAAGGAATAAAACAACCTCTCTCTTATGGACCAGGAAATGAGTTGGACTTGCAAAATCCCTCATAAGGGAAGAGGCCACAGTGATGCCAGCAGTGCTGGTGGCAGCTCAGCACATCACCTGCACAAACAGGAGCAGTTTCCTATTGCAGATCTCCAAACGCTTCCGTGAGACTTCAGATTTCCGTAACTGGCCATCAGCCAGGGACAGCTGTCTTTTCAGCTCCAGGATGTCCTCCTGTCCAGGAGAAAAAGGTGATGAGGACACTCCAGCCCCAGCTTTTGGAAATGCCAGCTTATGGCCTTTGCTATAAACAGAAAGGCACAGTTCTCTTGGAATGGACAGTGGGAACTGTACAGATAATAGCGCACACCCAAAGTCAGCGCTGACCTTGTAATGTTTATGCTACCATGATTTTCTCCTTTCTCAGGAGGGGGTGGGACCTCCAGAGAAGGATCAGGAGTGTTGTTCAGTCCTGTCTGTGTGCGTCTGTATTCCCAGGCTCAGGAGTTTCATTACCTCTATCTCAGAGACGTGTTTTGCTTTCTTCCCTGCCAGCTGCATCTTCAGTTCTGCAATTTCAGCTTCTAGCAAGTGGATCACTTCCTCATAGTCCTGCTCTGCACTGTGTGCCTGTCTCTGCACCACCTCAGCCATCTGCAGCTTGCTGTGCAGCGTCCGGTTCTCCGAAAGGAAGCCCAGGGCTTTCTGGAAGCAGTGAGAAGCAATGTGAATGCACTGCATCCCCTTTCTGCGTCAGAGACAACCTGGGGGTGCTTATGTTAAAAAGAAAGAAGAAAAAGGAAGAAGAAAAAAAACAACAAATTGTGCCATATCCAATGAGCCAGCTCTTCACTCACCTGGTTCAGCCTCTGAAGCTCATCTTCCATTGACTTCTTACTGTTCTCCACCTCTTTCAGGAGAGACTAAGGGAAATATTTTCACCAGATTAGAAGCAGCAAGCGATAGGACATCCCCTAAAAGGGATCCTGGTGAGAGGAGAGGAGAGGAGAGGAGAGGAGAGGAGAGGAGAGGAGAGGA
>JAPSGF010000014.1:984696-1019108 GCA_035772895.1 Perdix hodgsoniae
AGGAGAGGAGAGGAGAGGAGAGGAGAGGAGAGGAGAGGAGAGGAGAGGAGAGGAGAGGAGGAGATCCGGCCTGGGGTCTACATGGAGGAGAGGTCCCACCTTCAGCCTTTGGACTTCTTGCCGCAGGTCGGTCATCTCCAGCTGCAGCTGCTCCATCTCCTCACTGCCATTGCAGCTGAGTGAGTCAAGGGTCTGCAGGCAGAGGGCAGAGGACAGGCATCTTTAGGTACCACTCAAAACCAGCGAGTTGCATTGCAGGTATATTGCTTTCCATCCCTAGAATAGCTATAAATCAGACTAATTTGGAAAAGGAGATGGCATTTGTGGAAAGAAGATCAAAAGGAATACTAAATAATTCAACTGAAGGCTTCCCCTCCATCCCAGTATTTGAGACTCTGATTCCTGACAGACACAGAGTAGATGTTCTACAGTGAATATTTAATTTTGAGTCAAGAGAAATTAGTTGGAATTGATAAATTAAGGCTAGTTTTCCTTCTGCATCACTGTGACTGACACAGGCTGCTGCTTTCACATCACCCCATAGGAGGTGATTCTTTTTTAAAAGAGGTGAGCCTACTACACAGTTTCATGGAATCTGATCACAGAATCATAGAATGGCCTGGGCTGCAAAGGCCCACAGTGCCCATCCAGTTCCAACCCCTGCTGTGTGCAGGTCACCAACCAGCAGCCCAGGCTGCCCAGAGCCACATCCAGCCTGGCCTTGGATGCCTGCAGGGATGGGGCATCCACAACCTCCTTGGGCAACCTGTGCCAGTGCCTCACCGCCCTCTGGGTGAAAAACTTCCTCCTAATATCCAACCTAAACCTCCCCTGTCTCAGTTTCAAACCATTCCCCCTTGTCCCATCACTGTCCACCCATGCGAACAGCCATTGCCCCTCCTGTTTATATGCTCCCTTCAAGTACTGGAAGGCCACAACAAGGTCTCCCCAGAGCCTTCTCTTTCCCATGCTAAAGAACCACGATATGGTTTGGGTTGGAAAGGACCTCACAGCCCACCCAGCCCCAATCCCTGCCATCAGCAGGTTCACCTCCCATAGACCAGTCTGCTCAGGGCCCCATCCACGGCCATGGACACCTCCAGGAATGGGGCACCCACAGCTTTCTGGTCAGCAGTGCCAGCACCTCATCACTCCCTAGGCCAAAAATTTCCTCTTAATACCCAACCTAAATCTTCCACACCCACCCCTGCACAGCCTCACAACATCAGCTCCTCAGGAGCAGGGCTGAAGGACACGCACTGACCGGGGAGTGGAACGCTGATGTATCCAGCAGGCTGGCCACCTCATGCTGCGTGAACAGCACGGAGCTGGAGTCCAGGCCAGCCTCATCCAGCTCATCCTGCATCACATCCCTGAGCGCCTGGAGGAGATCTGAGGGAAAAAGGCAGGAGAGAAATGCAAGAGCTTGGGGAAACCCATCGGCTGCCAAGAGCGGGTTTAGAGACACTTATAAAAATACATAACCTAAATATATAAACATAGAATTATAATTTAGAATCATCTATTAGAACACCGTGGTTCTCAGAGTTCCAAACATTTGAACCCAAAGCAGCGTTCCCCTGCCCCACATCATCCACCTGCCTGCTGGTGTTCCTCTGGCCTAAGCAGTACAACCCAGACCCATGGCTTCAGCACTTTGGAGAAGCACCGTATTGATGAGTGTGAACATCAACATTTGGTCTGCAGTCAGGTGCAGTGGGGCGGAGGCACCCTTGGTGTCTGCTACTTCTTATAACTGCTTTCAGGCTACATCAGGGCTCAACTGAGTGTTTGTGCCCAGCCTGCTGCCTTCCAACAGCTGTTTCTCTCCTCTCTCAGCCATCACCAAGGCTGCTCAGATGCTAAAAGCCCACGGGGAGCTGCCTGCTCACCTCCATAGGCCACTGTCCCCTGCGAGTCCGTGGTCAGGCTCTGCCGCAGCTGCCTCTTCTTCTCCTCGGTCACCTCCAGGCCAAGGTACTGCAGAACCTGCCTCGGGAACAACAAGCACTTAATAGAAAAATACTAAATAGAAAGAATGCTTTGAAGCGTGTGCTGGGAGAACACGGTGCTGGGCTTTTCCTGGAAGTGGCTCCAGGCATCAGCTGCTGAGGGAGCAGGGTTGGGCTGGATTTCCAGTCTCTCCTTTCCTACAGCTGTACAGAAATGCTTGTTCCAGGAGATGCATTCACGGCTCTCCAAGAACATTTTATGCAGATGGCAAACAGATTTGCAGCTATTAGATGGGCAGGAGCTTTATTAAATGCTCAGAGCTCTTTCTCTTGCAGCCTGAACCGTGCTTGGGATTGAGAGGATAAAAACTATTCACAGCATATTTCCTGAGGCAACAAGACACATTCAAATACTTTCCCTCTTCACTGCACCTATTGCTCTCATTATGAGGATGCTCCTGCAGATATTTATCAACCCAAGCCCTGGGCACTGCGCAGAGGTGGCTAAACCTGTGCGAACACCACTTTGGTGCCAGAGGCAACAACTAAAAGGCTTTAAAAGACAAATTCCAGCTCAATTGAGAAGCTGGGAATGAGCTGGGATTGAAGTTAAAGCTTCACCCTTGTCTCCTGCTCAAAAGTCCTACACTCCACGTGGGTGCCCCCACCGTGTCCTGGTCTGTACAGTGTGCATCCCTACCAGTGCTACAGCAGCCACCTCTCCCAGCAATGGATTCTGGAAGGGAATGCCAAGTGCCTGAGCTCCTCACATTGCAGAGAGGCTGGTTTATAGGCAAGGCAGGGGCAACCCTAAATCCCTGTCTCAGGGAACACGAGGTGGGATAGAGGATAGGATGGGATAGAGGAAAAGAGGATAGGGCAGAGGATGGGGGAGAGGATAGAGTATGGAGTGGGATAAAATGGGATGGGTTGGGAGAGAGGGTAGGGGTTAGAGGGTAGGACAGAGTGTAAGATAGAGAATAGGGTTGGACAGAACAGAGGATGGAGGATAAAGGTTAGGATGGAATGGGATGGGGAGAGAATGGGGGATAGTATAGAGAATAGGAAGGGATAGAGCATAGAATAGGACAGAACAGAAGACAAGGGATAGGATAGAGGATGGGATGGAATGGGGTTGGGATACGGTGGGACGGGAGACAGAATAGGGGATAGGATAGAGGATAGGAAGGGATAGAGCATAGAATAGGACAGAATAGAGGATAAGCGATAGGATAGAGGATGGGATGGGAGAGAGAAAGGGGGATAGCGCAGGGGATGGGGGGGAGAGGATAGGATAGGGGGTAGAAGAGAAGAAGGGAGAGGAGGAGAACTGCGGGTTCAGAACTCAGCAGCCCGTGTGCGGGCAGGAGCCCCGCGCTGCCGGGCGGTGGCAGCAGATGCTCGCCGGAGCCCCGCACTGCTGAGCGCTCCCGCACTGCCCTTAAAACAGCAGTGCCCGGAGGTGGGGGGGAGGAAGGCACCCCAAAACCAGAGCGGGGAGCAAAGCCTCCACGACAGACGCCGAGGGAAGGCGTTGCTGGGGGGTTTTGGGCTGCCTGCAGCACTGGGAGGGGGCCAAGAAGAACCAAGGTTCTTCCAATATCTCTCGGCACACAGCTGGGATGCTCAGCTCACCCTGCTCTCCCTCTGGAGCTCCTAAAGCTGGACGCAACCTCCAGCAAACTCAACTGAAAAGTTGAGAAGCAGGGCTTTTCCAGGATCTTCTGTAACGATGGGATTAATTAATTGCAGCACGTGAGCAGTGCAATGGCACCATGGAAATCCGCACTTTGAGCTCTGTGTACTTGGGCTGCTGCTGCCCCTGGGTGGTTCAGGTGAGAGCAGAGGGGACTAAAGCTGCAGCAGCCCCTGCTTTGTACAGGGTGCTGTGTGCTGCTTAGGGCGCTGATCAGGCACAGCAGCTTTATTCTGCGCAAACAGCCAGGCTGATTCCCTCTGACCATTTCTATTCAGTTTTGCCATTTTTAATCCCTCTGAAAAGCAAGTGACACAGTGACCTCAATGCAAACACCTGGTGCAGCCCTCCCATGTCCAAATGCAATATCAGTGCAAAACGGAAAGCTCTCAGTAGCTCCCATAACCAAGTTGTGCTGCGTCTGCTCTCAGCTCAGGGCCAGGTTCCTGCAGCAGCATCCCAGGCTGCATGCAGACCACCCACCCACCCTTAATTAGTATTCAGCATAGGGAGGGTGGCACATCCGTGGGCGTTTTTCTGCACAGAGCACCTCAGGAGGATGGGGAGGAGATGTCACTTTGGGACCATGCACTCACCAGCTCCAGCTTGCCATCCTTGAGGCGAATGTGGGGATCCAGTGCTACTTTGGGTTTGGAGCCCGTGGCTGCTCTCAGGCTGGGGGCTGAGCAGGGTGCTGAAACACCAGGGGTAAATGTTAATGGAAAGAGGGCTTGGGTAGAGGAAAGAAGTGCCTGCGAAGCACCGTTCAAGTTACATAAAGTAGAATGTGCAGGCAGCAGAACACACCTGAAGAGCAGGATTTGTTAAATGTGGTCCCAGATGCTGGGGGAGATGGCAAACCATACTAAATGTGGGCTTCCTCGTGGTTTAAAATGGGATGCTCTGCCTGAGGACCACAGACTGCCAAAATGCCACTGAGGAACTTTCCAGCCATAAGTTTTTGGCCTGTAATTGTGGTGATATATTTAAAAGAAGAAATAAATCTACCTGGATCTTGTCTAGGCTAATTGATTAAGCAAAACCAAAAGCTAAGGAGCAAAGTTGTATGATGGGAAGCCTTGGCTTTTCACAGCTCCCATGGGATTAAGCGATGTAGAAAAATAACAATGCAAGATGACTTCTCTCCCCAGGACTGCAAAAAGCTTTGGGCTCCTTTCCCAGGCTGCCCAGGCAGGGTGTTGGGGTGGGAGCTGCATGCACTGCGTCTGAAACGTTCCTGTGAGAGGAGAAAGGGCAGCAGCTGTGCAGGTCGGAGCTATCTTATGATGGGGAGAACCCTCTGCTGACAGCTGGCTGCTCCCTGCAGGTGCCATTCCCAAAGCACAGTAGTGATACAGGGCCCAGATAACACTGCCATGGCACTTGTGCTCCTTCATCACTGGGGGAAACCCCACAGTTACCCCTGGGAGAAGCTCAGGGTGGCTCTGCTCACCCTACAGCATGGCAATCCCTCATCGTGCCAGCAGCACGGGATTCTCCCAAGGACCAATTCTTTTTTCCTGCCTGAGATCTGCTTTACATCCTGGGCTCCCATCTCTGGTCCAGCCCTTCAGTGGTGCCCAACAGACACACGCCTCATTCTAATCCCAGGATTCATCTGCTCTGCTAATGGCAGCAGCTGGGAAGCAGGAAGATGTAACACATGGGGCTGCTGGATTGGCCATCAGCACTTCACTCCCTAAGTTCAAGGGCAGAGCTGTTACCTCTGAGCATGGCTGATCAGGATTAGCTCAGTGAGGCTCTGCTGTCAGCTCTGGACATGTGGATATCCAGGGCGTCTGCTGGTCTCCCACCTCCAGGCAGTCCTGTCCTGGGCTCTGAGCATGGCTTGCTGTTCTTTCAAAGCCACTTGTCTGCTTTCATGGGTGACAACACCAACACAAAGCCTTCCCAGCACTCGGCATGAAGCAAACGTGTGTAATAAAATCCCCCAGCCAAGGCAGGAAGCAATTAGGTCATTGCTATTTTGCTGGATTGCCTCCGTGGCCTGGGGGGGTTTTCTCCCATCACCAAAAGCAATGTCTGCTGGTCGTGGCCACGCAAAAGCCTCCCTGAAACCAAGACTGTGCCAGCTGGGGACTCACTGCCATGGTAACAAAGCCCACCTTTCCAGGCAGAAGTAACCTCCGTACCACAAAAATATATGGGATCTTGCTGAAAGTAATCTCCCCAGGCCCCGAATCATGGGTGTAACTGAGCTTTCCTGTGATTCCTTTATGGAAAGGTGAAGCTGCATGGAGATGTGAGCTCAGCCCCCCACTGCCAGCCCCCTGGGGACAGCATGGGGCTGTCCCACCAGGTTACCAGCTCACAGTGGGCTCAGAGCATGGGCAGCATGACAAAGTAAGCAAAATTTAAGCTTGGACATAAGAGAAACCTGACAATCTCACCTAGAAGCAATTTTGATTTGAACGCCTGAGAGCAACCTTAATGCCTGCACAATATCTGGGACTGCCATCTGCAGTACAGCTTTAAGGGAACAGCCTTTTTGCTGTGCTCTGTCTCCATGAGACAATTCTTTGTTCATTCCCATCAGAAAGGGAATGCTGCCTGCAAGGATCTTTGCACCTGGGCAGAGGTGCTGCTGCAAACAAACCCATGGGAAAAGCACTGTCTCCTATTGCCTGTAGGAGACAGCAGTCCTCCTAACCTCTTAGTAAAGACTTTTGCTATGATGGATCAATCAACACAGGCATAACAACTACCTGCTGGGGATGCCACCTTCCTTCTCTCCTACTGGGATGAGTGTCATTATCACAACATCAGATGCCACTGCAGCAATATAAATCCTGCTGGAAATGAATCTCATTGTCCTCAGCACCAAGGAGCCACAGCTGTGCTTGTGGCCAACACAGACCCAATGAGGAGCAAGGCTCTTACCTGAGACAGTGAGCTCTGGTGGGCAGATATCTGGTGACAAAGAAGGCACAGGAAAATGGTTTTCGTGTCTATTCTAGAAAAAGAAGACAAAGAAGGCATAGAAAATCGCTGAGCATAATCTGGTGGTGTAAACAGAGCAGAGGAGCTCAGGAGAGAGCAGCCCAGCTGTCCCTGAGCCATCCCAAAGTACCTGCACACAGAAAATGCCAGTTCACCGTTGCTCTAACTGCAGCTGAAAACTGAGGGTGAGTTTGGCTTGCTGAGCTTTCTCCATAGGGGTTCTCCTTAAGCCTCTGCATTCAGAACACTGGTGAGGTCCTCAGTCTGACCGTGCTCACCCCAAACGTAACTCAGAATGAGTGTGACAGGAAGCAGAGATGTGTGCCCACCCTTTCTCAAGTATCAGCTCATGAGCGGAAGCCTGAGGATGAAGGGAAAGGAGCCACAGGCCAGCTGAGCTGAGCCTTCATTAGAAGTTCCATCTTTCCAGCAACAAAGTGAGGAAAGGAGAAATTTAATTCCAGCCAGCAGTTTGTTTTCACATACACAGAGAATTACACAAGCTGGATGATAAAGGATCTCTCCATACTACTCAGCTGTGTATATATAGGCTAAGGCTGGCTTTCATAAGCAAGCCTGCAGCTTGGCACAGCCAAAGGCAACATGTGCTTGGCATTCTTGCAAGTCTTGTCTCCACAGGGTCCAGAAAGGAGAATCTTTTGAGAATGATGCTCATATAAAAGGAAACACCATCCAGCCTTTTCTTATGGCATTTGAGGTGGAAAAGGGTGGGCGATACACCAGGCATTGCAACAATCCAGGAAAGGAATGCTAACTGCACGCAGCCCAGCCACAGGCCTAAATTATCGTGGGGGTTGCATGGTTAAATTCCATATCACTGCGTACAGCTCCAGCCCTCACCTCTGCAAACACAGCACAGGGAAAGGAAGCGTGAGCCTGACTTATCATTAGGCTGGCAAGGAGTAGACATGGGCTGCTTAGGAATGTTACAGGTTTGTCCTCATCAGAGGTCTTTAAGAACAAAGAGTTGTTCCTGCCTTAGGTAGGAAACTAGATCAAACCGACTCTCGTAATCCCTTCCAGCCCTATGGCTGCTGTGGAATGAGATGCAGGTTGCTATCCAGGCAGTGTTGTTTTTTTAAATCTGAGACTCCTGAAACAGGTCTGGATGGAGGCTCTGGAGACAAAGCTCCTGTCATTTGCCCCGAACCCAAGACACAGAAGACACAATATTTCAGCTTTAAACTACCTGATGGCAGAACATACGCCAACCCTATAGACTGTTCACAGTCTAGAAAGGCTACCAAGGAGTCCCCGAAAAAGGGGTGTTTTGACCAGATGAAGATCACAGGACTGTGGTCTGTGGTCTCAGACCTGAATTTTCAGCCTACCTCTGGGGACCTCACGTGGACCTTCAGTCTGCAGGAGCTCAGCCCGTTTCCCACAGCCTTTGGTGGTGGCGATGGGATGTTGTTATGAGCTGACAGTCCGGGATGTAACCGTCCCCTTCCAGGAATAAAGGCCACTTCTGTGTTTCCCTCATGTCTGAAATGAACAAGTAGAAAATATTTTAAGAATGAATAAAGCGTGGCTGAAATTTGTAGAACTTCTGTGCCCATGGTTCTTTCTTCAGGGCAATCTCACTTAAGCCAATGGAATCCACACCAGTGTAGTGGGATCTCCACCAGCCGGGTTGCTTGTTTGGGCTTAAGTTCTATAATGCAAGCCTGTTGGGCAGTTATGGGGGATATTCACAAGGACAGGGCATTGGAAAGGTCTGTGTTACACTTTGGGGTGGTCCAGGCTGCCAACATTTCTTTGTATCACAGCCACCTTGAAGTGCCATTCAAACAAAAAGAGCATCCTGCTTCCTGAAGCCAAAGGTTGGCAGGACAGTAAGTGTTTCTCCCCAAAATTGTTACACCGTGATGGTGACAGGAGACGTACTGCATGCCTACCTGAATTTGGCTTTTGCAATAATTTTTCTGGCCTCTTCCAGTGTGCTGCCCACCAAAGAATCTCTGTTGATAGCAATGAGTTGGTCACCGGGTCGGAGCCGACCGTCCTAAACAAAGAGAAAGAGCACTGGGAAAGAATGTCCCTCTGCCCAACTCCTCCTGCAATACAAATCTCCATTAGTCCGTGCAACGCATTACTCATCTCTCTGTTTCAGAACAGCTGGAGCTTCTAGAAGTTGCCATTCAAAGGCACTGAGGGTTCCTACACTGACTTACCTTGTAGCAGTCACCATCTGGTGTAAGCTCTTGGACATAAACCATGGGACCATCAGGCCTGTTGGCTCCACCGCTGACCGTCAGCCCTAAGCCAGAGGATTTTGCTATAGAAATGCTCTGGATTCCTGATTCAATGGAGTAGCTGCAAGGGAGAGAGGTTAGCAGGTGACTCAAGATGTCCTGGTTTATTTCCCCATGTCTATAGACAAATTCTGCCTGGTTTTCTTTGTACATAGGGTCCCCCCAACTTCTCCTGATCTTTCCTGCCTCTGCATCTCTTTATCATAGAATCATAGAATGGCCTGGGTCGCAAAGGACCATGATGCTCATCCAGTTCCAACCCCCTGCTATGTGCAGGGTTGCCAACCAGCAGACCAGGCTGCCCAGAGCCACATCCAGCCTGGCCTTGAATGCCTCCAAGGATGGGGCATCCATCCACCCCACATGGGAAGGAGGAGGTGAGGACTCCAGTTTCTCAGCAGGCATTGTCTATCGTTAGGAAAATAATTGCCTTACCTAATCCTGAACGTGGGGCTGTTTTCATTTAAAGAACTGTGCTTTTAAAGACAGAAGAAACTAAAGGCTTAGCCAGTATAGATTTGGCACACTTGTGCCCTAAGCACACAAAGAATTAATGAGGTTTTCATTCAAAATCCAACGTAAATTACCAGATTAGTAAACTACTAAACATCCATAGCAGAAGTCAAAGTGAAGCTCACAGCTGACTTGATATCTCAAGCCAAGTTTGGCCTCAAAGCCTTGCAAGACGCCCTGAGAATCAAGCTCTCAAACACCTTCACAGCAATAAATGCCACGCAATAAGAGTGCTTAGGAACCCCACAGTGTGCTGCTGTGCCGTGGGCTGACAGCAATCCATGCTTCAATGTGCCATGCACCTTAAAATATGAAAAATCACTGTCCTAAGAAATGCAGAACCCCCAGAGGGGGTTAACTGAGGAGGCAAGATGTCTGCTTTATCCAAACCAGCTGCCAAGGAGATGAGCTGGCCTCTCCTCTGAAAGGGTCTCTCACTCTGTGCAAGCAGCTTAATCCTCTGGTGCCAAATATTTGTGCTCTGCAAATCCCTAATAAAGGGCTGATATTTAGCAAGAGGATTTACTGGTTCTGCAGCGAGGCCTGATTCTCTGCAGCAGCAACTCGACTTGTTTACAGTGTCAAAGGAAGAGGAGCTGTGGGCCCTGGGGACGAAGAGGTCCCAATTCCAGCGCTGCTGACACCCTTCATGATGCGCGTCTCTCAAAGGGCAACCCCACGCACCCTGCAGAGGAGACTCGGCCAAAAACAAGCTCTGCCTGCCCAAACCTCTGACCCTGTGAAATATGAAAGGGCCAGATGACCACATGAAAACACACACTGCAGGAAACGCTCCTGAGGCCAGAGGACGAGGTGTCTGCAGTCGGCCACGGCTCACGGCAGCGCTCTTGCTCGCGTTGCACCAAGTCGGCGTGCCAGGAGCAGGACAGTGGGAAATGTGCTCTTCAGGCACCTTCTGATGGCACGGGTGGCCTCGCAGAGGTGCTCAATGGGGTTTGGGGAGGCGATGGGTACCGTCCTCATGGTTGGTGGGAAGCCACAGCTTCTCCCCATGTTTCAGAGAGGAGGAAGATGAGTTGGTTGCGTGGTTAACCAGGGTCCACATGTGTTGACCATTTTGTTGGGGAAGCTTTTCAGCTTTGGGGTACAGGTTTGTCAGGAAGAGGAGAGCTGTTGCCGTGACAAGGACAGCTAGGGGACAATCTGGAATGGGTACTGTAACGGCAAGCCATCGTGGTGATGCAATAAGTATAGAAGACATAAGGATGAAAAGCCATCACGGTGCTGCGATAGCATAGAACACATAAGGATAAGCAAGCCATCCTTTAAACACTGTAGCCATGCTCTGTTTTTCCCTATAAAACAATGTTAGACATACGGTGGCGTCTTTCTGACCAGCAAGTGGTCTGGAGCTCCTCACTTTTTACTATACACTCGTCTCCTTAAAGAGGCTACATTTGAGAGGGGCACCCCTTCCCTCCCCTCCCGCCCCACTTACAAAGAACGACAATACAGAAACCAAGCACTGAAATGCCCCAACAATTTACTACCAGCTGCTCACGAAAACCAGTGCATCCAAGCCTCTGAAAACCTGGTGGTGCGAGGCTAACGGTCGGACTCAATGACCTCAGAAGTCTTTTCCAACCAAAATGATTCCATTCTATGATGCTATGAAAAGCACCATGGGCACCTTGCCCTGCTGAACCATGAGAGCAGATCAGAGTGGTGAGTGGGTCACTACACCATGGCACCGCAGGGCCTGGCTGTACGTACTGTGCGTGGGGTGCATGCGCCGGGTTGCCGATGCAGGGGCTGTGGGAGCTGGCTGGGCTCAGCAGCAGCGGGCTCTGGGAGCGCGAGGAGGAGCCCGAGGATGTGCTTTCCAGGTATCGACCTGAACAGCAAAGTCACAATCAGTGCAGGGAAAAAAGTTCACCAATACCACCCTCCTGCTTTGCTCTACTGGCAGCAGCTGGTACTGGTTGGCTTCCAAGCTCCTGGGGGAAACCACATAGGAAAGACATATTGCTTGTGGAGAGGAAGCATTCAGCATCCTCAGTACAAGTGCAGCATGAGGCTGTCACCCAGCTGTCTGCCACAGAGAAAGGGCTGCCAGCCTTCTCGTGGAATGCCTACCCAGAAAGACATCTATCCCCATGCATATGTGACTTGGCATAATGGCACCTGGCTTAGTTTAACCCCGTCCCTCGTTAAGCACTTTCCCTTTGCAAATAACAGGTACTGCTGGGATTACTGGACCAGCACTTCAGTTGAGTCCAGGTATCTGGAAAGCTGTTATGGCCCCAGCACAATTCTCCCAAAATTCACAATGTAGGTGCCGGCTTGCTGCTTCGTTCTGTGCAGGCAAAACCAGCTGTGCCCTGTGTGCCCTGGGACATCGCCTCCTTCAAGCCTTCACCCAAACCAAATCAGACTAAAACACATCCAAAATAACTCTGAGACAAAGAAAACTCTCTTGGCAAAGGGATGAAGGGCAGCCATGGAGCTGCTGGCACTGGTACTCACTGCCACCATGGAGGACTGGTGAGCTCCGTGCGGAGCCAGTGTTGCTCTGGGAGCCAAACTTCTCCAGCAGCTCTGTAAACTCCCTCCTGGAAAGCAAAACACGGGATGGGTCAGCAGTTGCTGCTCAGAACCGCTTCCCACCAGGCTGTGTGACAGCAGTGCCCTCACGCAGTGACTTATTACCGAGCCCATAGGGCTGGCTCCCTCCAGCACTGAAGGGCAAGCAGAGATTTCTCACACTTGAAACCTCAAGAGGTTGCCTTTGTTAATGCTCTGCTGCCAGGCTGAGTTTGACAACACCTGCGGGTCCTTGCTGAGCCACGACTGCTCATGTATGAGAGGTGTTGCTTTGCGACCTTCCTTTCAGCAAGCAGAACATGTGGAGTCCTTAAGCTATTAAGACCCACCATTAGCCACGTTTACCAGCGCTTGCATCATTTCTGTAATCCTTCTTTGAGCTGCTGTGAGCCTCTCACATCCGTTTGGACGAGGAGGCACAGAAAGGGGATGCTGGGGTCAAGCACCATCCTCACGCACCCATCCATACTGCATCTGCTCTTTGGGCAGTGCAGCTTTCATTGCTCTGCTCCTGTGCCATCCTCTCCCTGCGTAACCCAGCGCTTCCCAACCAAGCCAACCTTCACTCAGAGAGAAAAGTCCCAAGGCTGACTCATTTCTTCCAGGTGTCATTACAGTCAGAGGAGAGACCCTGAAATTGGTGCTTCTTTGGCAATGGCAGCGTTAGGTGTCCGCTTTGAAGGCAGGAGGGAATCCCCACGGGAAGGCGGCCGTCTGACAGCACAGCCACATGAAAAGCCAAGCGATGAGCAGACAGCTCTCACACCTGACAGCCAGTCCTGCCCAAGACACAACCTGCAGGAAAGCCACTGCAGCAGCAGTTTCCCCACTGAGCAGCCTGCTCTTGCACACCGACAGACGTTGTGTCATCGGCATGCTCTGCTGGGATAGATGTTACGTGTTACTGGCCAGGTTAGAGTCAACAATATAAAACGATGAGTGAATCATCAGCTCCTTGGGATCCTGCTGGAAGTGCTCTCGGTAATTTAAGTCTTCCCCTTAACAACCAGCTCTTTAACTAACTTCAAAGCACAATGCCTGCCTTATCTCATATTGCCATCAAACGTATGCCTTATTCATTCCTTTTAATGCTAATTTTAAATCCAAGTATCACAGAGCGCTTAGTGGAACGTCTTGATGAATCCAAATATTTTGCATCGGCACTGTTGTCTCTATCAACCAAACCTAAGGCCTTAAAAGAAGACAACTGGCTTGTTCCAAAACCTTGTCTCCCATAAAGGTATTTCTATGAAGCTATCACTTGAAATAAGACTGAGCACTGAAATAGCTGAAGGACAGCTTGGATAGATCCTATAGGCACTCACTTGGGTTTGGGGAGACAAAGTGCACCATCCTGATGGCAAACCACAGCTTCTCCCCATGTTTTAGAGAGGAGGAAGATGAGTGGCTGTGTGGTTAACCAGAACCCAAATGCATTGACCATTCTGTTCAGGCAGCTTTTCAGCTTTTGGGGTACAGGCTTGCCAGGAAGAAGCAAGCTGCTGCCCTGACAAGGATATCCAAGGGACACCCTAGAATGGGTACATTAACAGTAAACCACCCCAAAACCTCACTTCTGTGAAGCTACTCCAGACAGTAATTTCTAGTATTAAACACTGAAACATGTACAAGCACTGAATAAGTTGAAGGATAGCTTGGATAGATCCTATAGCAATAGGATGTTCATTTCCCATCCCATACTTTCCTTGGGATAAGCCTTGAATGGGTCTTACCTTAGCAGAAATTTCTGAATTTCCCAATAAAAACCTTGTATTTTCACAGAGCATTCAGATCCCCATTCACTGGTAGCTCATGTGTGTGGTGATGGATGGAGTCAACCCTCTGTGACCTACTGTAATGGCAGGGCTAACCTGCTAGAAGCTAACATGCTATTGCCAGTGATTACCTAGCCATCAGCAGCAGGCTTTTTGTTTCGGGCTGGGTGCTTCTGTGGTCATTCATTGTTACATTTTCCCCAGATAATAATTCAGCAGAGCATGGGACAGGTTATGAACTTAAAACAATGGCTACAAAATTCTTAGTCAATGCAAATGCAACTGGTCCAACAGCTCCTGTGTTCTTCAGCCCCGCTGAACAATGCAAGCCCAATCAACAGCCCGTGCTGTCAAACCCTTTGTTATGAGCAAGGGCAGGCAAGGCTGGGGCATTCTTTCATGTTATTTGAGTTTTGTTCATCCACAAAGTGAGGTGTCCAGCCCAGCCGCTTGCTGGAGGGACGGGTGACAACCTGCGTCGCACGCTGCCCTCCTGGCTCCTGCTTTGTTGGTCAATACTGCGAGCAGCAATTCCATGAAGGCATAAAGATGTGATTAACTTGAAGGTTATCCCAGCAGCAAGCAATGCGCTGTCTTTTACTCAGCTTTATATTTGAAGAGAACGTGGAGAAGAGAGAGCTCCAGGGAGACCCAAGAGTGTCCGAAGGGGCTGTAAGAAAGGAAACTGCTGGGAGAGGAAAAGAGAAAATGGCTTCAAACTAAAGAAGGGGAGATTTAGATTGGATATAAGAAAGAAGTTCTTTACAATAAGGGCAGAGAGGCACTGCCACATGTTGCCCCAGCCCTACAAGGTCAGGCTGGGTGGGCTCTGAGCACTGATGGAGCTGTGGGTATCCCCATTCATGCAGGGGGTGGGAGCAGGTGGTCTTTAAAGGGTCCTTCCAACTCAAATGATTCTATGATGTGGGATTTGCAAATGCGTGGATGAAGCCCAGTCACTGAACCAGTGCACTGAAGGAATGCTTAAAAAAAAATAAATAAATCAATTTCACTTTGTCCTTTCAGATGCTAAGGTACCTCAGAAGTCATCTTAAATATTTTAAAAACATACATATTTTTCTTTGAGCTAGGGCAGTGCAGGGCCTGGAGCTGCCCTGCAGTGTGGGCTTGGATGATGGGGATGCAGCAGCAGCCAGCTGCGGTCGACTTTGCAGCAGATTAAGCAGCAGGGGTCAATCTTCCTGCCTAATATTGTTGTTTTATCTCATAATACCTTTTTGTCCTGCCCTTTTGTTCCTGGGAGAACAAAGGGTGAGTCCAACATCAAAGGTGACATGAGAGCACCGCGTCTGGAAGCCTGAGCCCTGCACTAAGGCTGGGGAAAGAGGAGCCTGGGACACTGCACTCATTAACAGCATCTCAATAAATAAAGCCTGCAGGGCAGAGGAACCCTGAACCTGCAACCGTGATGCAAGTAGCCAGCAAGGCTGTTTTCTCACACCCATCACACAGCAGGGTGGCGTTCCCAGCTCTGAGGTGGGTGATGCCCCATATCCACGGAGCCACACACGTGCCTGGAAAGCAGTGATGGGCACATTTGCATCGTGGCTTTGGGGTGAAGGAGCCTGTGCCCCTCCTTTAAGAGCAGCTAAAGCACCTGGGATGTCAGGCTTGCTGGAGTGAAGGTTTTCAGGCTGGATGTGCTCTGTGCACCTGATGGAGCACTGGGTGTTCTTGTCCATCACATGCAGTGGGACCAGATGGCCTTCAAAGGTTCTTTCAACTCAAACCACTCTATGAGAGCAGTCACGGGAGCTGGCCCTCATCCACAACTGGAGCTGGCAGGGTGAGGGGATCACCTTGCATTTGCTCTATGCATGTTGCAACCACTGCGTATGGGAAGGCGTGATTAACACGTCAACTGCATTTTTGACAAGGTGACCACATGTATCGTGCTCAGATGCGTGATCAAACACCAGCTACACTGCGCTAGGAGGTGCAGCACAGGAAGGCTTTCTCACAGCAATAAACCTGAAAGACCAGGATGGTATCAGCACAGCCCACGGAAACAAGGAGCTATTGTAACTTTCAGGCTGAGGATGAATAAACAACGATTACATGTATGCAATAAAATTATCCTTCATTAGCCGAAGAGGAGCACAGATGAAATGAGATCCAACAGTCCTCCAGAGTTGTCCAGCTCTAAATCTGAATGCTCTGCTCTGAGCCCTACCTTTACTGCAGCTCCCTGCAGCACGCCTGATGTGCCAGGCCAAAAGCACGCATCTTATACATGCCAGGACTGAGATCCATTAACAGCACAGGTAATTGGGGCCTATAATTAACTTCAGGGACAAATAATAGCGTTTATAAGCCAAATTCACCCAAGGGCAACCACGGCAAAATGCTACTCAGCTGAGTCATGGGGAAAATTGGCAGGCAGGGCGAATCTTCTTCCAAACCCAGAGCCATCGCCTTTCCTCCCCCGCTGTGCCTCGTATGCTGAGGGTTTGCAAAGAAAAGCTGCAGGGTGGTGCTCAGCCCATGTCCCGGAAAGCTGACATGGCATTGTAAAAATGAAGGCAGATGTAAGGGGGAAAAAAAAAGGGTAGGCAGGAAGGAGGAAAAAATCCTTCCTCCTTGTTCCACAGCCCTTCATCCTGGAGATACATCGTCTGTGAGATGATTATGTAAGTGAAATCTCTGCAAATCTTTACCAAAAAAGAAAAAAAACATAAATAAACTGCTTACTTCCCCCCTGTCCCTCTGGGTAACCTTTTGCAGATTTAACGGATGAGCAGACGGAGGCTGAGCACAGTGCTGGAGGCTCTGCACTGCCTCACAGGAGCTGCAGCTGCAGCCAGAGCCACACGTGGGGATGCTTTAAGAACCATCTGCTGCAGTTTACGATATTAGGAGGCGAAGTCGAGGGGCCCGAGCAGCTCAGAGCAGACAAATCAATGAAGAGTTGAGTATCCCTGCTTATATCAACCTCACGGCCTCACCCAGAGATTCTGCAGCACCTACTGAGGGACTCAGGCTTTGTGTCATAATTCGGGATGCAATTTCCACTTATAAAGCACATTAAGAAGTAGTTTGCCATGAATACCAAATACTTCTTCCACCAAAATATAATGCTTCTCAGCCCTGTCATTACAGCACTCTCACCACTGAGCAAAGGGAGCGATGCTCCATGGCTACTGATGGATAAGAACTGAAACCACAGTCCCCGACACAAACAGGACGTGGGTGCATTGAGAAAGTGATGAGACAACCTACAACACAAAGCCCATGACAGCACCTGGCCTTCCCCCACTCATGTCTGTGGTTCCTGGTGCACCTCAATGTCCCAGATGTGCCAAAAGGAGATGCTTCAGCACACTGCACCAAATCCCCCTGCAGATGTTAGCAGCCCATCCCATACCTGGCTTTCCACAGTCCTGCCCTTGTGACACCATCATTATCACCAAGCCAAGACCAAAGTGAACTCTTAACTGAACTCTTTCCTTCTCCTTTCATTGCCTCGAATTACCTCTAAAGAAAGCAAAACCTCAAAAGGAGACATTTTAGGGAGAAACAACTCATCCTCCCTTGGAAGGGAAGAATCCTCTGGGGAAGGCAGTGTGAAGGAAACTCAACGCAGCTAACTGAAAAGGAAAGAAGTTCCTACTCTCCTTGCACATCTTCAGCCAGAGCTCTGTGCAGGATGCCATAAGCTGTAGGCAACTCAACAGCACACAGTGTTGCTGGAGGAGCCTTCCCATGCCCACACTGCCCTCAGCCAAAGACCCTTCTATCCTTACCATGGACTTGAAGCCCAGTCCTGCAAATGCTCTCCAGGTGCCAACAAAAATCACCCTTCCCAGTGCAAGATGCCACCCCTCACCTGGCATCGTCATCGCGGGCTATCAGAAGGCGCATGTGGCTGGTGGCTGATGCTGTCCTCAGGATGTCCACAGCCCTGCAGGACAAGAACAGCAATGCGTCAGTGCCAGGTCAGAGTGGGGCTGCGTTGTTTTCACCCAGCCATATCTCAAAGCTCACATCAAACTTGTCTGTTTTCACACACAAACTTCTCATTTGATGATTCCCGAGTTGGCCCTTGGGAACAGTGCTGGGTGCTGAATCCATTTGTTTGCAACAGAGCACTGGCAAAGCAATGCCCTGGTATCCTCCATGCAACCTGCAGCCCAAACCACTTCCCAGAACCACACAAAACCAAGAGGAATGCAAGATTTCTGTCTGGATACGGTACCTCTCACTGGTAACCCCAATTAGAGAATCTCCATTGACCTCCAGGATTTGGTCTCCTGGCTGCAGGCGCCCTACAAGAGAAAACTAATGGATAAAAACTGCAGAAAATACAGCTTGAAGGGACTTGGAGAGGTTGGGCTGTTCCTGCCTTTGCTCAGAGACAGAATGAAATATGCATGGGTCGCTCTGAGATGCTCATCCAACCTGTTTTTCAAGATATCCCTAGATGAAGTTTCTACCACGTCCCTGAACAACTCAGCCAACATCAGAGGCCTCCCATGCTGTAGGGAGGCATGAAGACAAAGGCAAAGTGACATAAAACTTTTGCTTAATTCAATGTAAGGTCAAGGAAAAAGCCCACAAGTGGCACCCTCCACCTGTTCTTGATTGTTCTGCTTTGGATGGAAAAATGATGCTGTAACATTGAAGGAAAAAAAAGAAGTCTTCTTGGATTAAGTTCTAAAAGGTGAACTCTGCAGACTTTTTGCCTAATACCCACTAATCTGAAGAGGTCACCCCACTGCTGTATGCAAACTCATGCAATCACTGCAAGCAGAAGTGGAGTGAGCTTCATGTGGTGGGGATGGAACTCGGCTTAAAGGCACAAAGTGATCCTACAAAAGCTGCAGAGCCCAAAGGCAGGGCTGCCCTCCTTCACTGCAGTGATTATCATTGCTAAAGCCAACTCTGCTGCTAGAGAATCTAGAAGCAAACACCACAAATGCCCAACAAAGCAGCATAGAGAATATACCACCCTCTGGCTTTTCCAACCACCCTCTTCCATATTTCACTCACCATCAGCATAAGCAACACCCCCTGGCAGGATCCTCTTGACATAAACTCCATATTCTTCTCCAGTGAGCTCCTTGATGCCGCCGATCACCTTAATTCCTAGGGGAGGAGAAGCACCACAGCACAAAGGCATGAACTGGATCTGACTTGTTGCAAGCCCTATCAGTGGTAAGCCCTGTGCGCCTCCTGTGCTACACCAACAGCAGGATGGGGTCAACGTAGGACAGAGGCATCTGGGAGCACCTCCTCCACTTTGAGGAGCACTCAAGCCAGGAATGAGTGCCTTCTAACAACTGAAAATTCAACATTTGCAGTTGAAGTGATCAGTGCTGGGAAAGTGCATGATTCTGCCCTTGTGTATGCCTCTGATGAGACCCACTGGGTGTTGCAATGGTAAAGCACAGGGATGGCCTCTGGGGCTGTGCAGCTCCCCATGGCCCACGGGTTCCTTCACCACAGGCTGGCACTGCATGGCCACATCCCCGCCGGCACAAGTAAGCTGACTGGAAGAGGCACAAGAGACTTATTTACCCACTCATTAAATCCCACTTGGAGGATACAGGCTGCAGACAGAAGGATTAAAAAGCTTGGCTTTAATTAACAAATCTGACCCAGGACCCGCCGGTCGGGCATTCTGCTGCTGTGGCCAGGAGGGCAGGCTGAGGACAGTGGCACAGCAGCAGGGACGTGCCCTAGTGTTGGCCCCAGCTCAGGACCTCTGGGGACAGCAGCACAGCATCTACCCACTGCATCCTAAACCCTGAGGGCCCAACAATTTTCAGCTATCCCTGGGGAAAGACCTCACATTTGGAGTTCTCTCATGTTAAATTTGTGGTAGAGCACAGATGATTATCATGATTTTTCATTTTGGCCATATAACACACCCACTCACTGCTCCTTCTCCCAGGCAATGATACAGGTGGTGAGGCAACGGCACAGAGATGGTGCCCCATCCCTGCAGACACCCAAACTCAGGCTGGATGGGGCTCTGAGCATTGATGGAGCTGCGAGTGTCCCTGTTCATTGCAGAGGGGTGGGACCAGATGGCCTGTAAGGGTCCTTTGCCAATTAAATGTTTCAGTGATTCCATGAACCCCAGCCCTGCTGGAGTGGCGTTATGCAAAGTGCATCCTGTAGCAGCTGGCTGTACCATGCCCACTGGTGGAAATGCTGACCAGAGCTGTGACAGTGGGTGGCAAAGAGCCCTGGGGAGCAGGGTCACAGCCGGTGTGCTCAGGAGGACACAGTACAGGGGATGCTGTGCCAGGAGCACAGGGACACTGGAAGTCCATGTGAGGGGCAGGGAGGGATGGCAGTCCAGATTGCCAGTGAGACAAGTGGGGATGGCAGCATGCATCAGGGAAAGGAGGTACAGATGTACACAGATGTTCACCTCAGAGGTGGTGCAGCTGGGAGAGCACCCAGCAGCACCATGATGCCCATTCACAGCCACCTCCCAGGTGTCAACTGAATGACGACTCATTTCTCTTTTGTGTCTGCAAATCAATTGTAATAATGGCTTAATATAGCTGAAGTATCTACAAATCCTCCTTTATCTCCAACAATGTCAGGGGAAAATCCGATCTTGTTATTAAAAATCAGTGATTACTCACAGCACTGCTCCTAGCCATACTCAAACTTTGACAAGGGGGGAAAGAAACAACCAAAACACCCTTTTCTCTCCCTAAACAAGAGAGTGTTGCCCCAAGTGTCCCCACCCAGGCCTGGGGTTGGCACTGAGCAACGGAATAGGATGAGGCTGGCAGTGATGAACACAACCTGTCCTATATGGGGGTCCCAGAGCAGGCATGATGCTCAGCCTCACCATCCACTGCCCTTCAGGGCTTTGTTTGAGATTTCTGCAGCTTGGCTGGCATTCCTGAGAGCCCTCATGTTTTATAAACACCTATTTCAATTGAGTTTCTATCTGAGACCCAGTTTAGGTAAATAACGGCTCTTTAATTATCACAGCATCAAAGTCCCAGTATAATGCTTATTAAGTCATACTCAGGGCCAGATAATCTAGCCTATTTTAGATCTCTGTCTTTAATCTTCCTATTCTGGCAAAGGTCCTGGAGCTGATTTTGGTGACCCCACTCATTTCTCTTCTTTAAAAAGAAAAAAAAACAAAACAAAACACAAACAAAACCCAAGACTTACAGGGAAATTCCAGGTGGGAATTCAGTTTACACAAACCAAAATCAAATTTTCTCCAGATTCTTAGCAATCCTATATATTTCTGAGACCCCCAAGCTTCCCAGCTGCATCTAATCCTGCTCCCACTAATGCCAGTGTTGTAGTTCTCAACTTCTCAGCCCTATAATCTCACCTGCTCCTGGCTCACCAGGCAGCTCTGCACCACGGGTCAGGGGTGTGCTGGCTAATCCGGCTGTTTGGCCCAACAGCCTTCATCCCTGGACATCCCAACAGCATGGGCTCTGATCCAAGCATGGAAATCCAAACCCTCCTCTTCCCTCTTCTACCACCTCACCACTGAAGTTCCCTTTCTGGGGGACCCCAGCCCCAGCAGCACCGTGCTGCAGCCCTGGAAGCCAGTACAGGGCGAGGCTGCCTGCTTTCTGCTTAAGCTAGCAATGTTCAATTACATTTCTCGTAATCCCTCCGTTGATCTTGTAGCCCCAGCCAGCTCTTTCTGTCTGAAGGAAGGGACAGATTGCAGGTGAACTGCTCCCTTCCCTGTCCTAAGAAGATGAAGGTCAAGATAATGGGATCTCAGCATTTCTAAGAAATGCTCTTTAAGCATCACTTCCCTTTGATGACGATTCTTTAATTCCAAACCTTGGTTCTGGAGCCACCAGGTAACCCCTTTGAACTCCTGCCCAGGTTCACATGTGGGTTTCCACACCAAGCAGTGAAGCCTCAGACTCAGGCCAAACGTTGACCCATTTCACCAGCACCAAGCAGGCTGCTGCTGCCTGTCAGAAACCAGGCTGCAAAAACACCTGGATCCACAGGGAAGAAGCATGGAGAAAGGTTGTGATGGCACTAGAAGACCCAGACAGTTACCCCTACCAGCAGCACAGCACAAGACTACTTCTCCTGGCTCTCCTCCCTTAATAAGCCAAGCTGACCCAACAGCTAAAATCCCATCAACTCAACCAAATCCACCCCAATCACCATCAACCAAATATACCTCCTGACATTAAAATAGCCAGCAAGCAAAGAAAGTTCTGAGTCCCCGTGGGCCTCTCATGAGTGGAAGACCAAGAGAGAAGAGCCAGGAAACCTCATTAGCCAAGAGCTGGGAACAACCTCTATAATTAACAGGTGGTCACAAGAAACCTGAGGAGGTGGACTCTTGGGATGTGTCCCCAGCTGATGACCTCGGGACCTCAGAGGCTCTGCAGGATGATTGCTGCTGGGAGCACACACGGGGTGGAAGGAGATGCTATACTGGATCCTTTGCCACTGACTTCTATGAGCCTAAGGCAATTTCTCACGTACAGATGGGCACGGCCATCTCCTTTCCCTTTTCCCTGAGCTTTGATGTTGGGTGCCCTACAAAGGATGGCTGACTCACTGTGTTCATGCTCATACCTCTGGGCTGGAGTTTCCAATGGGATCCAGTCTGCTCTCTGGTAGCCCCATCTCCAGGACTTCCTGGGGCCAGGACACGGGCATGGGCATAGAAAGTGCTTGGAATTTTTTTTAATTATTATTTTAATGTAGAGAAATCAAGATCTGCAGAAAGGTGTGAAAAACCTTCCCCCCCCCCCTCCAACCATATTCAGACCCTACCCCAGGGTTCCCATGCAGCCACAGCACTGCAGCTGCTCGTATGTCACCAATAGGGAATTAATCAGGATTCTGAACTTATTTTAATGCCTCGGCTGTGAAAGGTGCTGTCAAATGTTCAGCACATACAGGCACAAGAACCAATATCTGGTTTCATAGGGTCATGGATGGCTTAGATTGCACAGGACCTTGAAGATCATTGAGCTTCAACCTCCCTGCATGGACACATTTACCAGCCAATAGATCAGGGCCCCATCCAACCTTTCAGATAGGGAACGGATCATAACACTGTTGTTGCAACATGAGGGATGCTGGGGTTTCCCCAGATTCGGGTCTCAGGGGGCTCAAGACTCACCCAGTCCATTGGCACAGTCGTAGAATTCAAAGCAATGCACAGTTCGATCCATCCCATATGGTCCCATGAGTGTCCTGGGAGAGAGAGGAGAGGCATCTTTCCTTCATGGGCTGCCATAAATTGCCACCCATGTGTCCAACAAACCCAGAGCAGCCCTGACACCACAGCAGGGGGTCCCCATGAGATGACCAAGGGATGACCAGCTCAGAGTCACACTGCCATATTAAGCCTATGCTGGCAAAATGCAGCCCCCCTGCCACCCCGGGGGTTTATGCAGCTAAATGAAAGAATACGGGCAGTGCTGGACATCATCCTCCCCACCCAGCAAAGCTGATGGACCTGTCTGCGATTCATTACACCAGATTAACAGGGCCGGACAGCTGTCCAGCTCTGGGAAATGAGATCAGGGCCAGACCAGTGTTCCGAGAATATACCAGTTTCACAAATAGACACAGTCCATAATGAGGAAAACCAGGCGAAACCTACTGCTGGTGTTTTGTAACGCACACACAGAGCACAACATGGGGAGGCAGGGGCTGCATTCCCACACCTCCACCCCTCCTGCGGGGATCTGCTTTGCCAGGTTGAAGGTGGGAGTTTCTCAACACAAGCCAAAGCAGGGAAGAGAGCAACTGAAATCTTCACTTTCCCCATGCCAAGTCACATCCTACACTCTCTACACTCCCTTCTCTCTTTTATATTACTTTTAAAACTTAGTTTAATGAAGCCTGGCTTTAGAGCACTGCTCCTGCTCCGCAAGGCTGCACCATGGGAATGGTGGACTTTGCCACAGCCAGGCTGTGGGAACACTCTCCTAAAATGTTCATTTTCCCAGAATTTCACTTGCAAGGCAAAAACAGAACTTCTGAATCAAGATGAGGTCCTGAATTCTTGCTGGATGTAGCTGAGGAGCGACAAGGGGACACAACACATAGCTCTGAACCCAGCAAGAGGGGAAAGAGCCCCAGGGACTTCTATCAGCCCTCCAAAACACCTCTCAAAAATCTCATTCAAAAGCACCCTTGACATTCTTCCATGCATTCAAGAGACCAGACAAACAGCTGACCCCAATGCACACTGCCAGAAGATGCATTTGGAGGGTGCCCAGGAGGCCATCCCAACCCCAGCTGAGGATCACCATCCCTGTTTTCCAGAGTATTTTGATTAAGTACTTGAGAAAACACCACCAGGAAGAAAAATAAGTGGCTCAAACCAAGCTGAAACGCAACGCAACAATAGAGGTGTCAGTAGAGCGGATGCCTGCCGATGCCATCAGATGTTGCCCCCAACTCGAGGAGCCCAAGACCCATTTCAGGAGATCCCCAGAACCCCCCAGAACCCCTCCCCGACCTCTCCGCAGTGTCACCTGCTGATGATGATGGCTCCCTTGTAGAGCACGGAGACGGCGGGCATCTTGCTGGTGGCGGCAACCCAGCCCGGCCGCTCTGATTTGGCAGGAATCCGTTAAAGCGAGGCAAAACGGGGAGGGCAGGGGTCACGTGGTGCCCCCATATGCATGTTAATTCCACCCAACATTAACACAGATCAGCTAAAAACATCTCCAACTTTAGATTAAAGCTTACGCAAGCCAAACAGAGCCAACGCTGCCCATTGCGAGCACCTCCCTGAGCAGGGGGGCACAGAGCTGCTCCCATTCCCCCCCACTGACTAAAAGAGTGGGATAATTATTTGGGCACATCCTATTGTTCACCTTCGGGCACATGCCCTACAGGGAGAAAGGGCAGCGATCAGTGCAGGACAAGCATCCTCAGCATCCCTAAAGACTCTGGAAGCAGTAACAGATTGTAGCACTCAACGGTTTAGCTTTGGAGGTTTTTGTTTGTTTGATTTTCTTTTAGCATCTTTTTCCAGCTCACAGCATTTCCTACTTAATGTGAAGCGAGTTCAGCTGTGCCACTGCCCATCTGGAGGTCAGAAGGGTATTCTGCCCTCAAGCAGCCTCTTCTACCTCCATCCTGCTCTGCTGTGCATCCCCAGCCCACATCCCTTGATGGTGAGACATGGAAGCACATCCTCCTGGGACAACAGGCACCAGGACTGGTGGCACAGTGCATATCCTGCACCCTGGGATACTCAAGCTCCATTAACGGGGTTTTCCCCCCACTTTAAACACTCTGTCAAACGTTGACTTGGACCTGATGCTTCTGGATGCTACTCCCATGGATGAGAAGTGAATGGGAAAGCTCCCTCATTGTCTATGTGCCACCTTAATGGACAATGTGGAGCAACTTGTAAAATAGTGAAAAACATTAAAGATCTCCTCTGTTTTCAATGTGGGACGCTTTCATGTGGCTTTTGTCCAGGTGAGTGCAGATGAAATAGTAAAAGCCCACAGCAAGCCTTTGGGTAGGCAAAACTCTCCCCATATGTAACTCATGTAACCATTTTCTGATCTCACTGAAAGAATGCCAGCTGGACACCAAATGTAGGTGCACCTAGTGATACACCAGTGCAAGGCACTCAGCACATGACTTACACAGGGCCATACAATGAAAAGCTTATCAAGACAGCAGAACAAGGTCCCAGCTGCAGCAAGTGAGGATCCACTCAGATGCCACACCAGTAGACTCAGAAATAAGGGAAAGAAGTTGCATACCTTCAGAAAGCCTGGAAGACCATCTGGTAGGCAAGGATCTCCAGATGAAAAACCCCTCTACCTCCGCTGCCAACCCTTAAATGAGGTCTGGGAAGGGGTGGATCCTGGCTTCACACCTTCTGGTCACTCAGCTGTATTGCATGCACCTGGGCTCCCCTGGGTTGGCCCAGCCTTCCCACCAGGTGCTCAATCGCTGCTTCAGGCCATGACTTCACATTTCTACCACACGCTGCATGGAAGACTTGCTCAATGGGACCAGGAGCAAAGTAGCTGGAGCATGAGGGTCTGTGCAGTGCCATGTCACACTGTGCCCTATGGCTGGGAGCCCTATTAGCAATGCCCTCCCCACTCATCCCCCAGCTATGCTCCAGGACACAGAGCACCCAAAGGCAGGCTCCACAAAGAGTGTCCTCCCACCCCGCACCTTCCCACCCACCCCTTGGTGGTCCCGGTACCAAGTTCTGATCTTGAGTGAATTGGTCAAGAACAGACAGGGGGTTTTGTGGCTTCCATGCAGCCTCTTGGGGTCCAGAAGCACCCCAGCACAGTGTCTGCCTTGGGCAGGACTTTTTGGCAGCTGATCTGGTGCCTGACCTGCTGCCCTCCCGAGGTTACATGGTGGTCAGCATCGATGGCCCTCCTGGTCACAGCAAGAGAGTGCTTCCAACCCACCACTGTATTCAACCTACATTGTTTTGTACAATTTTAGGAAGTCTTCTGGGACTCCTCATGGATTAATGTAGAGAATTAACCTTTTGACTCACAAGCTGGAGATTTCTCTCGAATAAATCAGTGCAGCAGCAGAAGAGGTTCAGGTTGGGTATTAGGAAACATTTCTTGTCAGAAAGAGCAGCGGGGCATTGGTACTGCTGCCTGGGGGGAGGGGGGGGAGTCACTGTGCCTGAAGGTACTCAAGAACCATGGGGATGAGGCACCAAGAGATGTGGTCAGTGGGCACAGTGGGATGGGTTGGGTTTGGACCTGGGGATGTGAGAGGTCTTTTCCAACCTGAATGACTCCATGATTCTATGAAAGGGATGGCACAAGTGCTGGAAGCAATGCCTGCAGCGTTAAGTGTGTGTGTTTGAAGCTTGGACATTCAGTATATTCAAAGGCAAAGCCTACAGCAGCAGTCACCAGACTGCCCAGTACTGGGGCCACCCAGAGCTCCCCTTGTCCTTCCCATATGCTGATAGCTTCCAACTGGCTGCAGTGGGTGCAATAACACAAACATTTGTCTGCTGAGTGGTGAAATACACTGAAATCCAACCAGGGAGATCAAAATAATTCCAGAAGTGTTTCTGTTTCTGGTAAGAATTGGGCTCATGTTCAGGAGGGATTTATAAAGCACGTGCATTGTGCCCAAGGGGCCTGACCCTCCTGTGTCACTGCTGCTGAAGGCACAGGGGAGCTACCCCTCACTCAAGCTCTTTCCTCACTGGAAACCCAGCTCAGTCACCCAGCACAGCCCAGGTTCCACATCCCAAGAACCCACTGACAAGAATATGCATTTTTTAATGAGTTTGTGAATGGAAGGTGCCCACGTTCAGAACAAAGACATCAAGACCCTGCAATTTGTCTAGAGAGGGGCAGTGGAGCAGTGATGGGTCTGGAGCACAGGTCTGATTGGGAGCAGCTGAAGGAGCTGGGGTTGTTCAGACTGGAGAAGGCTCAGAGAAGACATTGTCACTATCTACAAGTACCTGAAAAGACACTGTGAGGAGGTGGGGGTCAGCCTCTGCTCCCGGATGACACAGATAGAATGAGAGGTGATGGCCTCAGGTTGTGCCAGTGGAGGCACAGGCTGCCCAGGGAGGGGGTGCAGTCACTGTCCCTGGAGATGCACAAGGATTGTGGGGATGTGGCACTGAGGGATATGGTCAGTGGGCACGGTGGGGTTGGTTGGGTGGTCTGAGAGGTCTTCTCCAACCTGAATGATTCTATGAAATGGAACGGGTCAGGTGGCAGTGCAATGGCACTGGTGAGAATTTCCTTTCTATGTAATGGAAAATCGTGAGTGGGTGCAACCCCCTGCTGCAACTTTCTCCACCTCTCCTCTACATTTTGGAGAGGACCTTCTGGGAAAGCATCACAGTGCACTTCTGCCTCTTCCACATTTCTTCCTGCTGCCTCCTACCTGCCCTGCTTGTTGGGTGAGCTTCAGGAGGAGGTGAGAGGTGGCAGGAGGGGTGGGCAGGAGCAGGACAGGGTGGTGGCACCCACAAACACGGCCAACCCCTCCTACTGCCAGGCAAGGAGAGGGCACAGAGATGCCAGACCAGGGGACAGGTCATGGAGTTGGCAGTGTCACCGCTCCCACGGGGAGCCTCGCATCAAGGCTTAGCGGAGGAATGGGGTCTGGGAGGGTTTGTGTGGGTGGGAATTAAAGGAGAGGCAGAAAGCTGTCCTTCAACAGCAGCAACTGTGAGGCTGCAGAAGGCGGCTGTAAGAAGGTCTGAGGTGGGAGGGGTGGCCTCAGTGGGACGCGGCGCTGCAGTCCCTTCTGCACCCCCACGTCCCCACCGTGGGAGCGAGGGATGCTCAGGAGATTCCCAGAGGTGATGTTGGGCTCACGCTTAATGAAGATCCCACATTTGTTTCATGGCAAAACATCAGCGTAGGCTGAAAAGGTGTTTGTGTCTGATGAGAAAACATTGCTTAGAAGGTCGGCAACGAAGCGTTGATAATAAATCAAACAAAAAGAGATAATCGGCTGCTATAAAGCTGAGAAGCAACAGCAGACTGTCCACAGCATCACACACATCGTGTTCATAAACACTGGCCCTGGAGCTGTTTCGAGTGAACTCAAATCAGGGGTGTTACAGACAAGCCTGAACAGAGATGGGAACAGCACAGTGCCAAAGTCACTGCTGGAGAAACACTGACGGCTCTGGTGGAGAGTGGGAGCTACATGGACCTCTGCAGCCACTCCTCAGCAGTGGCGTGGGACCCATGAAGGGTTAACAGGATTATGAGCCTCCCTGCCTCACTAAATCCCCTCGGTCATAGGATTGGACGGGTTATAAACTTATTAGCAGGGAAGGATGCTGGTGGCTGAGCGGGCAGCAGGAGGGAGCATCGTCACCACCCCCGCAGTCCCACAGAGCAGGGAATTAATTGGGGAGGGCACCACAGTGGTGGCAGGAAACCAGCCCAGGTGGCCCCCAGCATGCCCTCAGGGAAAGAGAGAAACAAGAAGGGTGCAGAGAGATGGGGAAGTGACGGCTCTGGGGAAGGATCGCCCTTGCACAGGATGTCTCACCTAGTGCGAAGCGCAGCAGATGCCAGTGGAGATGCAGCTCCACACCTCAAACAGCAGCTTGGTAAGAGCTTGGTAGGAGCCCATCCTTGAGCTGTGAGCATCCCTGCGTGCTAAGGATCCATCACCAAGCCCTTTGGCAATGCTCAGGAGGACCAGATCCATGTGGCAAAGCCCTCAGGATGCGCAGCGCAGAGCAACGGGGCCACTGCCACGCTGGGTGACGTCCCACTGCCACACCATATTTATCAAATCCCTATGGCAAACTCTGTAAAATTAATCTTTTAATCAGCAGCCATATTTATCAGCGTGCTGGGGAGGTGTTATCTCCCCACCATCTGCTCGCAGCAGAACCAGACAGTCCCATGCTGTCCCTGTGCATCTGGTGCCCATCACACACAGGGTCCGGCCCTGGCACAGTGAGAGGCTCCCCTTGGCTGTGGGGCACAAAGTTGGGGAAGGTTTGGACCCAAAACCCCAACACAAGAACATATTTCTCACATAGAAAATAGCTTTTGAGAAACATGGCCCCACAGCATGGGGAAGCAGAGCTGGGGAGCACGCAGCACCACAGAGCTTGGGGTGCACAGGGATGTGGGGATGCTGTAGGATTGAGGTACTGTGCCACCCTGATTTCCATGACCCTCAGCCACCACAGCACCCATGGCTGGCACTGAGCTGGTGGCAGGATGCAACCCACAAGGTCAGTGAGCCTGTCCCACACCACCGCCTTCTGACCAGCAGCAGATTCTGCCTTTCCTGCACCCAAAAGCAGAGGGGAAGGACCAGTGCAGTCCCCGGTGAAATGCAGCTGTCCCCCCAAGGTGCCACCGTCTCCGTGCCCCCCATGGGGTGCTGCCACTCCATGCACCCACCTCAGCATCCCGTACCCCTCACCTCAGTGACTACTCCAGCTGCATTCCACAAACATCCATGGTCCTGGCTGCCTGCAGGGTCCTCATTCTCAGCTGGGATGCTGGGGTTTGGCCAGCACTGGAGCTCAGGGTGGCCCCAAGAGCCTGTGGAGTCCACGCCGGTGCGGATCCGGCCCACTGACCCCCAGTTAATCGGCTAAAGCCGCATGCTCTGAACCCTGGCTCTGGCTGCAGCCGCACGCTTGCTGGCTCCTGGCTGCCCTACATAGACATCTGCACCGAGCCCACAGCCTGCACAGAAACCCGGGTCTGTGTTTTGGGATGGGAGCACTGCAGATGCCTTCAGGTCACCCCATGGCTCAGGGCAGTCTCTGCCACTCGTGGTGCAGCCCTGCCCGTGCCAGTGGTGCCCAACAGATCTGCATGGGATGGACACTCTCCTTCCAAGCCTGGTGCTGAGAGGAAGCATCCAGATGGGAAATCCCAAGACTGGGGCTGCAACAGGAGCACTCGCAGCCTCTGCAAGCAGCACTGATACTCCCCGAGCTTCCATCTGCAAAATAAATCAATCCCCTCTCAGCTCTCCCCACGCACTGCCCTCCCATGGTGTTCGCCTCTGCGTGCTGGGGCTCCAGACCTTCCTCGTGGCTGCACCGTTGTCCTGACACCCTCTGCGCTCTGGAGAGGGGCTCCCGCTGCCATAATCGATGGAATTAAACCCTTAAAAGCTGTGAGGTCAACGAGCGCATCACATCCCTCCCTGGGTTTAACGCCGCTTCCTAAGACGCGGCGCGAGCCACCGAGCTCAGCCCCGTTCCCGACGCGGCAGCATCTCGTCCCGCTTACCAATAAATGAGGGAAAGCCCATCGAAGCGCTCCGGGTCCCGGCCAGGGGGCTGCAGGTAGGACATCATCCGGGGCCCTACGGCTGCTGTACCCGGCTGCCCGGGGCCATGGGCTCGTAGCGCCCGCGGCCAGGCGCTGGGCTCGGCTCCCAGCCGCCACCGGCCACATCTAATCCGAGGCGGGCGAACATGTGATCGCCCCTCTGCCGGCTCCCCCCTGCTAAATGCTCGCCGTTCAGTGATACTGCATGGCGTGACATGGAATAGCACGCACGGCACAGCAGGGCAGGGCGTAAAGAAACAGGGTGGTACAGCACGGCATGAAGTCATTCAGCATAGCATGGCATGGCACAGTGTGGGATGAGAACTGCATGCGATGGCACAGCGTGGCATGAGAACAGCATGGTATAGCACAGCATGCACCAACTTGGCGCAGCACAGTACAGCATGGTATGGCACAGCCTGGAGCAACACGGCACAGCATGGACCAGCATGGACCAGTATGACATAGCACAGCATGGCATGGCACAGAATGGCCCAACAGATCATGGTACAGCATGGCCCAACATGGCACAGCACGGCATGGCACAGCGTGGCATGAGACCAGCATGGCATGGTACAGAAAAGCATGGCACAGCACGTGGTGTGGCACGGCATGGACCAACATGGCATGGCACAGCACAGCAGAGCACAGTACAGTATGGCATGGTGTGATATGGTTTGGCATAGCATGTCATGATTTGGCATGACACGGCATGGTTTGGCATGACATGGCATAGTTTGGGATGACATGGAATGCTTTGGCATGGTTTGGCATAGCATGTCATGATTTGGCATGGCTTGGTGTGGCATGGCATTGTTTGGTGTGGCACAGCATGGCGCAGCCCAGTGATCACTCTGTGTGCAGCAGGAGTGCAGGGTGGAGAGCCAGGACCCCCAGCACCTCATCCTGGAGCTCAGTTCCTCCCTTGCTGCACACCTGGCTGCTCACAATTATTATAATTACACCTCCAGCACATTGGCTTTCACACGATGCTCAGCACATCCAACTATTTAAAGCCGATTGTAGGCGTCACTGAGCTGCATTAGGGCCGGGCTGCAGACACGTGCACCCATCACCTCCTTCCCAGCCACTGCCAAAAAAGACAAGTAAACACATCTACATTATTTGGGGCACAACTGTTGCGTGGTTTTCCCCCCCAGCTGAGCCTCACCGCCGCCCAGTAGGCGGTAGGAATCCTATTCCTCTCCCTGCAGCAGGGATGGCACGGCTCAGGGCTGGGGATCTGGGTGAGTCCTGTAGTTGGGAAATGTATCTGTCGGTCTCGTGGATGCACCCACACCCTCAGGGACAGCCCACGGGCACTGCTCTCAGGCACTATCGAGGCAGCCCCGGAAAAAGACTGAATTAAAGGCTTGGCACGCTCAGCATTGCTTTGGAGTGACTGTGCAGGATATGCCTGAGCCAAAAATCTTCTGCTTGACAGCTCCTGGCTCGGTGACAGTGTCCTGGAGAGGCACAACCTCTGCCTGCACAGCTGTCACTGCGGGGGTTCTGTCACCATGCACCCCCATGGCCTGGATATCTGCGGGGTGCTCTGCTTTACACCCACGGAGAAAGCGTCTCCAAAGGTTTTGGGTGAGAGGCATCACACCTGGCACCAAAATGTGCCTGGTGCTGCATCCCCGAAGTGACATGGTGTCCCCTGGTGCTGGCTGTGCTTCCCCACTCCCTCTGCTCCTAAGTCTGACAGGCAGAACGTGGAAGGAGAAGGTTTTGGTGAACAAAATCCCCAAGAAGTGCAAATTGTCCTCTTCTGGGCTGTTCACTGCCAAGCCAATCTTGCAGCTCTGGGATTTTTCTGCCCAGGGCCACCACTCTGCAATGCATCTCCAGTTGTGCCAGCAGGGAAATCCTAGGCATGATCCCCTTGTGCTGGCAGGGACACAGCAGGGACAGTCCCCTGGCGTTGGAATGGACATCCTGGGGAGAGTCCCTGTGCCACCATACAGCCACGCTGGGCTTTGATCTGAGCCTAGCACAGCATGGCATGCAGGGAGCAGGCAGATGGGCGTCAAACTGACAGAGCAGCACAGGGGGCACCGGGCACCCTCCAGCCATAGGACAGCCACATCACCAACGGGGCACCCCAAGGTCCCCAACCTCCCCAGGCCGGTGCAGCAGCCGCTCCCAGGGCTGGCGCAATTTGGGGCCGGGCAGTGCTGGGTGTGCTCCCCAGGATGGGTTCCTACACCTGGGAGGGGCGATGGCAGAGTTTGCCAAAAGCACTCATAGTGTCGGGGTGCCGTGGCCGCTCGGGGCTGGGCTGCTCTCCCCAACTCACCCACTGGGATTGCTAAGGGCGGTGTCACCACCCTGGAACGGGTGACACTGTGTGGGGACTTCGAGGACAGCAAGGTTCTGCTCTGGATCACAAGGCAGCCAGTGTCCTTATGCAGCACTTCCACCTCCTTCCTCACAGGGAGCCCAGGGGGTGCCCCAGGGGTACATTCCATGCACGGACCCCCAAATGGTTCCAGGGAGCTGCTGGGTGCTGCCTGCCCTGCCCCATCCTCGGTGGCGGAAGCTGCGCATTATCTCCCTCGCCCATCGGAGGCAGCTGTTCTGGGTGCACCCCGTGCACATATTTATGCAGATGTGAACATGACACCCCGGAAATTCACAGCCTTTACATCACAGGCCGGGAGCTGTGTGACCTTCCAGCATCACCTGAGCGCTCGGCCCTACATCCAGGGCTGTGGCCCCACGCAGAGGGGACACCGCCACCCACCAGGACTCACCATCCCCCTGGTCTCCCCATGCCAAGCCCAGCACGGACACCCCTGTGCCCTCCTCAGTGTCCTCAGTGCCCATCACTGTAACTGCCACCACCCCAGGTGACAACGTGTATCCCTGCTCCATACTGAGAGAGTGAGGAAGAGCCGAATTTAATTTACTCCCTGCTTCATTTCCAAGCCAAATGAGTCAGAGCCGTAGCCGCACACGCTGCTTTGTTTTTCTTGGCTGATAGCACTCACTTTTGATCCATGTTTGTTCAATATTTAACTCTCATAGTGACACTTTGACTCAAACCAGGCAGCAGGAAGGCCACTTCCCACCTCCCCACACCCCTCACTGCTGGGACAGGAGCCCGGCTTGGCTCCAGAGCAGCGCTCTTGCTGTGCTTCCTTTGCTTCCTGCAGGTGGACAAATCCCTGTACTCAATCCTCCAGCACCGCAGCTTTGAGCCCCATTAAGGATGGAGCAGATGGGTCATGGGGTGATTCCACAGCAAAAAAACACCTCCAATGGGGCTGAGGTTTCGGGGCCAGCTGGAAACGGGCTGGGTTGCATTCCTGCCCGGGTGGGGGCTGCAGGAGGAAGCAGCACTGCTGAGCTGTCCCTGTGCCCTGCAACCCCGCACAGAAACTCCCTGCAGCCCCAAACCCACATGAGTGGCTCTGAGTACAGCTGTCAACATTTCCACCCTGAAAATCAGCGAGATTTGGGCTGAACAGATTTATTTGTTTTGTTCCACTGCGTGTCTCAGCTTTTGGAAGATAGTTCCAAATTTTTTGGCCCGCACCTTCCAACTCAGAGAGAAACCCTTCAGCCTCAGAGAAAGCTCTGTGTGGGGAAACACCGCTGGGCAGCTCCTGGGGCTGAGCATCTCCACGGGGGGAGTGGGTCCCAGAAATGCCCAAGTGCTGTGGGATGTGCTGGAGCCATGCTGATCCAAAAGGTGCATGGGGAAAAGCACTGCCACAGTGTTTCCCTACTGACCTGAACCACTGAGACCCAAAACCTTCCTGAATTACCCCAGGATTTGGTTGCATGGGAAAGTGGGGTGGGGTAGGATGTGTTGAAACTGAGTGGGATGAGGTGGGGTAGGATGAAGTGGGATGGATGAAGTGGGATGGGATGGGATGGGATGGGATGGGATGGGATGGGATGGGATG
>JAPSGF010000014.1:1019118-1073367 GCA_035772895.1 Perdix hodgsoniae
TGGGATGGGATGGGATGGGATGGGATGGGATGGGATGGGATGGGATGGGATGGGATGGGACTGAAGGGATGGGATGTTGTGGGATACTTTGGCACATAGTGGGATGCAGTGGGACTCTGTGGCACTAAGGTGCCAGCAAGGGGTCAGACAGCAGCACCAAGGAGCCCCCTGCCCCCATACCACTACCAAACCCCATTCTGGGGGGCAAACACCCACCCTGCACCCTGGGCTGCCTGTGCTGGGCATGGTGCAGGGTGGAGCAGTGAGGGCTCGGCTGGGTGTGGGAGTAGCTCCAGAGAAGGGCTTGCCAAGAAAATGCAATCGCGTTGCATAAAACGTGCTCTGCTCCCCTCCCGCAGCGGTGGCTCAAGAGCTGCTCACCCTGGTTAAGTCAATATTGCCACATCGCTGCCTCCATCAGAGTGCTGCCTCCATGGAGGGGCTCCAGGGGTGCTCCAGCACAATGGGGACGGAGCCCCATCCCCAGCACGAGCTTCACAGTGCTGGGATTTTGGTGGGTTTTCCTCTTTCTGCCTTACGACCCACAGGAGCAGAGCAGCACCTCAGCATTGGCACAGATCCCCTGTGCCCAGATTTGATATCAGATCCAATTTTGTCCCACCTGTTGCTGAGCTGGGCAGGCAGTGGGAGCTGCCGCATGGGCAAAGCTGCAGAAGGGATCATTTGGAAAATAAAAGCCCCATTCTGATGGGTGAGCACAGCTTGGAGGGAGGAAACCACAATGTGGGATATGCTGTGCTGTGGGCATCCTGTACTGCTTCCAGCACAGCTTGGAGGCAATCTGGACCCGGCAATCAGTGGGCACAGGGGCATTCCAGGCCCGAGGGATTATGCTCCATGCATCCCCATGGGCAGAGCTTGGTCTGAGGAACCAAAAACTAAGGTTGCTAAGGTTGCTGGCACCTCCAGACCACAGCTCTCATGTGCAGCTCAGCCATGCGGGCACGGAGTGGGGCTGGAAGCCTGTCCCCATGGCACGGCATAACCCAAAGATGTGCTTTGTGCAGAGCCTCTGATCCTAAGCCAACAAACAGGCAGAACACCCGGGCAGTCGGCACAAACCGCAGCTTCCCAGTCCAGCGGGGCGTCTCACCACTCCACCTTTCAATGAGCAGCTGCAGTTTTGTGGCTTTCAAAGGCATCCGTGCACCAAAATGAGCCACGGGAGCGATGTGGGGAGATTAGGGGGATTAAGGCTGCGGAGCTGCAAGGATCTGCCATGTAAAAACCATTCAGTGGGCAAAGGCAGCCGCTCGGAAACCCCTCGCTGTGCCGAGCTTAGAGGGGTTTGTGGCTGGCAGAGCTGGGAGAGACCACTCCCTGTGTGCCCAGGAATGTGCTGCTGCAAGATAGCAGGAGTATGAAAGCACGAGAGCTCCTAGAGCAAACAGAGACACGCAGAGCTTCACGTGGTTACACACAAGGAACTCAACTAGGTCTTGCCCTCCTTTTCCCCTCTTCCCAACCTCAGCTTGGAATGGAGCGCTGCAGAGGTTAGGGGATGCAGGAGCAGGCATAGAGATGGCCCAAGCCTTTGGATGAGCTGTGGGGCACTGGGCAGTACCGGGTGAATACTGAGGAGGAGGAAGGACACAAAAGCATGAAGCCAGCAGTGTCCCCACTGTGGCTGCCCGTAGGGATCCCACACACTCATCACAAAGCCCTGCAGCCCAACAAAGCCACGTCCCATGGTTTTGGGGAGCACCTGCCTGTCCCCAGATTGTGCCCCATCCCCTCACACATACACTTACCTTGTGCTGCCTCTGCTGGCACCCGCTGCCCAGCTGGGTGATGCTGGCCTCACCTGGGTCCCGTTGTGTTCCAGAGGACAGATGGAGGCTCTGAACCGTCCCCACTGCAGGGACTGAGTGGCCCCACAAAGCATTGCAACGCAAGCGGGGGATCAGGATCAATAGGTCACAGCGTGCACTGACGTGCCCCCAGAAAGAAAATCAGCAGAGGATTTGGGGCTGGTGGGGAGGCTACAATCACGTATTCAGGCCTTTAATCCCATATGGGCACAAAATCCTGGGATAAAAATGCCAGAGCCGCTCCTAATTGCTGACTGCTGTGCGCCGGCGGGTGGGTGAGCAAAACCTCTTAGGTGACGGTGGGCTGGGGGCAGACATCCCACTGCCTTCCTGCCTGCTGTGTGGGCACAGCCTGGTGTCAATATGGGAAGCATATAGCCAGGCAGGTGGGCACCCTGGGGTCAGCATCCCTAAAAAAAGCAGCAGATGGTGGTGCTCTGCAGTGGGGAGGGAAGCAGGGGCACTTTGGCTGCTCCCTGCTCTGTGTGGGTTGCAGCTCTTGGGGGACTTCCCAATCAGTGGGTTTGTAGATGGCACCAAGCTGCATGGTACAGTAACACATAAGAGGGAAGGGATGTTTCCAGAGAGAACTGCATGGGGTGGAGTGTTGAGCATGTAGGATCTTTGTAGGGTTCAACATGGCCAAGTGCAAGGGAAAAAGTGGGATGGACAACCCAAAGCACAGATACAAACTGGGTGATGAGCAGCCCTGTAGCAGAAGGACTTGGTTGGAGCTATAAGCAGGCAGTGTGGAGACCTGGGTCACCCAAAGCAACATGGCCAGCAGGGCAGGGAGGGGACAGTCCCCTCTGCTCCGCTCCCTGAGCCCCCATCTGTGCACACAGTACAGGGACATGGGGCTGCTGGAGCAGGGTTGGAGGAGGCCACAAGGGTCAGAGAATTGTACAGTGGCATTGGTTGGAAGGAATCTCAGAGATCACCCAATTCCAACCCCCTGCAGTGGGCAGAGTTACTGACTGATAGATCAGGCACCAGCTGAGGCTACCCAGGGCTCCATCCATGGCCATGGGCATCTCCAGGGATGGGCACCCCCAGCTCTGGGCAGCTCACTGCCCTCTGGGTGAAGAATTCCCCCCAAACATCTGACCTAAATTTGCCCTCTTTTAGTTTAAAGCCATTCCTCCTTGTCCTATAGGTATGAGACCATGTAAAAAGTTGTTCCCTTCCCATTCATAAACTCCTTTTAGCACTGAATGGCCACAGTGAGGTCTGCATGGAGCCTTCTCTTCTCCATGCTGCACACCCCTGGCTCCTCAGCCTGCCTCCATAGCAGAAGTTCTCCAACCTCTGAGCATCCCCGTGCCCTCCTCTGCAGGCATTGAGCCTGGGGGAGGCAAGGCAGCGGGAGGGGGTGGGGGGGGGGGGGGGTGCTGAAGCAATGCCCGGTGCCTACAGGTACAGTAAAATGGGAAGGGAATCCGTGTCAGGGGCGTGCAGCCATAGGACAAGGGGGAACGGTTTTAAACTAGGAGAAGGGAAGTTTAGGTTGGAAGTGAGGAGGAAATCCTTCACCCACAGGGCTGCGAGGCGCTGGCACTGCCGTGCAGAGCTGCGGCTTCCCATCCCTGCAGGTGCCCACGGCCACGGACGGGGCTCTGCTCCCCGGGTAGCCCTGCCCACTGCACAGGGGGGGCTGCGATTCTCCACCCCTCACCCCGCAGCCCCCTCACCCCCGCTCCCCAGCAGCACAGGAGCACAGGGGAACCCCCTCCGGGCTCCTCCCTTCCACTCCCAGCCCCGGCCCCGCTCCCCGGGAGGGCAGAGGCAGCCGCAGCCCCGTCCCCGCCTCCTTCCCAGCCCGGCCCCGCCGCCGCCGTTCCCGGCTCTCAGAGGGCTCCCGTCGGCAGCGGGGGAAGAGCAGGAGGAGAGCGGGCGGCGGCCGGGGACGCGATGCACTCGCTCTTCAGGAAACGCAACAAAGGGAAGTACAGCCCCTCGGTGCAGAAGAAGAGGTGAGAGTCCCCGCGGCGGTACCGACGGCTCAGCCCCCAGCCCCAGGTTGGCTTCTGCCGGGTGGTCCCATCCCACCCGGTGCTGCGGTTTGCGGGGCCGCCCCGAGCACCCCGGGATGTGGGCACCCCGTGGCTTAAGTACCCCCGGGTTGGGGTATCCCCGTCTGCAGATTCCCTCAGCACAAGGTTTGGGCGTCCCAAAGTGCAGGTACCTCCAGGGGAGACCCCCCAGGTGTGAGCATCCCCCGGTGCCATCCCCAGGCCATGGGATGATATTCCTTGGCTGGATGTGACCGTCCCCTCCGCAGCACTGTGGGCAGGTGCCTCCACCGTGCCAGTGTGTGCCAGGTGAGATCCCAGAGCAGAACTTGGGGCGAAAAGTCTTCAGCCTTCGTTAGTGTTTTCTAAGGACCGATTATTCCCTCTATTCTCTCTCTTTTTTTCTTTTTTTTTCCCTCTCAACTCTATTGGTGTGAGAGCGTGCTTCAGTTGTCTTGGTTATAAAACCAACCATCAGACAGACGCAGTTAAAATGGAAATCAATGGGGAATTCCCGACCGAGGAGGCACGGCTTCTCTCTGGGCTGCAGGATTCACTGCGTGCCGTGGGCAGACAGGATGTATCCCCAACGTGCTGAGTGCTGGGATCGGTTTTTCATCCTTCTTGGTCTCTGCGTTTAGGAGGAGCCCCCAGGAGGGGGATGCTGCTGCCTCAGTCTGGGAGTGCGGTGAGCACTCAGGTGCTGCTGGACTCCCCCTATTAGGGGCCAGGCACCTCTCACCCCAGGGAGGGCTGGCAGGAGGAGATGGGGTGGCCCTGAACCCCCCCACCAGTTCAAGCGGTCCCATTGCCAAAGAAAGGTGCCAACACCCTGTTGTGGGGTTGCAGCACTCTGGAGGCTGCAAGCCAGGCTGGTCCCTTATTTTTAGGCTGGATTGCGCTGGGGCCACGGTGCTTCTTCCCCCCTCCTCCCCCTGCACCCCTTCCTGCTTTGGACGCAGCCAAGAGGGGGCTGTGCCCATTAGCCCCAATTTGTTCAATCCTGCGTTGGAGTTTACAAACAGCTGCAAAGTCAGGGAACACTCCCACTGTGGGGAAACTTCCTCGCCATCGGGATGGGGACGCCGGCGCCCGACCGGTCGAACCACTCATGGGAGAAGGCAGTGGAAGACAGCAGGCAGCCGCCCCGTCCTGCGCTCCGGGCATTGCTGGGCTCCCAGCCAGGAGGTACTGAGCAGCACTGCAAACATCAGCCCAGCAGCAGGTTGTAAGCAGGAATGGGGGTCTCAACACGGTGGGAGCTCCTCCAACCTTTTGCGCTGCGCTTTGGAGAGGCGGCGATGCCGCGGTGAGGGCGCTCAGTGCCAGGGTGCCGCGGTGACCCAGGCTTGGCAGCAGCGCGGTGGCACGGCACCAACCCAGTAATGGTTTGGCGAGCGCAAGGTTGTGCTGGAGCTGTGCCCAGCAGTGTTGTGGAGGGAGGAGATCGCTGCCCAGGCCGCCTGTGGAGCAGCAGGTCACATCCTGCAGTGGGTCACAGCCCGGCCAGGAGCCTTTCCCCCTGTCCTTGTGTTTAATCCTGAAGAGGATTTGGGGTGCACATGGCATGGCAGGACCTTGCTGTGCCAGCCTCAGCAGCAGCTGTTGCTCCTACAGAACATCCCTGCCACCAGCTCTGAGCACCCATCCTCTGGTACTTCCATTTGCAGGCAGTGCTCTGTGACTTTGCCTTCCTGGTGCACAAGTGTATGGGGCCTATTCTGTAGGAATGTCCTCATCCCCTCTCCATCCTTCCAAAAAGAGAGCAGGAACAAGGGCACAGCTGTGGGAGCCTTGAGAAAGCTCCAGCCTGGCTGCCAGGGCTGGGTGTGCCAGGAGAGGCATTGCTGGGGGTGCGGCATGTGTATGTTTATCTTATTGGATTTATTTTTAAGAAGAGCCCAGCGCCAACCACACCGTGGTGCCAGAGGTCCCACATCTCGAGAAGAAGGCAGAGTAGCCATGTCGTACAGGAGAACATCTCAGATCCTCCCCTGCTCCCTTTCCCACACCCCAAAACCAGGAGGTGCTTTACAAAAGGAGCTCAGGAGGCGAACAGGGCAGATCAGTCCGATCCTGGAGGGGTGACTGTGGGAGATCACCCGTGGGGAGGATGGCTCTGGAGGCTCAGGGGTGTCCCCAAAGGGGGTCCCCACTGCAGAGACCCCAAACCTCCTGCCTGGCCCAGCCTCTGGGACTGGAACTGGAGGCTCGGGGGTTGGGGGGGACCTGGCTGTGGGGCTGGCACCCATTTCCAGAGGCTGTTTTGCAGGGCTGGAGTCAGCAGGACTGAATAGACAACCGGTGAGTCAGGGTGCTGCTCTGTATTTATAGCACAGCGAGCCTCGCCATCGCCTGCCCTATTTTTGCTTTAATTTCCATGCACATTACAATAACATATCACCATTAATACAGGGGAAGATAAACACAACCGAAACGAGGTGGGCTGAGCCTGGCAGCCTGCTGGCCCGAATGTGTGCTGTGACTTTGGAGCCAGATTTTGGCCTCCCCCAAATGGAAGGTATGCTGGCTGTAGCCTGGCCCTCTGCTCTGCCCCCACCCCACACCAGCAGCGCTGTTATATGGCACAGATGCACTGTGCAGGGAGTGCTGTGCATAGGGTGGTTGCAGCTTCCCAGGAGAGCAGGGATGCAGGATGGCACCTGGCTATGAGTCCCATTCTCAGGGCTTGTGCTCTGCTCTGTGTGAGCACTCCCTCGTCTTAGGGGTGTGGGTGAAATCTCCTCCTTGTTTGAAAAAGAGAACATTTGGAGAAGTCCCAGGGACTGTGCACCGCTGCAGTCCTGCCCTCATCCCACACACCCACACCTCTGGGGCGTTTGCTGCAAGGAGTGTTATCAGCAAAGGCATGGGCTGATAGCAAGAGAGAAGAAAACAGAGGGGCCACATCATTGCAAGGTGCAAATTATGGCACAAGTCAGAGAGCTGAGCGGGCGCACAGTCTTTGCTCAAGGCACAGCAGGGGGGTTTGCCAGGCTGGAGATGCTGGCCTGGCTGGGGAGATCCAGGCAGAAGGTTGGTTTGGAACTCAGTTCTGTTTGACACCGTCTCTTCAGCATCACCACGTCGGTCTGAGAGGCTGTGAAGAGGAGGTTCCCTCCTGCTGTGGATGCTCACGTACCCTGCAGCATCTCGGGGCTCTTCTGGGGAACGCCCGAATGGCTGCTGCCAGCTCTCAGCAATGCTGGAGCTCTCCCAAGCACGGTGAGCCAGGGCAAAAGCATCTCCTCTCCCTGAAGAGCAGAGAGCGGCTCCAAAGCTTTGAGCAACAGCCGGTCAAGCACAGAGCAGCTGCCTCCTCCCTGCTCCCCAGCTGGGAAAACCAGAGCAAACCCTCCCCATGTGCTGGAATCAGCCTGGCCCTCCACTCCAGAACAGAAACAGAGCCATTGTCAAACACAGCTTGTCACGAACTTTATCATTTTTTCCTTCATACTCAGAAAACTCCTTGGAAATGTTTGAGTTCTTCAGCAATGGCAAAGCCTGTTTTTCCAGGGATTTTTTGTTTTCTTTTTTCTTTTTTCCCCCATTTTCAAACAAAGCCCTCTCTATGTGGGCTTTGCCACTCCCTTCCCTCTGCAGGCTCCTTGCTATGGCTGTGCCTGGAGCACTTGGGTCCTCATGCAGGAGCTGGCCGTGTGTCCCATCCCAGTGAGCGCTCTGGAGCCCCTCTGCCTTTCCTCCTCCCTCCCAGTCTGGTTCCAACGCTGCCCATGTATTCAAGTGGCAATTTCTGGAGGATTGGGCAAACCTCTGGCACAGGAGAATGGGCAGAACCCAGTGCCCCTGTTCCATTCTGCATGCAGGGATGCTCCTGGCAGGGGCTGATAGCACCACCTTCTCTCTGGGTCCTGATGCCAAACAGAGATGGGCTTTGCTGGTGCAGATTCCCTCAAGCAAGCAAAGAGACCAGCTTGGAAAACTCCAGTGCAGCATCGCTGTGGATCCTAAGCTGAATTTTATTTCCCTTGTGCAATCTGGAAACTTCTACATCACAGTCAAAACTGGAACTCAGAAAACTCCGTAATCTTTCAGGCTGGCTTTTCCATCCGTGCTACAGATCCCCAAAGATTCATCCCTGGGATCTCACTGCCAGCACGGGGCAGGCAGGCAGGGCAGCAGGACACTCAGCCTTGCAGAGCACTGATGGATACAGCCACCACCCAGCTCTGTGCCCTGCTGATGACACAGCATCTGTACAAAGAAAACTCAGTGCAAAGCCTGCCCTGCTGTGCTGGAGCTTCTCGGGAAAGTGGGATCTGCTGCCAGTGTATTGGGGCAGGGCTTGAGGTGGGAAGCAATGAGCCCGGAGCTTTTTGTCCTATTGAAAGAGATGTCATGTGTGGCAGATGGGGACCTGTCCCAAAACTCAGCATCAGTGCCAGGAGCTTGGCTGGACCCAGCAGGCTGAGCTCCTCTTCCTCAGCACTGCACTGGGAAGGCAGCAAGCCACGAGCAGCCTCACCCCGAGGACTATGGAGGTGTTCAAGGCCAGGTTGGATGGGGCCCTGGCAGCCTGGTCTGGTATTAAATGTGGAGGTTGGTGGCCCTGCCTGTGGCAGGGGGGTTGGAGCTTCATGATCCTTGAGGTCCCTTCCAACCCAGGCCAGTCTGTCATTCTGTGACCCTGCATTGCTCCCGGTGGGACCAGCTGCTATTCCCAGTCTCTGCATCCCTTCGCCAGGATGCCCACATCCCCAGTAGGGGACTGCTGTGATTTTCCCATTGCAGCCAGGATGCTGCAACTCACCTTATAGTGCTGCTCCTGCCTGGACTGCGGTCCACAGCTTGTGCAGGAGACACAGGACACACCGAGCAGCAGCTCTAACGGGGATCAGCCTTTCCACGCGCCCTATAACAATTAATTCTGCTTCCACGTGATGAGATCATTAAGGCTCGTTATCTCCACTCGGTAAATGATTGGGATTAGAGTGAGCCAAGGTTCAGCCCTTACGGCAGGACCAGCTCTGGGCTCGGCGAGTATTTGGGAGCATGAAGCATGTGGTGGTGTTGGTGCTGGGGGGGATGCAGCCCTGAGCTCTGCCCACAGGGAGCAAGGCTGGCCAGAGCCTCACATCCCATCAGCACACTGCAGCCAAAGTGATAGAGAAGATGAAATGTTTAAACTAAGCATGGCGATGCAGAAGCTGTGGCACAGGGTGTTCTGGGCATTAATAGAAGTGTTGGCTCCAGCTCAGCTGTCCCTGCTGGGAACATTTGGCTGACCCCACATAATTCCTTGCTGATACAAAGCAAAGCAGACGACCGGCCCTGCGCACAGCCAGCAGAGAGGCTTGCACCCTGAGCACACAGAGAAGGGAAGGAGGAATCCTGCCTGGCAGAGTGCACAGGCACAGATGCAGCGCGCCCCATCCCATTGCCTTTTATTTGTTCTAAACGGTGCACGCCTCCCTGCAGAGCTGCTATCTGCAGAGGGAGGCAGGGTGCTCCGTGTCAGGGTGTGAGCAGCACTCCAGCCCCGCGCCCTGGGTTCAGCCATGGCATCGCTCCCATGGAGAAGCCCCAGTCACCACCCCCATGCTGGCAGCACGGCCGAGTGTTTTGGAAAGTGTTAGAAAGGCAGCAGTGAGTCACACACAGCTGCAAGGCCTGGCGGGCTCGCCTGGCCCCCAGCCATGTGGGGGGACCACAGCATGCCAAAAGGAGCCCCCCCGGGATGTGGCCCCTCTGCACGGGCACCTGCAGTGTGATGAGCTCCTCTCCCTTTTCTCCTTCCCCAGCATCTCCAGCAAAGAGCTGACCGAGCTCATTGAGCGCCTGCAGAAAAATGCCGACCAAGTGGAGAAGAACATCGTGGAGACTGACTCCCGAATGCAGAATGTGAGTACGAGCTGTGGCCCCTTGCGTGCCAGTGCTCCCCGGGGGTGGGAAGGGGACCACACTGTCCTCTGGCCAGCCTGCCCATCACTGCTGCATGGGAGCAGTGCAGAAGGAGGACCTCATCTGGCTCCCACCCCAAGGCACGTGAGCATGGATGCTGTTTCTTTGCCCTTTGTGATCATTTCTTCCCGCTCTCTACCCGCCCAGGACTTGCACAAGATCAAGGCATGCCAGCTAGCACAGTACAAGGAGCTGACAGCTCAGAAGCTGACGGAGTCAGACAAGCTGCTGTATGTGCTGGATGGGGATGCAGCCGTTGCCAGGCACATGAAGCACCCCCAGGGGGACATGATCACTGAAGAGTGAGTACAGTGGGAGGGGATGGCCTTCTCCACACGTTCAGCTCATAGCCACTCATGCACAACCTGCAGGCATATATTGAGCATCTCACCCCCCAACAGCCCCGTGTAAAGCCCTGCAAAGCATTGTGGGGCAATATCTGACCCCCACCCTGAGCTAGAGAATGTGCAGAGCAGCATTGGTGCATGGCAGCCTGTGCCCTCTGCTGCCCAGCTCATTGCTCATTGCAGCCCCCTGTCCTGGTGGCATGGCTGAGGTTCTTGAGGGCAGTCTGAGCATCACAAGGAGGCCGGGAGGGGACAAGAGCAGCTGTTGCTTAACGGCTGGGCTGCTCTGTACCAACATCCTGCATCCCACCTCATCCTTCCCTTCCCACAGCATCCGGCAGCTGAAGGAGCGAGTGGCAAACCTACGTGTGAAACATGACCAGATCTACAACTTCCCCCTGCAGCACATCGAGCCCCAGGTCAACTGGTGCACGGTGATCGAGGAGAAACAGGTACTGAGGGGACAGCAGTGCTGGTGCCTGGGGACTGTGCCCCACTGGGGACACCTGGGCTGAGAGAGGAGAGGCTCCTGGGTGATCTTGGGCAAACCTCTGCTGCTCTGCATCCAGGGATGGAGACCACGCTCTCTCCCCTCTCTCTGTGCTGCCCTATCAGTGCAAAAGCTTCCCCCGACACCCAGCTGCCAGTTCTGCTCCAACGTGTGCCCCTTGGTTCTCATCCTCCTGCTACGTGCCGCTGGGTTGTCAGTAAAAGCCCTGCAGTTACGGGAAGCCCCCACCCTCACCACCCCCATTCTCTGCATGCATTGATCTGTGATGCACAGGGGATCCCTGCTGCATCAGCTTCACGTCTCAAATTCCCAAATCCCCTTTATTATGGTGCTGCACAACCTGTGAGAGCCTCCGTGTCCCCCGGCAAGAGCCCCAGAGCCTGCCTCAGCCCAGCTCCACATCCAGCTCCAGTGGCCAAGAGGAGCCACCCAGGTCCTGGCTGCTGCATCCCTTTCTCCTGCCGCTGACCCCATATCTCATGTGCTGTAGGATGCGTTGTGTGGCAAGGGCTTTGGGACCGATCTGCCACTGGTCAACAGCCAAGTAGAAGAGCACAACATCTTCCACAATGAGGTCATGGCCATCGGCCCGCACATCACCAAGGAAGGCAACAAGGTCAGCTCTCCTGCCCCGTATCCTGCTGGAATAGGGACATTGTGCCCTGAGGGAATGCAGGCAGCTCCCAAGCCTGGCCCGAGCTGGGTGGGTGCCCAGACCCACTGCTAGCCTTGGAGCTGAGCATCCTACATCACCTCCAGCTTCGTGAGGAAGCCGTCCCCACAAAAACCCTAATCAGCCCCATTCAAACTTCCCCCCTCTGCAAGCACCCCCCCAACCACCTTTCTTCTCCCGTTCCCAGGGATACACAAGTGACCTCCAAGCCAAGTACCAGAAGCTGCTGGTAGGAGACCTGTGGGATGCGGGGCTGGGGTGGGGCAGGGAGAGGAGCTTGGGGCTGAGTTCTCCCTTTCTGGCTTCCAGGCCAGCTCACAGCAGCGGCAGCAGGACCTGAACTCACTGCAGGACTACATGCAGCGCTGCACCAACAAGCTCTACTGGCTGGATCAGCAGGCAAAGGACCGCACGCACTACGACTGGAGCGACCACAACCTGGACTACCCCAGCCGGCGCCGCCAGTACGAGGTGGGTGCACGCTCACACCTGTCCCTTCTGCCTCAGTTTCCCATCATTAAGCACCTGGAGGTCTACAGGGGACAGGATGGTAACATTGATCTCAGGACCGCAGAATGGTTTGAGGTTGGAAGGGAACCGACGGTCCGGTGGTTCTGACCTGCTGTGGGCAGGGACACCTCTCGTAGAGCAGGGCACCTCCAGGGATGGGGCACCCACGGCTCTCTGGGCAGCAGTGCCACCCTGTGAGTGAAGGATTTCCTCCTAATTAATTAAATCTTCTCTTTTAGTTTAAAACTGTTCTCCCTTGCTGTTCCTACACTTGCTGCTAAAGAGGCCCTCCCCGGCTTTCCTGCAGCTCCCTCAGGCACTGGAAGGCTTCTCTAAGGTCTCCTGGAGCCTTTTCCAGGCTGAACAACCTTACCTCCCACTAGAAATAAAGCCAAGAGGAAAGCTGGCAGGTTGCTGGCTTTCCTCGCCCTTATCTCAGCATTAGCTTGGCAAGAATCTCATCTTCAGCAACATCTGCAAGGAAAGGAAAAACAAAAGCCACGGCGGGGGAACAGAGCACTTTGGGTGTCCCCTTCTGTTTTTACGTGGGGGTCAGCAGCTCGCTTCTCTCCATCTAGAACTTCATCCACCGGAAGCTGGAGGAGAAGGAGGAGGCCATTAACAAGCTGCATGCAGACGGAGACCAGTTGCTGGCCCAGAACCATCCTGGGAAGAATGCCATTGAGGTGAGCGCCAGTGCTGTGCTCATCCCTCACCATGGGGAGCTGCAGCCACTGCGAGGCTGCCCCTCAGCCTCCTCTGCTCAGGGCCGAACCCACAGCCTTTCCCCATCTCCCAGTCCCGTTTTGGGCACTGCTCAAGATGGGTGCTGCAGGTTGGGGCCACCACCCCCGGCGTTGACACAGCACTGCATTACAGGCACACATCGAGGCGGTCCACGCCGACTGGAAGGAGTATCTCAACTTCCTGATCTGCGAGGAGAGCCACCTCAAGTTCATGGAGGACTTCCACAAGGTACCAGACTGCTGGCACTGGGCCTCAGGAACTGAGGCTGGGACCCTTAAAGGCCCCTTGGTCCCATCCCTGCAATGAACAGGGACACCCACAGCTCCATCAGTGCTCAGATTCCTCCCAGCCTGAGCGTGGGGGTTTGCAGGGACAGGGGCACCACTGTCTCTCTGGGCAGCCTGTGCAGTGCCTTACTGCCCATGTTGTAACAAACTTCTAATCTAAACTCCCCTCTTTCAGTTTGAAACCATTTCCCCTTGTCCTGTCACAGCAGTCCCTGCTAAAGGCTCTGTCCCCCTCTTTCCTAGAGCCCCCCTTTAGATAGCAAAGGGCCATACTCAGCTCTCCCTGCAGCCTTCTCCTCTCTACACTGCACAGCCCCAGCTCTCAGCCTGTCCCGTACGAGAGGGGATCCATCCCTCAGATGGTTTTTGTGTCCCTGCTCCGTGCACCAGCACCACTGCTCAGTGTCAGCACCTCACACACAGCAGAGGACCCTGCTCTGCTGGGACTCACAGAGGCTCCAGCCACCTCTCTGCCACCCATTTACCACCTCATCCTCCAGAGAAGCCCCTGGGGAAGCCTCACAATGGAAGCTTCCCACCAAAGCAGCACAGCTGTGAGTGGGAAAAACCTCACCTGCAGTGCTGTGCTGGCTGCAGGGAGCCTGCATAGAGCTGCACAGCCTAGCTGAGCACTGCAGACAGATGTCTGCCTGATAAATTGCATCTGGCAGCCTGGGAGGCTGTGCAGGGAGCAGGTCGGGCCAGATTCCTCTCCCACAGCCTGGGCGTGTTGAAGACGTGATGAGGCTTCTGCCAAGGGGGAAGCAGGGTGCCCAGCCCCTCAGTACCTCCCGTGGTACCTGCCCAAATAACTGCCCCCTGGGGTGGCTTGTGTGGGGAAGGGCTGAGCTCTGCCCACTCCTCCTCGTTGGCAGCGGGGAGGAGCGCGTGGCATGATGCTGCCCACGTGAAACCCCAATCAAAGGTGGGAAGGGCTGGGAAACATGGATTGAACAAGCCTGCAGGAGAAAAGCACGCGATGAGCTGCCTCGTTCTTTCTCCCCCAGCTGCCTTTCCCTGGCTCTGCTCTAGCAAATAGCAATTCCTCATCCTCCTCTGTGTCTCACCCCTGGCACCTTGCAGGGGCTGTCCCTGCTGCAAGGATCCCCCTGGTGAGAGATTCTGCCTTTCTGCAGTTTCAGAAGGATGCAAAGGATGCCCAGCAGCTCTTGAAGAAAGTCGATACAGACCTGGACCAAAAATACAGCCCAGAATTCAAGGACAGATACCAGCTGGAGTCGCTCCTCAGGGAGCTGGATGTGAGTACTGACAGATGGAGGACCAGGGGATCCAGAACATCTCCACGGCACCACAGTGCAGTCCTCGTGGGGGTGGGCACCCAGCCCAGCTCACTGGCCATGCTGCTGCCTCCCTTCACCTGGCTCTTCTTCTGCCTTGAGCTAGGGATTGCCTCTCCCACAGCAACATAATTGCTCACCAGGCTGGTTTTTATTTGTTCTCCCATTGAGCTGGTGCTCAGAAAGGGTAGGAGCATAACTAGACCTGCTGCCGGAGGAGGCAGTGAAACGAGCTGTGCTGGGGCCTGGCTGTGTCCTGAACATGATGCAGCACTGCTTGGTGCAGCGATAGCTCTGCCCACTGGATACCCCTCTCCTTCCACCCCAGTGACCATTGCAGGATATCCACCTGCCTGGACGCAAAGAGAGCAACCCATGCAGAGCTTTGCAAGGTCCTCATTAGAGCTAATTGCTGGGAACAGGCTTATCCCAGCACCATGCTCTGTAGAACATGCACCAGGCACAGTGACTCCTTCCTCAGTCTGGCTGTAGGAGCAGGCAGGAGGACAGGGGAGCATTCAATGCAGGATCCCAGTGGCTGCAGAGCAGGACCCAAAAGCCATTCTCTGTGGCGCAAAGCAAGCTGAGGGTCCTGTCAGTCAATATAAGCCCTTCCCAGCTTTGGGGGCACAGGAGCGCGTCCCCTCTCCCTCCTTCCCACGTTTCTTTGCTCATTCCCCCATGCTAGGACCAAGAGAAGGCCCTGGAGAAGTACGATGCTGTGGTGCAGTCGCTGCAGGAGCGCAGCCAGCACATCCTGCCCCTACGCTACCGCCGGCTGCCACCGCCACAGCCCATCCCTGTGGAGGCTCTGTGCGAGTATGAGGGCGAGCAGGTAATGGCCCCAGGGTGAATGCAGGGGACAGAGGTGACACCAGCACCTGGGACAGGGTGAGGGGGATGGATAAAACACAGCTTCCAATGGCCCTGCAGCCACGATGCTTGTTGCACGCCCTCTGTGATGCTGTGTCTCAGTGCCACCCTGAGCTGGGGGGGGGGTAGTAAGGTGACAGCCACACCAAGTGCCACCCAGGAGCAGTGTGGGCTGTGCCTCCACCGAGGGACCCACAGCAGGTTCAGGAAATGCCACCTCCTCCCTGCCCCTGCCAGCAGAGAATGAGCTGTGGGGAATGAGTCCATGAGTGCAAGGGGCACAGCCTGACCTGCTGCTGCTGCTGCTTGTTCCCGTCCCCAGGGCCAGATAACCCGAGGAGCCCATTACACCCTGCAGAAGAACAGTGGAGACATCTGGGAAGTGATGGACGGTGCTGGAGGTTCCATCAGTGCCCCGGGTGTCTGCTTCATGATCCCCCCTCCAGATGCAGAGGCAATAGCACTGGCGGAACAGTAAGTGCAGTACCACAGCACCAGATCCTCCCAGCACCACCCCTCCAGCCAGGTTCCCCTCCTCTGAGGGTCTTTAAGTGTGGGGAGTGCTCCCATCCTGCTGGGAAGCACTTACAGAATGAAGCACCTCTCCTGCTGCACCCCGCAGGGGAAGACTCTGCTCTGCCCACTTATGAACATGGATGAGGGTGCAGAGAACCCCCCAGCTGGGTTTCTCCCCACTTTCACAGCCAAGGTGAATTCTGGAGGGGCAGCTCTTACCTTGTCTCCATGCTGTCCCTTCTGCAGGATTGCTGATAGCTACGTAGCTGTAAAGGAGAAGACCTCCAACTGCAAGAACATCCTCCAGCAGCGCTATGAGGGGCTGAAGGCTGACAGCATTGGAGGTATGGCTCTGCCAGGACAGCCCTTTCCCCTACACTGTAATGGTGCCTTGAGCTCAGGTGTCTCTCTTGCTTTGTCCCCTCAACCAACAACCATGCAATCCTGCACCACTCCTGTCCTCTTACCCAGGAGATAATGGTGGAACATAGAGCACAAACACCGCTTGGAATGATAAAATCATGGAATGGTCCAGGTTGGTTAAGGTTTTTGAGGTCACCAAGTCCAACCATCACTGTGACCTACGAAGTCCCATCACCAAACCACATCCCTTAGTGCCACATCCATACATCTCAAACACCTGCATGGATGGGGACACCACCGCTGCCCTGGGCACACACCAGTGCCTGAGACACACTGCCTTTGACTCTTGCTGATGGCCAAAGTGTTGGGCTGCTGCTTTGTTGCAGTGAGAGGACATCAATGACAGCTTCTCCTCTCCTGAGGGTCCTGGGTGCAGTGCAGGAACATGTACAGGGCTGGAGTAAGCAGGTTGTGGTTACAGCAGGCAGACAGCAGAGGAGGATGTGGGTTTCATGCTCAGTGGTGGGATCGAGCTGGCTCTAACCTGCTCCCTTTTCCTTCCCCAGATGCTGCATCAATTCAGGGCCGCCAGCTTCTGGCAGGGCTGGAGAAAGTGCACAGTGACCTGGACAAGTTGGAGAAAGCAATAACAGCAAACCTCCGTCCTCCACTGGAGCAGAGTCGGGCTGTGCAGGACAGCACTGAGCGCTCCAAGGACCTGAAGGTACAAGGCCATAGGAGCAGACACACTGTGCCACACAGGGACCCTGCTCCCAAGGCTGAGGTCCTCCCAAGGGGTCTTTTCAATGTGGTTCTTGATGTGCTGGATGCTGTTGGTGCACCCAGAGCTCCATGAAGGCATGGAGCAGTGCTACCACCGGCTAGTGACCAAACAAAAATACCAACACTTGCAGTCCAAGGCACAGCTTCTTGTGCACAGCTCAGCATCTGTTCCGCTAGGATCCCATGCAGCAACACTCCACTCCCTTCCTCTCCTTCTGACCCCTAATTAATTCAGGCTACATACCACAAACCTCCCTTGTTCCAAGAGGCAATCCACCTCCTGGCTGTGTCAAAATCCAAGTGCCACCACAAGTGAAAACAAATTGCTCCAGCTGTCTGCAGCACTTTGATGTCCAAGCAAGAAGTCAGCCTTCAGGCTGCAAAGCCCAATGGTCCAGATGAGCTCAACACATTTCCAACAGAGCTAGAGCTGCTGTGAACCAGTCCCTCCCCAGCCAGAGCTTCCTTGCTGAGGGCTATCTAGCCTGCTCCGACAGAGCTGGATATGAGCCTGGATGGAGAAAATATCCTCCCGTTCCCTCTAGGGCTGAAAGGCATCTGCCACTAAGCACACACCTCAGCCCTGCCCTCCCCTCTTGCACCAGACAGCCACAGGTCAGCTGTTTTTTCCCATAGCCACAAGGTTCAGTTACTACAAAGGTTTTTTCCTACCACAGAACATAACCAATGAAGTCCGTCGCATCGAACCAGAGAAAATGAGGAAGGTCCAGGACTGCGAGGCCTTCATTGAGTCTGTGCCCAACACTGGCAGTGCTACGTTGGTGAAGAACAAGGTGGAGAACACCAACAAGAAGTATGACCGTGTGGTTCAGCTGCTCAGTGCTGCCCAGGAGAAGTAAGTCATGGTTCAAGCCCAGCAGAAATTCAGGTCCTGCAGCAGACTGACTTGGTGGTGATGGGTCAATGGTTGGACTTGATAATCTTAGAGACCTTTTCTAATCTTAATGGTTCTATGATTCAACGCTCTTCTCCTCGCATCCATACAGAGTTGAGGTGGCCACGCACCTAGAGAAGAGCCTCCAGCAAGGCCGAGACCTGCTGTCCACATACGAGAACAAACTGGTCACAGACGACACCGTACCAGAGGACTTGCGAGTGATTGACCGTAAGAAAGAAGAGCTGCTGGTGAGTGTTTCCTGCAGCCAGTTTTCTACCCTATTGACGTGCTTCACATACAGAACTGTTTCCCAAAAGCTGTGGCAGTTGCTGCCCAAGCCCCAAACATGAATTGGTGGCAAAGGGATGACTGCCCCAGCTGGGACCCCACATTAACTGTGCCTGCTTTCAGTTGAGCTCCCATTTGCTTTTCTCCAGAACTCAGCCTGTCCTCAGTAACACCAGCACAGTAGATGGGGACCAGTGACAAAAGCCTGGCATGTGTGCAGCCCTGAAGAATCTCTCCTTTTTCTACAGGCCATGGGCTCTGAGCTCCAATCCAAAAGGTTCTTGCTCAATGAGGCGGAGCAGAACTTGCTGAGGACAAAGACCTGCTCCAACACCTTGGCCAGCAAGTTCCAGGAGCACTGCCCTGACATTGAGCGACAGGAAGCTGAGCTCTACAAGCTCAACCAGCGCTTCAACAACCTCAGCAAGCAAATTGACCACAGGTGAGGACCCATGACAGCACCTAGCTGGAACTGGACCAACCTGGGATATTTACAGTAGGGCAGGAGCCATTCTGAAATCAGAAGAGGCATAATGCTGTCTAGGAATGGGCAGTTGCAGAATGGCTTCCAGTCAGTGCCAAAGAGGAAGCAATAGATGTTCCTGGCACGTGCTGGCTGGGTAGGTCTGGGCAGCCTCTGGGATTAAGTGTTCTTGCTACAGAGATGGGGACTTTAGCAAGAGTGCCTGCACCAGCAGTAGGTGAGATAAGAGCATGAGCTGTCATCCACCCACATCTGCCTCTGCCTGGATCACAGCATGTCTTGTGCCTTCTTATCCCTCTATAGGCTTGCACCCAGCATTCAGCATCCTCCCCATTCTCCCTGCAGTCTCCCTGTGACTCATTTCTCCTGCAATTTCCACTTGCTTTCATAACAACCAGGTGGCACTGATCCTACAGAAGAGAACCTGCATGGAGGGGGATGGAGAACAACTCCAGCTCAATTCCATGTCATTGGGGAACGGGGGGGGGAAGCAGGGACTGATGAAGAGATGTTTGCAGAAGACAACAGTTGAGAATGTGCTGACATTGAGTCCATTTCCCCTACAGAACTCAGACCCTGCAGAAAGCAAAGAGTGCTTATTCCAACTACCGCACAAACTATGACAAAATCAACCAGTTCCTTTGCAACATACCCAACTACGAGCCACAGGAGACAGACAACATCCAGCAAGTGGAAGTGAAGCTGAAGAACCAAGCGGTAAAGAGCCCTGTGCTGCTTGGGGGGAGGGCAAAAGGACCACTAAGAGATCATGAATGGAGTCAAAGAGCTCCTGCACATAAAATGGGAAAACATACAGGCTTAGCAGCTTTACTTTTACACTACGAGGTCCCACACTCTTACTTGTGACATGTTTGTAAATAACAGGGCAGTGCTAGGAGTTTGCAATTCTCAGTGTTGTAACTTCAGTGGCAATCCTCCCCAAAGGGTCAATGAAGTCTTTGGGCTACTGCATTCCCTTTGACTGCATCTTTGTTCGTCCCAGGCGCTCCTTGGTGACATCGCAAGCAAAGAACAGGAGGTGCAAAAGGTCTCAGCCACAGCTCAGCAGTACCAGCAGGCAGTAAAGGTAAGGACTGCAATTCTGCCAGCAGGAGAACTCTTCACATCCTACTAAGAGCTGCCTGTTGAAGGCTTAGGAAGCCTAGTGCCCTTGCTCAAACAGCTGAGGAGCTGAACCCAGGTGATGTCTGCTCCAACCTGGACATCACATGGCCATTAGCCAGGATTTCCTGCTTAGGAAAGGAGGTTTCCACTCCATGGCCAGTATTGGTGAGGTGACTGGAAAGTCTGGACATACTGCTGTGATCACCGGGCTGTAGGACAGGCAGAACCTGCCCAAGAGCCTGCAGGGTTACCCACAGGTCTCACCAGCCTCAGCAGCTTGCCCAAAACGTGGCCAAGGGAAGTCAAGAGAGACGGAGCCTGGTAGGGTGACCCAGGAATCTCACCCCTTCCTCCCGGGAACTTCTTCCCACAGGACTACGAGCTGGAAGCTGAGAAGCTACGGTCCATCCTTGACCTAGAGAATGGACGCAATGGATACATGAGCAAGAAACCCAGGCTGCAATCTCCAGCCGCAAAAGTGAAAGAAGAGGTAAGCAAGCAGTGCCCTACAAAGAGCTGAAGCAGCTCACGGCCTGTGGGACCAACGGGGATTATGCAAACAAGCATTTCATGGTCAGCAGCCTCAACCCCAGAGCATGCTGCAAGGGAGGGCAGAAGAATAAGGAAGGGTGGACATCATTCTGAAGCCACCCATTCCTGGGGCTTGGATGGCCAGAAAGAGGGAGGGAAAACACTGGAGTTATCACTTCTCAAAGGGGAAAAGGGAAAGAAAACACAAACCAAGATTTTTAAAACATTTCTTCTCTTGGAGTCATTTCAATGCCACAGACAGCATCCCTGATAGAAGTGCTTATGGAGAGAGTAGGCCACCAGCCACTTCTTTGCACAGGATCTGTTTGCTTCCATCCTCAAACTCATCCTGCATATCAAGGCAGGCAAAGTGCCCACATGGCTCTGCCTCAGTTGTGTTTTTTTTTTTTTGCAAGTCTTGAATAAGAAGAATCCAATTTAAAGAGGTGAGATTACACATGCCCCAAACCCATTCTCCCTGCCTTGAAGCCAGTCTGCTTGCTCTTATAGGAAGGTTTAAGAAAAGCACCCAGGGTTACCTCTTGAGGGCATTGCTTCTGTTCAGCAAGTCTTGACCCTGGTCAAGACCAGGGACGACCCCTGTCCCCACCACTTTTGCTGAACACTTTTTGTCTCCTAGGAAGCCATTCTGGCAGCCAAGTTCACCGAAGTGAATGCTGTGAATAGGCAGAGGCTGCAGAACCTGGAATTCGCTCAGAGCCTCCTGCGGCAGGTAAGTCATCCCCCACACATGGAGACTCAGGGCTTGGCTGTGGCTCCTGAGGTCAGCTCACTGCAAGCTCAAGGCCTTGGCTTAGATCTCTGCATGCTGCAGGCAGGCAGCTTGACACAGCTGCAACAGGCTGTGGCAGTGTGATTCTGAGAGAATGAGAGTCACACACACGCATGTGCCTTTGCTACTATAAGCTGAACTGGAAACAAATCTAGCTAATATTTCATACCCCTAAACCCATCAGTCAGCAGACACCTCAATGAAGAGGTCTGGCTGGGATCAGGCACTGCCCTCCACCTTTTCTAGTTCATCCTTGAAAGCTCTGTGTCATTTTTAAGTCTTTATACCTTGCCCATACCAGAATATTCATCTCTCAGAGCTTAAAGCTTTGTTGGGGCAGCAACAGGTATCATCGAGAGTGATTTCCAGGCCAGGAATCCACAGAGCAATTCAAGAAAAGCCCATCTGCGAAATCGGCCCTGTTGAGTATTTGCAATAGGCAGCCTCTGTTAACCCAGACCAGCGTCCTCCTGCAGTACTGTCACAGGAGTGAATGGAAAATAAAATAACCAAATGAGCTTACCTGGTGCTTAACTACACGCTCTTTTTCAACAACAGCAGCCAGAAGTTCAGGTGACACAAGACTTCATCCAGACCAAAAAATCTGTAAGGCCTGTGGAAGAAGTCTGGAAGTTGAAGAAAGAGCTTGAGGATGAGACTCAGCGTCGGCAACAGCTAGAAGCTGAGATCCAAGCCATCCAGAACAACATTGTCCACCTGCAAAACCAGAAGCCCCAAGAAACCGTAGTTAAGAAGGAATTGGTGAAGAAAGTGCCGGACCCACAGCTGGAGGAGAGCTTCCACAAACTGCAGCAAAGCCTGGCAGAAGAGCAGCGCAAGAACCAGGTGCTGCAGGATGAGCTGGAGGCCCTTAAAATCAGGCTGCGTGTTTTGGAGCATGAGAAGAAGGAAGGAGGGCAGGAGTATATCGTGAAAGAGGTGCTGCGTATCGAGCAAGATAAGGCTCAAGCTGAAGAAATCTTGAGGCTCAAAGAGGAACTGGAAGAGCTCAGGAGGCAGGAAGGAACAAGGGAAAACGAGGTCAATCTTTTACGCCAACAAATCGCTGTGCTGTCCAGCGAGAAGAACAAAGAGCAGGAGAAGGTAACAGAGAAGGAGGTGCTGAAGCTGCAGAATGATCCCCAGCTGGAGATGGAATTCCGGATGTTGCAAGAGAACAAGCAGAGGGAGAGTGCCCTGAGGCAGAAACACGAGGAAGAGCTCAGCTTCCTCCAGGAGAAGCTCAAACGTCTCGAGAAGGAACGGGCCATCGCTGAGGGCAAGATTACTGTCAAGGAGGTGCTGAAGGTGGAGAAAGACGTGGCCATCGAGAGGGAGGTGAATGAGCTCCGGCGCCAGTACGAGGATGAGAAATCCAAGGGGCGTTCCAATGAGAGGGAGAAGGCCGAGCTGCTCAGGAAAATCCAGCTGCTGGAGGAAGAGAACGCCAAGGTACTTGTCCAGGAAAAGGTGAGGGAGATCGTGCGGCCAGATCCTAAAGCTGAAAATGAAGTTGCCAACCTTCGGTTGGAGCTGGTAGAGCAGGAGAGGAGATACCGGGGTGGTGACGAACAGCTGAAGAGCTGTCAGAATGAACTGGCCGCTCTGAGGAGCAGAGAGCCGCTGGTAGAGGTCAAAGAAGTCATTAAGGAGGTCATTAAGTACAAGAACGATCCAGAAACTGAAAAGGAGCTACAGCGGCTCCGTGAGGAAATCATAGAGAGGACGGGAGCCATTGAAAGAGCTGACCTTGAGATCTACCAGCTGAAACAAGAGATACAAGCTTTGAAAGATACCAAACCTCAAGTGCACACGAAGGAAGTTGTTCAAGAAATTCTGCAGTTCCGGGAAGACCCTAAGACAAGAGAGGAGGTGGAATCTCTGAGAGTGCAGCTGGCGGAGGAACAAATGAAGCACGTTGACCTGGAGAGGGAGCGGCTCCTCCAAGAAGAGAAAGTAAGACAGAAAGAGGAGGAACTTTCCCAGGTGAAGGAGAAAGTAGTCCAGCAGGAAGTAGTGAAGTACGAGCAAGATCCTGCCTTGAAAGCTGAAGTGAACTCCTTCTCGCAGAGCATTGAGAGTGAGCTGAAACAAATAGATTCCCTCCGCGAAGAACTGCGCAAGCTGCAGAGGAGGCGGTCTGAGCTGGAGCGACAACTGGAAGAACTGGAGAAGGAGAGACAGGCCCGCAGAGAGGCGGAACTGGAAGTGCAGAGGCTGAGGATTAGGTTGAATGAGTTAGAGGAACAGGAGAGGGAAACGACAGAACGAGTAACAGTGAAACAGAAAGTGATCCTTCAGCAAGATCCCCAGCAAGAGAAGGAGCACTCCCTCCTCAAGCTGGAGCTAGAAGAAGAAAAACACCGGAGACAAGTCCTGCAAACTGAACTGGAAGCCTTGAGAAAGAAGCTTCTTTCATTGGAGAAAATGGAGGTCAAAGAGAAAGTTGTCTTTTCAGAGAGCGTCCAAGTGGACAAAGGAGACACGGAGTATGAGATTCAGAAGCTGAAGAGCAACCTGGAGGAGGAGAGCAGGCGTAAGAGGGAGCTAGATGCAGATATCAATAGGCTTGAAACCAGGCTGTCCGAGGTGGAATTCAACAACTCTAAGTCATCAAAGGAACTAGACTTACTAAGAGAGGAAAACCACAAACTACACCTTGAAAAACAGAACCTGCTGATGGAAACAAGGAGGCTGCAGTCAGAGATTGAACTCACAGCAACAGAAGCTCGGGATTTGAGAAACATGACCCACGTGGACAGTGGACCAAACCTAGACTCCAGATTCCAAGCTCTGGAAAGAGAGTTAGATGATCTGAAGCAGTTATCTAGAGAAAAAGATGCAGAGATCGAGCAGCTCCAGAACCGCCTCAAGACGGTGGCAATCAAGAGGGAGCAAAGAGAGAACCACCTGAGGCGCTCCATCGTGGTCATCGATCCGGACACAGGCAAGGAGATGTCTCCAGAGGAAGCTCACGTGCTTGGCCTCATCGAATGGAGCCTCTTCGTCAAGCTGAAGAGTCAGGAATGCGACTGGGAAGAGATCTCGATCAAGGGGCCGAATGGGGAATCATCCGTGATCCTCGACAGGAAATCAGGCAGAGAGTTCTCAATCGAAGATGCCCTGAAGAGCGGCAGACTAAGCACGGCCCAGTACAACAGTTACCTCAACAAGCAGATGTCAATTCAGGAGCTGGCGGTCTTGGTGTCTGGAAATGATTACCCGGTGCTCGCTCCACTTTAGAACCTTCCCTTAAAGGCAGCAAGTCAGAGCTGCACCACTTGTTAAGACTACCAGATCACTGCAAATCCTCGCCCTCCTTTGCGTCTTCAGAAATGCTAAAGCCTCTGCCCAGCCGCGCTATGAAGCCGCACTGCTTGCTGTCATACGCTGCGGAAAAGCACCGCCAGTAGTGGAAAACACATTTGTCAAGGCTACAACTAAACCTTCTCTCCCTCTTCAGCCCTACCCACCCACTCAACAAACAAGATGACAAGCCAAAAACAAGTGAAGTACCTGAAGTCCAAAAGGCTCAGCCAAACCTGCAGTTTCTTCAACACACATATAGCCACAAAGGCAGAGAAAGAAAAAAGAAGAAAAAAAAAAAAAAGCACAGATGTTAGAGAGACTGAAGGTCAAAATGATTCTGGGGTGACGAGTGAGAGCTGGGTATGTCAGCTCCATGTTGGTAAGCCACACAGTTTGACTATGGACAACCAAATGATGGGATTATCCTCAGAAAAAAACGGCTCTGTAAGCAAAAGGCGTGATGTACACCTCACTTTGGTATCATCACATTAACACCAGACCTTTTTGCTCACCGGCGTGCTGATGCTGCTGGGCAAGAGCGAAATGAAGCACAGCAATTTGATGGTGTCAGCCCTAGATCCAGGAGGAGCATTCCTATACCATAGAGATCACCAAGAAGTACGTGAAGAGCCAGCAGCAGTGCCGAACACAAGATGCTGGTGTAAAGCATGCAACTGTAACCAAACGCAGAGTGCCTTCAAAACACAGTTAGCTTACCTCGTGGTTGAGAGCCATTTGTGCTGGTATCTTATCAAATAGAGTTACATGCAGCTACACGTCTCACTTACTTGTGTACGGGAATGGGAAATAGAGGGGAATCCTATTTATAGTATGAAATAAAAACATGCAGTGGTTCCAATCAGATGTTTGTTTTCCTTTACTGCTGACAGTGGTCTCTTGATCCTTGGATTTACAGGAAGATGCCAGTTCAGAGTCAGTGTTAAATTAATAAATAGGACTGTTCCTTTGACCAGACCCAGCATTAGCTGGGACTAATTAGCAGCATTAGATGGGAGGGAACTGCACCACCAAATGAGACTGCAGCTACAGGAAGAGGGATTTATGCTGGGATGGTACCAGAGACTTCTAGAGCACAATGAATCATCTCCTTTACACCAATTTCTGCTTTACCAGGGCAAGGAGCCTCCCCACCCCCCCCCCCCCCCCCTCCCCACCTCTGTACCAGATTCTAGGCACGCAGACAATCAAAATTTAGACCCCAGGATCTTTTTTACATTAGGTCACCAACTGATGCAGCAAAAGCTCCAGCAGAGCGGTGCTGCCTTTTAACCATACTCACATCCAGCTCTGCCCTGATCAGCTCATATTCTTCATGCGATGCCTCTCCTTTCAGTAAGCTCAATACCTGAGCCCCAGGAAACTCTGTCATCAACAAAAGCAGCAGTGAGCATTCACTGACCATCCAGCTTGGCTTTGGAGATCAGTGCAATTATTTTACCTTTGTAAATGAATGGAACACACAGGATCATGCCATTGTTCCAACAGATATCCATCCGGTCCTTCCAACCCAAACCATTCTGTGATTCAAAAGCATTGAATAAGAAAGCATAAACAATTCTACCATCATAATGGCTTTGGAGCCATAGTACACTTACAAAGTAAGAGATACTAGTTAAATGGCAATTAATTAATTAGTCACTCAAGAAATAAATGGTCAGGAGATGATCACCAAGCTAAAACAAATTCTTGAAAGCAAAATGGTGAAAACTACAGGGAAGAAGATGGAAAAAAAGCATTTTGGAAACGTTGAAACAATTTATTCAGCTACTCTGTACAACATTAACAGTTTTCATACCACCCCCACCATCTTCAGCAAGACAGTCCCATCACACAAAAAAAAAAATATAATAGTAAACCGCAGCTCTTACATCCAAAAGGAACTGCCCTATAAAGTAAGTGCTATGGGAGCCTCACTGCCCCACGCTGTCACGGAAGTGCTGCACGTTGCCTCATCGAGGCAGAGGCCAGAGCCCTGGCTCCCCATCAGCTGTCAGGCCTCCGCGTGGTTCTGCCTTGCTGCAGCTCTGCTCCGTACCATTCACTCATTCATTATAGCATGTAAAGAAAAAAAAAAAAAAAGAAAGAAAGAAAAAAAAAGAAATCCCACAGAATTTCCACCAAATAAACATTTCCCTGAGGCAAGAGGCTTCGCTATATTCCTAGAACGAGGGCGTTCTGCTCTGGCCATGCACACAGGTGCCTCCCAGCAGAAGCATTCAAGTGAAAGCAAAGAGAGGGAGTAGAACCAGCACCTTGGGTCACTCGCTGAGAGTCCCTGTCCTGACAGGTGTTTGCTTGCTTTCAGCAACCATGGGAAGTTGAAGGTGCAAAGCACCTCTCAGGATGAGGCCTCCAACGGGAACCATGCGACATCCACTGATCAGAGACCAACGATGACTGCTGTGCTTCATTTTAGTCACACAAGTTCTTGTCTTTGGCTCTTTTGCTACAACCTAGATATTTTCTGTAAACAGATTTTTAATTCTGAGCTGCATTTTTGTTTTATATATATATATATATACATATATATATATATACATATACATATATATACATATACATATATATATAAACAATGCAGAGATCTTGAAAAATTACATACCAGCTCAAATTGAGAACAGTCCGTCTCGGAGCTTACAAAAAAATAGGGAAAACAAAAGCAGATATTTGCTGGTATACTCAGCGCCAGCATCCTACCTGAAAGCTCTAGGAGGAAGGCTGCAGACTTTCCCTTGAACTACCAGTTAAATCTATGCAGATCAGTGCCACCATGGCACAGCTCAAATGTGGGCTACAGGAGTGTGAGAAAAGAGACTGGGGAGAGCAGAAAAATAAAACCCACAAAGCTCAGTTGGAACCACAGCCTGCCTTTAGCTATACACAGTTCAAAAGGGTGTGCTCAGGGGAGAATTATTTAGGGCTAAGAGTTAAAAAATCGTCTTAAAAAATAAAAATGACACACCCCAACTCCAGATGGTCCCCATTCCTGCAGCTGGGACAAGCGCATTATTCTAGTGCAGAAATCATCAAGGAGAGCAATACTCTTCTCTGGAATTCATTTGAATATAAGTGACCTTGGTTAATCTAGATCATTCCCTCTGCCCACTAAAGAGATTGTTACTGACAACCCTAGGAAAGAATGGCTTTAGGGGAGGGTCTGGAACCCGCTTGCACAAACTCTGATAAGAACTGGTGCTCTTGCTGGATTTGGTACTGTGTTCGCAGTCACCAAGACACCATTTAAGTCCAGACAGTGCAGCTTTTTTGATGTGCAACCATAAAAAGCTCTATTAAATAAACAGAATACATCTTAAATACAGAATGTTTAAAAAAGGGTTGAGGAGCACATAAAATAGGGCTGAAATGTGTGTCACTAGTCCATTCTTGCTCCACCATAAAAGGCACTGGAATTATGTCTTCCTATACACGTGACATGCTGAGAAGTGTCCCATTCAATCCAATGCATTCAACAATAATGAGGATAAAACTGAGCAGGAAAAAAGCATCCCTTTGGAGGAAAAAAAAATAAAATTCCAAAAACCAAAAGATGCAGAATTCTCAACATCCATGAGTGCATCTAGAAGTGTCTCTCTAAAGAATCTTCTTTCTCCTCCAGAGGGGAACATCAGATGGTTCGTTAGATTCACCGCACAGGAAATGTTAAGTCCTCCTATTAAGTGTAGCACAGCTTAATAGTACAGTTGAAAAACAAACAAAAAAAAAAAATCAGTGAAATGTCTTCAGAAAGCACTGGCAGTGCTAGAATTGTCCAAGTAAATCCAAAGCAAAAGAAAGAAGCACCTTTCATACCCTCCACAGGGAAACCAAGGAGGTAACTGGGCTTGGAGGTACTTGGCAGACATAGACCCAGGTGAGTGGGAATCCACCAGCCCCAGACTTCCTGCAGGAAAGCCAGGCCACCCGAGTCTTCCTGTGAGTTCCAGCTCATGCCAGTGCCAGGGAATGCAAGAAGGGCAGCAGCAATAGAAGAGTGCTACAAACACTTCTCTCCTCAGGACTTGGCTCAAGGCTGCCCTTGGTGTGGGGCTTTTTTCTGAAAACCTCTGAGCAAACGCACCAACAAACTCCTTGTTGAAGTTCAGTCTCTCCAATTGTCATGAGTAGAAGACACAGTCGGTATCCACGAACTAACAGCTCCTCTGGGTTTATCCTATGTGCTCTAGCTCCCCTCCTGGCAGACGTCACAACTTCCGCTGCTGTGTGTTGGACCCTTTGCCGTGAAGCTGAGAAGCATCTGAAAGAGAACAAAAGCAAATGGGAAAGGGTTTCAGCATCAGCTCCAGGGAGCTGCGTGCAGCAGCTGAGCTGCAGTCACAGGAAGCACCGAGGGTCTCCTGTGGCCTCTCAACAAAAGCACCACAGCATGGATTCAGATGGCTGGTTGACTTAGCTAGCTTGGCAATCTCTGTCCTCTAAAAGCCAGGCTGTGGTGTCTCCCCACCTAGGAAACTAGAAATGCATGGTGCTTGCTGCCTAGCATCTACAGTTGATTTGAATATAACTCAGCAGACCTTTGCTGTTGTAATGAAGTCCTTATGTGCCCACTGATAGCAACAGAAGTCATAGGAATCTAACCACTGGAGTAAGAAAAAGGAGTGGACATGAAGGAAAAAGAGTAAATGCAGTGAATACAGAAAGAGTAAAGTAGTTTTAACATATCAGAATTCTCCAGGAACAATTAGAACTACCACCAGATCACAGTGAACAAATGGATGTACTGAGACGTGCGGTCAAGCAGCAGTGGCACCAAGCAGGGCAGCAACAGCTCCTTCTCCAGGACAAGGACAGTTCATTCCATGCAAGATTGCAGTCCCAGCACACAGTACTTCTAAAGCAAGCAGTTGGAACAACCACAGCCACAGCACCAGCACGCAGAAACATCCATCAGCAAATGCAGCAGCAATGACACGCAAGCACACATTGGATGCTCCTTGCTCAAATGCTTTTTGATGAACGCTGCTATGAGCACCTTCACATAAGGCATCAACAATTCCTTGCATTTGTAACCTTCCAAACACCAGCTCGCAGCTTGCAGGCAGAGCCACGGCAGGCAGCTGCAGTTTATTCCAAAGAAACAGGAGATATTTTAAGACCATGGTGGCCAACGAAAAAGCTATTTTGTTCTTCCACAAAGCACCGTACATTGATAATGCTGTCAGAGAAGATTGCACTATGCTCAGTGCCTGTTTGTGTGAAAACATCGAGTGAGGGCTCTAAATACCTCCAAATAACCAGGAAGAGAACTCCTCCTCAGTGACACAGAATACACTTCACATGTTCAAATCAAAATCAATCTCCGCACTCTCCAGCAAGTGGAAGTTTAGGAACAGGAAGGAAAGGTCTCAGTCACACAGCAACTGCTGCAAGGGGCTTCTTCTGTTCTGCCACGCTGGAGGAACCAACAACTCACTCCACATAAACTCCACTAAAAGAAGCAAAGGGGAGGAATTCTTCCAATTGTCACCAGTGCTCAGAGGTCTCTTCTTTCTCCAGCAAACACTGTCCTCAGCAGCCAAGGGTATCTCACATGCACTGCTCCAGGAGACCACACCACCTCCAGCAGTGTGCCCACACATCTACTAATGGCTTCAATGCCACAATATGAAGACAGAACAGTCATTCCCAGATCAGACTCACATTGCCCAATAAGAATCTAAGACAGTCATACTGAACCACACTGAAGAGCCAAGGGATTCTTAATCAGTAAAGCAGAAATAGCTGCAGCAATTACCAATGGCATACATGGCACAGTTACCAAAGCAGACATGCCCAATCTGGTGATCCTTCATTTCCATTTCCTGCATGCTGAATGGATTCCTCTCTCCTTTCCTTCCTCTGCAGTTCTTACAAACACTTGCAACCCATCACGCCACAGCAGGCAGAGCTCCAATTATCAGCAGAGATGTTCTTTGGACATCTCTTGTTTTATGCATCAGTTCTGTAGGCATCAAACGGGGAGGAGCAGGCTTAACTGCAAAATCATCACATCGTCAGCACCAAGGAAAACAGCCTGCATCCCTCACTGTAAAGGAGATGTGGGCAATTAGCTCAGTGTACAGATGCAAGACATTCTGGTCTGACACACTCTATATAGGTCACCAGTGACAAAACTCCACGCAGGCAGCATATTCAATTTTGGGCAGTCCTGGCAGACTATGCATAAAGAGGCACAGCTTTCATCCTAACAGAATAAGCCTTTACCACGACGCAAGCAGCAACGTTAAGTGCCTCCAGGTGCTCACTATAAGCACCAAGTGCTCCTCATTTCAGAAGCACACGTTTGTGCTGGCTAACAAAACAGCAAAGGACACAGAGGGCTACGCCTAGCTTTGAACCTTGGGGAGGCCAGAGGTTTCAGCAACGACCACACCGGTCAGACAGCAAGGACAGGAATTTTGCTTTCACCCCTAAAAGTCATCCTGCTGAGATACAGGGTGACTCACGACGCAGAAGACAAACAAGACTGTCTGACAAGTTACCTGGCAGACTTTGCGGTAAATGAGTGGACAGGGCAGAATGTGGGAGTGGCGCAGCATGGTGGGGGCTGGAGTGCAAGCCAGCCAGAAGACCTAGAGAGAAAAACAAAGAAAGGAGAGAGGAAAAAAAGAACAGATACACATTGAAGACAAAAATGATAGAGGAGCTGCAGCCGTTTAAGCCTATAGCTTGGTTTCCAGCTGTTGGGACTTCAGGGCTAGCTACAGGGATCTGCCCAAGGTTCTCCAAATGCAACTGCTAGAGGTATAAATGCACAAACTACGGCACAAAGCAACAGTGAGAGAGATGAGCTTGTCTGCAATGGGTTAAACACAACAAGAATGCCAATGCTCTGCTATTTAACAGCACAGGCACAAAGACACATGCATGAGCAGGAGTGCACTCACTGTGGCCAAGGCCATGGTGGAAAGTTCCTGGAGCAGGTCCTGTAACTATTGCATCCTTTGATACTCCTGCTTTCGGGGAGGAGTCTGAAGTGAAGGAGATGACATGAAGAGGGAAGGTATGAATAGGAGAGATAATACCTAAAGGGGTGGAGCTCAGGGCAGCTGGCAACTTTGGATTGCTGGACTTGTAGGATGGAGACAGTACACTTAAGGAGGAAGAACTGGTTAGCAGCACAGCTCCACTAGTTCCTTTCTGAAAAGCAACAGAAAAGGTCAGTCAGGAGTGGAAAAGCAAGGCACGTCAACATTTATACTTGAAGAACTCCAAACCAAAAAGTACTCTAGAATTCCTCCTTGCAAGAAGCACCCTCCCAGCTGTGCCCAAGAACTGCCAACTCTTGAGGCCACCTAGAGGTGCCCACAACACTAACAACTCAGTTGCTGGAAGCTGTGGTCTTCTAACGTGACCATACTGGATCCAAGCTCCTACTCTGGAACTATGCCTCCAACAGGCAGAGGAAAAGCTGAGCTACTGCCTACAAGTTTGAGCAAGGAAGCTTCTTATTATCTTTCAACAGCATATAATTGCTGTCAAATCAGGGCACCAAGGCCTGGTATACCTCTTTAACCCAGGAATGCTATTGGAGATCACTCCCACAGAATTCTAGTCCACTGGGAAACGCTCTTCAGCTCTTTATCTTGGTAACAGAAAGGGTGCACAGGCTGAACAGTATGTGGTTTTCAGGCCCATTTAAACAGACTCATTTTTATTGCCCTACTCTTTCTGTGTGCCACAAAAGAGTGACAATTTGTGCAGCTGAGAAACTAATATAGCTGCATTAGAAATGTCTATGGACGAAAATCATGAAATACAATGGCTGAATAATACAGATTTGTACAGGTATCCCAGGAGTTCTGCACAGGGCATTACATTTCACTGATCTGTCAGACCTTGAGTTTCACCGCTTGCCAACAAGCTGAGTTCCAAATATCACTTCACTACCTATGGGAGTGGCTGGGAAGCAACAGAATGTGGACAGAAATAGATGGGCTGCCATTTTGAGTTTAAAGCCCAGTATCACAGAGATTGTTTACTCTGCAGAGCAGTAGTGAAACAAAGTGCCAGTAATACTGAAATTACTTATAATGTAGTAAGGTCAAGATGCAGACCTAATTTCAAACAAATTGGAAGTTATAATCATAGTTTATGCACTGGTTTTAGCTCTCATGGCTATCTGCCTTACCATGCTTCCTCTGCCTTAAGTGGCAGCATTATTGTCCCCATAACTCACAACATCAGGTCAAGAACACTACACAGTCTACCCAAAAATTACTGTCTGAAAGGTACCAGAGTATTTTGATTGTTACTTTGAGCTGAAAAGGAAAGCTTGAACTCTGGAGTGCAAACCCATGGTAAAAGCCAAGTCCTCCTAACCTAAGCAGCCAAAGTCCAGACAGTCATTCAAGAATTTCAGGAACCTCTTTCAAAGTCACCACTTTACAGCAGGTCTCAGCAAGTCAAGAGATTGCCTGACACGATGCCATGTGCTCTCCTAGCATCAGGCTAGGTCAGCATGCTCCTGCTTACCGGCACAGAGGTAGAAGATGCGGCGCTGCTGGCAACAGCTGGCTTTAGGGAGGAGGTCAGCAATTTGGCCACCCCTTGAGTGCCCCCACTAGAATCTCCATTTGAACCTCCAGGAGGTGCCACCAGCGTCAACTTCTGTGAGACAGGAGTCTTCTTCACTGCAGAGCCCAGGGCTGGCCTGCTGGATGCCTGGTTAGAGGAAGGGGTCTGCATGCTGGGCAGCAAGTTCCCAGAGGAGCAGCCCTGGTTTGAAGACGCTCCCGATGAGGAGCTGCTGGAAGAAGCCCCGTGCTTGGAGAGTGATCCAGAAACAAAGGGTGACTTGTAGGATTGTCCTGAAGTGCTAGAGCCACTTGAGTGCTTTCCTGTATAGTTTAGAGATGATGAAGATGAGCCTGGGCTTTTGTGAGAACTGCTGGAGTTTTGGGTGCTGCCTGAGGTGGCAGAGGAATGGAAGCTCTGAGCTTTGGTTGATGATTTGACCTGCTGGAGGAGGGAGCGCTGGGGCAATGGGGAGGAGGACTTGGGGTTCTGCAGTTTGACAAATGGAGCCGGAGAGGTGAAAGTCTTCTGTGGCTGGTTGCTCGAGTGGAAAACCTTCACCTGAGTACCTGGTACCGAGGTGGAGGTCTGAGGCCCATGGCTTGGTCGGACCAGGCTGTGATGCTTCTGTTTAGCCTGGTGCATATCAGGAAGGATTTTGCTGGGAGAGGCTTGGCAGGAGAGCTCTTTATAATTAGAGTTTTCTGACTTTTTATCTTGGGAAGATTGGCCCAATGCAAGGGCCTGTTCAGCCAGGAAATTTAGAGGAGACTGGAGGGAACCAGCAGAGGATGTTGTAGGGGCAGGGTGGGCCTTTGGAAATGTTCTCTTCTCTTCTGAGGATGCAAGAGTTGGAATCTTCTCAGGTGGAGCTTTTGGAGCTCCAGGAAGAGGAAAGTCAGTGCTCCCTCCCACTCTGCTGTTCAACACAGCCAGTTCCTTAGAGACTGCTTCGAGGGAGGAAGTAGGATTATGAATTAAATCCTCATCCAAAGAATTGTCCATGAAGGCAGCAGGAGTAGAAGTGCTATTGACTGCTTGTGCTGTCCCAAGGGACAGGAGTTCTCTGGTCTGGGCACTGATGTTAAGACCCCCTGCCTGGGACTCTGATGACAGAGCTACGGTGTTGCTTGAATGTACTGATGGAACAGAAACAGCCACCTTTTTATCAGGTTTAGAGGAGAGTTCCTGGAACAAAATGACCACAGAAAGCAAAGTCAAAACAGAGGCAGAATCTAATGCTGAGAAGGGAAAAATAGGATCCTGATTTTGAGATGGAAGGTGTGATACCTGCCCAATGACAGGCCCTCCTTTCAGACTGGTACTCCTGCTGCCATCAAATCTAGCTGCTGTTTTATTTTTTCCTCAAGCACAGTGAAGACTGCTGCTGTTTAAGAATACAACTTCACTACATCTATGCATAGCTCAAGTACAGGACCTACGATAGCAGCCTCTCAGCTACTGGGATGTATCAAATGTGTGTACCAAAAAAGAGAACTTACCTTCACCTTCACCTTAGTAGGAGCAACAACCTTCTTCTTCGCCCTGTTTTAAGGGAGACAAAGAAAACATGGGTTCATTGAATATCTTTTGGGAAGTATCCAACCAGGTGCCCTGTAAATGATGATCCACTGAGCCTTTTGCAAAGAATGGAGGCAGCATCTCAGGTTGCTAGGATTCAACATCATATGACATTTGTTGCTGCCCTAGGAAGTCCCAGCTCCCACACAAAGGAATGATTTAGGGAGCAGAGCAGAGATTCTGACATGGTAGCAGAGCAGTGAAAGCACTCAACAGACATATCCTGCACCAGCTGCAGGGCTAGGAGCTACAGGAGCCCACTGCTGACCTAATTATAGCAATACCCAGAAAGAAATGGATACACAGACTATTCTGGAGAAAAACTATACACTTCTTTTAGATTCCCAGAAGAAGTCAAGGATGCAAAAGCATCTGCCAAATTCATGGAAAATAGATCACTTGGTCTGGTCAGATGCAATCTCCGGTACAAGACATCCCTGAGCTGCTGGAGTGGTATGGCTGAGGAAAGGATGACTCTACATTCTATTTCATACCCTTTCTCCACTTCCCCTCGTTCATCTGGTGCCAAGAACAGGACCATCTGTCAAACAGATATCAGCCTAAACCTATATCGTTGTCTGTTATATGCTGCCAGTAAGATTCATGAGACCCTTCGGCATTGCGGCACCTGCCCAGCTGGATTCCAATAGATTCCTTGGTTTGTCACTCACAGGTCTGTTTCTCCCATTCTCACTGCCTTGAGCTTGTCGTACATCTGCTTTAACCTGGCAACAAGGAAGAGGGAATCCAGAATCCATTAAGGATTAACTGAATAAGTGGCAATAATCACAGTGCTGGCATCACAGTCCATTTTACTTAACTATCTCCCGGGGTCTAGCACAGAAGTTTGACTCCAGCCTGTTGAACAAGGCCAGGAGGCAACCTGGCATCAAAGATCATTCTCTGAGACTGCTGTAAGGCCCAGGCACCTCAGGAAGGCTGTTGCTGGGAGATGGTCACAAACCACTTCTCTCCCTAAACCTTCCAAAATGAAGCAGCGCCAAACTGTCTGATGGGAGGCAAACAAGCTCAGGTGTTCCTGCACGATCCACCCAGGCCCCAGGGAATGCAGTTCACCAGTTATCACTCTAAAGGAATGCTGCACGATACTCACAGGACTGATGTGAGGTGTCCATGTACACGCCTGCTCTCCTTAAACAGTGTCCTAAGAAGGGAAGAGAGCAATGAGAAGTGATATCCAGCAAGACCCAGTAGAGCAGCTGGGATCACTGGAGACAGAGCTGCACAGTACAGCAGGGGACTTAACGAAATTAAAACCAGGGGAAGCAAATCAATGTTCATCCACTTTCAAGGAAAATCCTCTTGAACTCCCTCACTCCATTCCCTCTCTGGGGAGCTATGCTTGTAGGCGCTGAAAGGGCCATTAAGGCAGTGCGGTTGGGCAGTAGCTAAGGAGTGAGCTCTGCCAGCCTAAAGAGCTGACAGTCCATTGGAGAGACAGCACAGTTGTTCAGGCTGAGTGTTGGTGCTGCCAGAGATCATCAAGAGCTGGCAGATCACCAGGAACTCTTCACCATGTTTAAGGGGGAGAGGTTTCCTTTCCCTGCTTTATATACAGCAATATGGATGAGAAGCCTTCATACACTGCATTGCTGCTGCTGCCTTTGCAAGTCAGCACAACCATTTCTTCAATTGTCTAGACACAACCAATGAACAGAACTTCATCCAAGTCATTGGATTCATTCAGCCATTACTGCTGAGGCTAAGTAAACCAGAATCTTATGCAAGCACTGTTTCACCTACAACAGCTGCCACTCTGCTGGTTTCTTTGATATCAAGGTGAGAAGCTTATAAACATACCACCAGTACTGACATACGGAACACACTTTCCTTCTGCTATTACCATACTGAGTTTTTAAGGCAAAGACTTTTGTCATCCATTTTCTTTTAAAAAGCCCACATATTTTAACCTTACAGTCTTCTGTTAATTGCCTTCTAGGACTAACCAATAAAACAGAATCATGGCAGAGCCTCTCTGAACTCAAACACAAAGCTGATGCTCTGTTCACCTGGAGGCTCCCTTTAAAGATGAACTTCTGTGCTCACACTGACAGTGAATCAAGCTGATTTGTCCAAAAAAGTGTTTACAGCTCTCCTAGTGTTGCCAAAACCTGCCCTCCACTTCTGCCTGGCTGGCAAGCTAGCTTCTGTCCTTAAAACAAAAAGCCCCAAAAGAAAAAATGTTGTCCCTTAGCCACTGAGAAGCAGTCAGGGAAACCATTTTCCTTCAGTCATTTCTGCAGTCAGCTTCATTGGAAGATTCTCCTACAACAAGTCTTAGAGGAACACCTGTATGCTTCAGAACAGTTTTACCTACAAATTCAGGGAAAAGATTTTCACTTTCTTTTATCAAAGAGGTTTTAAAGTTGGTGAGCTAAGACCAACCCCAAACTGGTAACATCTTTGCTCAAGAGGAGCCTGCACCCACTTTTCCTAATGCCATCATTTAGCTCCCACGCCGAGCAGCACACAACAAACACACACAGTAATGTACTTCATGTACACATGCAACTGCAGTAAACTGCCATGGTAGTTTTCCAGATGGATCTGTAATTTGCTTCTCACACTTACTGCTCTTAAGAGCTGGTACCCATTAAATAAAAAAAATTAAAAAAAAAAGTTCAGCAGAGAAAAGATTGCAGTGCTATCCAGCTCTGTAAGTGCAAAGAGACAGACGTTCCAACAGTAGGACTGCACACTTGTCATTGTTTTAAATCTAGTGAGCAAAACAAGGCAGGCCAGAAACTGATTCTCAATAGAATGACACCCTGCAGCGTGTGTGGCTCTCTGCAGTCATCAGCTCAGTGGCAAGGATAACAGACGGTGTGTAAGAACAGGAAACAGCAATCAAGACATGAATGTGATTTTCTTTACCCCTTCCCAATTCCTATTTATTTTGCTGCCTCTGATATGCCTGTGCAAGTCCCGGAGTTGCTAAAGCCTTCCACTTTGCTTTCTCTTGGGAATACTCTAGGGACTAGGAAAGATTTCCCCAAGTGTCTGAGAAGGTCTTTGGTGATACAGATTCAGGAAACTACAGGCCTCAGCTCTGTGCCAGTTCTGATTCATAACTTGCCACATCCAGCAGCATCCAGAGGCCAATGCCAGGGCCAAGACCACTCAACGTTGTCACTAACAACCTGGATGACAGACAGACTGGACTCTGAGTAATTCTGAGGGTGATATGAAAATAGGATGGGAAGTGTCAGAGGGCAGGGTTGCCACTCACAGGGACCTGGACAGGAGAAAAGGGACAATGAAACCTTGAGAAGTTGAATAAAGACAAACACAAGTCCTGCAGCTGGCATGGAATAACCCCATGCCAACTGAGACACACAGGCTCAGAGCCAACTGGCAACGAAGCAGGCCAGCAAAAAAGAACCTGGGGGGCCTTAAGGACAAGCTGAACTCACTGCTTAAAGGGCATACTGCTGGAAAATAACTAAATTATGACAGTAAGTGCATAGCTAACAGTATGAGTGCTTATTCTCCTCTGTTTAGTACTTGTGAAGTCACATCTGTACAGTGACCGGTTTCAGGGCCCACACAATACAAGAGAGATGCTGACAAACTGGAGACAGGAGAGGCTGGAGGATCTGATCTTGCTCAGCCTGGAAAACCTTAAGACTAAGGAGGGATCTAACAGCAGTCTTCCACTAGCCAAACAGTTCTGGGTACAGGGAGCCACAAAGAAGATAGAGGTACCTTTCTCAAAGGCATACAGTAAAAAAACAAGGAGGAGATAGTCATTTCAGTGCAGCAAAGGCAATTCTGGTTGAAAATAGAGAGAAAAGACTTGTGAAAAGTGACTATGTATCAGAATAGTGGCCCAGAGACTATGCCCAGAACAGTGGCAATCTCCATCTGCAGAGACTTTCAAAATGCAGGACACAGCCCTGAACAATCTGACCTAACTTTGAAACTAGCTGTTCTTTGAACAGGGGTAGGACTAACGACCTTCAGATGTCCTTTATGATACGGAATCCCTGAGTACAACATCATTCTTGCTCACCTGGCCTGCATCCAGCCTTTTGGCCATAGGGGCTTCACCTCTCCATCTAGGAAGGTCTTCACATAATCCTCCAGAGACTGAGCCTTATTCTTGTCATACTCATAACCATCCAATTTAATCTTCACCAAGTGGCAAAGCAGCTCCCTGAGGAACAGGAAGATTTCAAATACAGTTACTTGGATTCATTTTCCCCAGATGGAGGTCATTCCACTTATCCAGGGCTGGATGAATCTGCCAAGACATGCCTGGCTGTGCATAAGTACTCTGGATCAGACTGTAGCCAGCCAAGCACAGGATTTGAGTCCAGGCATTTCAAACACCTTTCTAACAAAAAAGTCAACCCTGCACTGCCTCTGTAAGAAAGAGGCAGGGAAAGGCACATTTCTCTGTATGCATATGCATGCACACAAGTGAGCCAGAGGAGAAAGGCCTTATACTCCATCCCATTGTAATATCCTGAAACAGCAGAGGTGGTAAACCAGTGCCAGAATTACAGGCATCACGAACAACTGCAGACCTGAACTCCTTTGCAGGAGTTTGTGCTGAGAGCAATGGGAAGGCAGGAAGTGAAGCCCTCTTTGTTCTAAATGTATCGGCCATCTATGGAGCAGCATCCCAATTTGTTACAATAAGATGAAAAAGACAGCATGACTGATTCTCGTTTTACCCTGTGTCATTCTGTGTCATTCTTTCACCCAGCACTCTGTCAGACCCTTGGGCACAAGGGCAGCAACTCCCAAGAGTTTAAAACTGTTTTCACAACCAGAAATCTAATCTTGTGAAGAGTCTAGCTGGTAGGATTTCAGCATTCCGTCATGTTCCATCTTTTCCTAAAGATCTGTCCCCTCTCTTCTGACCTCCACATAGAGGCTTCTTAGCACTTCTCTCAGAGCTGGCTTGTAGCTGAAATTGGGTTAGTTTTGCAATGTATTTCAAGTTGAGATTTACTAACTGCAATAGCGGCTTCTGCAAGCTTCCAATTTGACTATTACTGCAAGTGATTAGTCCTGCTCCAAAACCAAGATACAAATATTAAAGTGTCTTATTCTACGCAGTTGGAAGTGAAGCAAGTCACAGGTTCACTTAATATCTAAATTATGCGAACCTTATTTCATCATTCCATTGAAATTTCTTTCGTGGTCCCGTGACGCGTTTCCCTCCCTTTTTATCATCCTCATCATCATCAGAGCAAACTCGATCTCGCTGCTCTTTGTCCTTTTCCTCTTCCAGCATTCTAAAATAGAGATGAAGACAGTGCGGAAGTCATCGTCCTGGCTTATCCAAAACCAGGATAAATCTCCCAACAACACTGTTCAGAAGTCTCACAAATCAGTGATAATAAACTCTCAGAACTGCTGCTTATGGTGGAAGCTGAGCTAAGCACTCAGTGTTAATGAATTTCCCAATACTATGTAATAGAGACTGCAGAGATCCAGCCTGTCTGCTTTCAGACTGACACGTTTCTAAAAACGTGTCTGGGCAGAAGCGAAACGCTTCAGCCAAATTCTGGTCCTATCAATGCTGCTGTAGGTGGCATCAGTACAGATAGTACAAAGAACACACACTGCTTAATTAGGGCGATTAATGGCTGTCAGCAATTCTTGAATACAGGAAAAAAAAATAGGTGATAAACTTCATGAGAGCAGTTTACAGGTTACAGGGAACTTGCTGAGAACAGCTACAGATGCATAATAAGCAAACTATAAGCTTACTTGACAAATTTGGCCTGAGTATGGGCTTGGCATTCCTCCTGGTACTTCGCCATCTGCTCTGGCATGGCTCTACCAATGGCTTCCTTCAGCTTCTGCAGAGGCTCCTTCAGTCGTCCACCCTAGAGCACATCACAGAACAGACTGAGGCTCCAGACAAGATACCCAAATTCAGCAGGATGAGATTTTGCCAATTCTGAACCCACACAACCAGATGGGGCAACCAAAGCATGCTTGAGTGGAGGACAACAGCACATCATGCAGACAACAACTGTGCTCTGGAGGGTAACATGCATGGGAGTCAAGGCTGTGCTACCAACATCACTCACCTGCTCATAGAGATAAAGCTTACGGGCACGCTTGAGTAGGGTGTCCTTACTGCAAGGTAAGAATGCAGCCAGGTGGGTGTACACCCCCGACCGAATCTGGCTGTTCAGCTCCCGGGTCTGCAATTCTATGCTGAAAAACAAGACAGACAAACACTGAGCAGAGATCCAGCATGGGTTCCGTAAGCAAAAGAAAGGCAACTTTGATGCAACCTGGGGAGCTGAAGGCAGAGGGAAAAAGTACAAGGCCAATTCATAGAATCATCACAAAATCATCTCTTCCAACCCAAGCCATTCTGTGTTACAGACTTGCCCCCTCTCCCCTCCACCCTGCAGCTCAGACTGCCCAGGGACCCATCCATGGGTGCTCCAGGGACAGGGCACCTCCAGCTCTGGGCAGGAGCGCCAGGACCTCACACCTCTGAGTAAAGAATTTTCTTCTAATACCAATTTAAATCTCCCCTCTTTAGTTTAAAATGATTACTCTTTGCCCTATCACTATCTGCCTGTGTAAACATGAAGGAGACTGACTTTTTATAAGCTCCCTTTAAGTACTGGAAGGCTGCAATGTGGTCTCTCAGGAGCTGCCTTCAGACAGAATGAGCCCGACTCCCCTCAACCTTTCCTTCGTGGCAGAATTGCTCCAAGCTCTCTGAGCATCTTTGTGGCCATTCTCCAAACCCACTCCAACAGTTCTACATTCTTCTTGCTCTGGCGGCCCACGGTTTGGATGTAGTACTCCAGAAGGCTAAGGAGTGTGTTGTACTGCCTTTCTCTTCTGACCAAAGCAGCTGTATAATGTAACCTTACAGTTATTTTTCATATCCCTTGCCAAGTTCAGTTCTGTCTGTGCCTTGGCTTTTTTTATCTTTATCCCTCAGGCTTGAACTTACTCCCCAGTGACCAGGCTAGAGAGGTCAGTGCACGTCAAACTGATCTACACAGGTATGTATAAGTTCAGGGATTAGCTTTTAAATACACTTCTAAGCATCATAGCTGATTCTACTGCCAAGCCATATAAATTAATTTTAACCTTTTTCAGAGGTGATTTAAATGATTAGTTTTAAAACCTAGTAGAAGTGCCTGTGCAGTCAGCACTGGGATGCTAAAAGGTAGCAATCACCAGTTGAAAGGAGAGGTAAACAGACTCCCAATCTTCCTGTCAGCTGCTCCCTCCAAGTGCCTCGATAAACAGAGGCATTAATTTCCTTAAGGCTGAAGTATTACACTGAGATGTTCACAAAGCTGTATGCATTCATCAGCCTTCTCCAGACACTTGAAGAAGAATAAAGCTATTGTCAGCAGCTCCTTGAAACTGCACTGGCATTCTACAATTGGTGGACTCAAAGATACACAGCAGTAATGGAGTTCCTCCCATCTTTACAGAATACCAGTTGAACACAGCAGCGTTATTCCAGTTAAAAAAATATTCCACATAGCACATAAATAGCAAAGAATGTGCCTAACATCTCCAGCAGGAAGAGATTTACTGTTCTTGTGTCAAGCTGAAAAAATTAAGCACGTGAATATGAAGCACTGGCTTGAAAACAGGAGGCTTAGATACAACTCCTCCAGTTTTCTCCTACCTCATGTACACATATTACAACAGAAAGCTGTTTCTAGGAGACATTCATGATATCCTAGGTGTGTTCTGTATGGAAGGCCCACACTTCCTGCTAAACCTGCTCCTGAATTTACCGAAAAGCAATGCTCTCCCCAGCATTCCCCTTTCCTTACATCCCAGCATTCCTTACATCCTTACATCCATACAATCCTCAACCCACACAGCACTTACTCCAGTATGATATTGTTGATATCCTGAGTGAAGAATTTCTGCTTGCCTTCTCCCTCTGCAGCTCTAGCAGCCTAGAAAATAGAAGTCAACATAATTCCATATACCAACATAGATGGGCACAAAGAATCAAAAGCTTATTTTTAAAACCACTTTAAAAATATTGCAAAACAAAGCAGAGTTATTTCACTGAGTTCTCCACCAACTGCCTGCTTGTAAGTGGACTAAAAGCTGCCAAAAATAAGAGACACCTTTTAGACATCCTCACTTTGAGTCCAACTCTACCACCTGGGCTGGTATGGCCATATCATGTCCACACACCTTCCCATTCTGGATTCTGGGTGTGCTGCTATTGTGTACAGTGGAACTGTAACATCACAGTCAAGAATCCTCTGCTTAATATGGAAAAGGAGATGGCTCAGTGGCAACTGGCTTCCCTGGCATTATTCTCATGGGAAGAAAGGACAGATTTAGGACATGGCCTTAACTTCCCAGGAGAAGTGTGAGATTGAGCAATAGGAACATAGAGCTTGTCCCTGGAACAGGAGAGATCAGCCAAGTTACATTTAATGAGGGGCATGGATACTTATCAGCATGTTTTCCAGGCCAATCTGGACACTGACTCAAGAAACAAACAGAAAGAATCATAGCCACAGGGGATCTGTTATTTCCTGTCAACACCATGGAAATTAAAATAGCTCAGGAAGCTTCTTGAACGGGATATGACAGCAGCTTGCAAAGCACTGCCCCAAAAAAATCACACCCATGAAAAGCATGTGCAACTGAAAAAGAATTCCAAGAGATGAGTGACATAGCAGAAAAGTGCCACAGAGAGATCACAAACCATTGAGTGCAGCAGAACTGATGTAAACAGAAGTGGGATTCATCACAATACACCATGTCAGGATAGTGATTTCTTGCCAGGGAAAGGGGACCAAAGGAGAAGTAAAGGATTTTGACATCTCCTGATATAACATACTGAGATTCAGGCTCGTAAGCAATAAGATTATGCCCCAAAGGTGTGTACATTCCTGAAGCAATCTCCATCAGCAGCAGGTCACAGAAGGCTGGCAATGTCAAAGGAGAAGGCTCAGTGCTGATGGCAACCCTCAACATGAGAAGTATTTTAGGAAGAAGAGGGTTACAATCAAATCAGTTCAAGCAAAAGATGAAATGCCTGGAGAGTCCATCTAAGCCATGGGCAGCTCCCACCTGCTGGGACAGAAGGAACCTGGTTCTCATGGCAGAGGGAGGCAGCCCTCCATTCCAACCTACAGCAGAGCTCAAGCCTCAAAGTCCTAACTGACCCATAGGCTTCAATTCATTAAATCTTGCATTTTGTGTTTAACTTCTTATCTTAATGTACAGAGTCCATCAACATGAGACACTGCAGCAGGAAAATCTGGGGGTAGCCCGCTATTACACTATCTTGCAGCAGCATAATGATTAACTTAGTGTTACAGGATATTCTGCAATATTGTTCTTTAGGTTAAATATAATTCAGAAGCAGGTGCTTCAGTATTTTCTGTTAACAGCATGGGTAGCAAATAGCAACAGCCACGAAGAAGCCCACTCTTTTCATCAGCTGCTACTTTCTTCAGTTCCTACTTCTGTTTGCTCACCACCACGTGCACGCTTCACTGTGTTCTACTGAGAAATGTTATCTTTAACAGAAGCTAATCCTCAGCAACAGGAGCTATTAAGCAAGAGATGCTTAAGTAATGGGCACTCTAAATCTCCAGAAGAAAGAACTGTAGCACTACAGTGGTCTGAATACCGCTTACGACTTAAGATCAATATTTAAAGACAAGCCTAATAGCAGGAAACAAGCATCTGCTGACAGGCTGATGGTGACAGCCCTCACATATCAGAGGAGCCTACAGGCTGAAATCATACTTCTCTGACATGCCAGATCCCTGGCCAGCACCCAACTCTTCCCCTGCAGAAGAGCAGATCCTAAGGTGAATCACAGTGTTCTGGAGGAGATGGACAAGTCACACAGAAGTCCAGCTGCAAGAGGAGCTACAGGTAGAAAAATCTGACATCACTCTTCTATAAATTAATATATTCCACTTCCTAAGCAGCACTGAGATATTAAAGATAGCCAACAAAAATCAAATTGCCAGCAGTGTGACTCCAGCCTACGAGCTGCCAAATTGTGTATGTGCCTCAATGAAGGCATCCATTTGCATACGACAGAGGGAACAGCTCTAACAAATCTTCAAGCCCCATCTACAGGGCTCTTCTCATGCTGCAGAACAGTAATGGTGATGCTTTGCAGCTGCACCCATCTATTTTACATACACAATTCCATGTGCCTCTTCATAAACACTGTCCTGATCCTCATAGCACATTAAAACTATTATGGTGGAATTTGTCCTTTGGCCTCGTTAGTTCACAGTTTAAGACCACTTATGTTAAATTGGCTTCAGAAATTACCTATTGCATCAGGTGCATACTTTGCCAAGAGAGGCAAAAAACTCATACTGACAGCTGAAATGTGAAATTCAGCAGATAACAAGGCTGAAGACCAGTCTGACACACAGGTGTTCAAGGAAGTGCCTTGGCACAGAAGCAAACCAAGTGCCAGAAAGCTGTGCTCCTGCTTGGCACTGTGAAATTTCCCCACCTGGGTGAAGAACCCAGCAGAGCTGCTCCCAGCAAGCACACAGCCCTGCTGCCTGCAATACCCACCCACCTGAGCCAGTTCTTTGATACGCTTCTCCAAAGGGGCCGGCAGCCCCTCCGGGAGGGATGGCAGCTGCTTGAAGTCCTGTTCTAAGCCTGCCCCAGCAGGATTGCTCCCATCCTCCACATCGTGAAGGGGACTCCCTTCTGGGGATTCACTGAAGAGTCTCTCCAAGTCTAGGTCAGTTAACGTGTCCATAGCCGTAGCTGCCTGAAGCAGGTCGCTATCACTGGCATGACCAAAGAGTGACAACAACGGGTCAGGCATCGTCTCTGCCTCCCTTTGGGCTTGAGGCTCTGCTGGTGAAGGAGTCACCACTTTCTGTTCTTCATCTTTTTTCTTCTGAGCTTCCTTCTCTTTCTGAAACTTCCTCAGCATCTCCTTGACACTGAGAGCTCCAGAGTATTTCTTCTTCTTCTTCTCTTTACTTGCATTTAATGCCGTAAAGCTGCAAACAAAGATGGGAAGAAGAAAGGGAATTGAGTGAGAAATAAAATAAGAGCAAGGGAGAGAGACAATGATACCTTCATCTAAGTTCACTTGAGCCACACGCACCGGTGCTTTGTTAAATCTTATCCCCTTATGCAATTACAGCAGAAAAACTAATCTATTTCCTATTAAGACCATACCTAAGAGTTAAGGTAAGACAGAAGGGCTGAAAACTCACATGCACTGTGTGACGCAGAGCATGTTCATTCATTTCATGTTGTCATTCTTTTTCACTCATTTAGCTGCTCACTTATCCAATTTCACCACACTTCAATTTCAGTTCTTTTCCCATCACCTGCTAGGCTTTCTGATGCACTTGTCCCATAACTCCTTTGTCAGACTGACTGACTATTGCCCATGGAACAGTACTTAGAGAACAGAAAGACAACATGCATTGCTCTAGCCAGGATGAATAGGAAATGCACAAGCAAATAGTGCAGAGGAACCAAAGCAGGAGTGTGACAGCCACGTGAAGCTTTTTGTCTCTGTCTGAACCAGGGCAAATTCCTCTGCCTTGTTCACTGCCAGATTCATACACTGACTGCACCATGCCAGAAAGCAAATCCATGCAGGAAAAAGAAAATCCAACAGAACAGTTACAGGAAGAAGGGAAAAACTAGGATGAAAACGTAGCAAGAGAGTCAAAGACAGCAAATACAGAAATTGAAACTAAGAGATCAGGTCAACCAGAGCAGAAGTATAGACAAGTTTAACAGCACCCCTTCAGACTATAATAACCACTCAGGTTTACAGCCCAAAGGAGAGAAACTACAGAAAAGCTAATCACCCATCCAAGAAAAGCTTTGAGCAGGAATACAAACTGTTGGCCAGTAATAATGGCAACACAATTTTCCTTTCCACCCTTACTACCCATGGCCTTCTAACCTCTTTCTCTTTGCTGGCCCAACGCTCACCCCACTGAGTTCACGTCCTTCCTTCCTGCCCTTCCTTTCCCAACTTTGTCCCAATATTCATTTTCCCCAGTACTGTCCATATCTCTTCTGACCATTAGTGCCTGAACTGAGCCCCAAGACACAACAGCATTTCCAGGTAGCTGTGCCCCTCTTTGCCCCGGTGCTCTTGCTGTGAAGCTACGTTTCCCAACCAGAAGCTTCCCTTTCCCCATTCCCCACTGGCAGTTTACCCACTGGTGTCTATGCAGCATGCCTCCAAGCCACCCCCCAACATAAAATGTACTAATCCAGCATAACAAATGCCACATAGGCATCAGGCATCCCTTATTCCTCCTTACCCAGCTTTTGGGAACTTGGACTTTTTGGATTTTTTCTCCTTGTCATAAGAATCATCTTTCTTTCTCTTCTTCATTTTTTCACCTCCATCTTTCAGCTTCCGCTTCTGAAAAGGAGTAAAACCTTTAAGTCAGGATCAAAAACATTACTTGTACATGGAATTGGAGCTGCAGCCACAGAGCCACTTTGGACCCTCTTCCAGTAGTGCGAGAACAGCTCCTTCCCCACCAGACACATTAACACAAACAGCACAGGGGTATCACCACAGTTCTGGCATGTATCATCCTCAACGTTTTACAGTGCTCCCAATTTTTACACCAGAAAAGATCTTGTCAACAAAGAGGAAGGAATGCCAACTGCCCCTACCACCTCCTCTTTTAGCCATGTCACTTTAGCATTGTGAAAATGCAGCCCTCTCCAGAAGATATTGCCACAGAACAAAATCACTGGCCTCCTATAGAAGCCTCTAACATCTCAGATGAGAAAGAGAAGAGCTCTCTAATGTGATGTGTCATCCCCACAGCAATAAGCTACTCTTTAGAGTGACAACGGGTCACCAACATTTCTACCAGGCAACTCCACCAGCGGTCTAACAAACACCAAACAATCCTCATTTTACCATCAAATATGAGGACAGAACGGGATTATGAAGTGCTCAGTTATGAGACAGTACATCTCCCTCCCTGTCTGTCCATATCAATTCACAAGTCTCTATTTCCAATTTCAACACTCTTTTCATGCGGCAAACCCACCGAGCTCTAACAGAGGGAATACTCCTAGAAAGCTGGCTTGCTGACCTTGGGAGATTTCTTCTTTTTCTCTTTAACATATTCATCTTCAGAATCAGATGCCTGCCGAAACTGAAGCGTTCCTGTGTTGATGTAAAACCCTCCATATTTTGTAGTAAGAGAAGCCGGAACGAGCTCATCGTACTAGAAATAAAAGAGAGCAATCTGTTAGCATTGTAAATTTATATTCAAAGAATCATCACAGAACTTCTTTTATTCTGCACTTGAGCTGCTTGGAGAATGGAGTGGGACTCGTGCTCCCCCAGGGAACAGGCAGGGCGGTGGACACTTGTGCTAACTAGCGCTCTCCTGTCAGGCAGTTGCTGCAGGAGTTCTCATTACCCAGCCCTGGCACGCTCCCTGCTGGCACTACATTCATGTTCTCCCCAGATGCCAGCTCAGCCCCCCCCAGGCAGCTGAATTTAACCACCCTCACACCTGCCCAAGTACTCACTGCTTCAGAATTATCAATGAAGGAGTCAGATTCGTCGTATCCATACCCCATATCAATCAAGTCCTGAAAACGGTCCTTTCTACGTCTCTTGCCACCCTAAACAATAAAAGATTGATGGTATGCTCATCTTTCTTTTCTAATGACCACAGGGATAGCCCTGACATAGGACTCTAACATTCTCTCCAGTATAGAAAAGAGCTTTCAGCCTCCTAGGAGCAGCAGGAGGACGGAACCATCACTGACCCACATCATATGCTAATCTAAGGGTACAATAAATCCAGTTTTATGCTTTGTCATACAGAATCAAGAACAGTGCATTCAAAGGCAATAAAATGCTGTCCCAACAGACAGATCAGCTTTGTGCCACTAGGCTTGATTTTGAACTGGGTCTGCATCCCTTAAACATTTCTGCCAGTGCAGAATGGCTGTTCTTCCACAACTGTCACAGAGCCAGTACAAACCCCACACTACAGGCACCAAACATGCACACAATGCATTAAGATGACCAACAGGTCCGATTCACATCACAAGACAATAAAGCAACTCACATAACCAAAAGTACTGGTTGTAAAACATAACATTGCTTTATTGTCATCTACAGAAGCAAAATGAGAGGAAGAACAACAAGGAAATGGGCAAGGCGGATCAGCTTCCCTTCCACTGAACTTATCAGTGCTGACAGAAAACTCAGAGCACCGTTGTAGAGACATGAGAGGCTACACCATATCATGACTGCAAGGCTTAGGAAATACTTTTTTTTGCTTAAAAATAGGATACAGTTCATAAATTAACGATGGAAATCTGCCACAAGTGAAAATATTATTCACTATCATCAGGCTGGCATTGGTTTTTATGAAGGTAGCAGAACTGTTTTAGTAAATCACATCCTTGAAACAGAAAAAGAATACTGACAACAGTATCCTTGGACCAAGGTAACAGACTTGGTAGGGACATTAAGCTAACATGAAGATAGGGACATCAGAGCTAAAAACTGCTAACTTCTGTTAAAACAATTTTGGTTGAGAGCTGAGCAGCATTACCCATTCTAAGAGATAACACGATATAAAGAAGAAAAACATACATATTTTTCTTCAAACTTCCTAGCAAGAGCCTCTGCTTTATGTCTCTCCTTTTCATCATCGAAGGGATCAGTAGGTTCTTTCCTCTGCAGAAAAGAGAGACAAAAACCATCAGAACCAATCCTGTCACCCTGCCACCAAAACCCCATTACATGTGCATTAAACCTATCATGACTGGAACACCCAGGCAGACGCTCAGCCAAATCAACCTTTAATGCAGTATTCTCAGAGTGCTATTATTCTTGGAATAAATCACCTAGAAACAAGCATGCAGAAGGGTTGGAAACGTAACCAGAACTCTTCTAGATAAGAAAAATAAAATTTCTTTGAGACAGTGATTAACCAAGGAAATGCAATGAATGGTTTCCTCTCTCAACTCTCTCCCAGAAAAGTAACAAGAGGGTGGTGAGATGGTGGTACCCTAGCACAGATCTCTAGATTCTATGTAAATCCCTCTTCTTCTGTATTATTGCTGTTCAACAATCAGATCCTGGGGAATCTCCCTTCTCCAGTCACCCTTGAGTTCATGTGAACAAGCTTCAGCAGGCAGACATAAGAGGAACTTGTCCTTACACTGATCTTTACTGGATGACAAGCACTTATTGCCTTGTTGCAGTCTCTGGGTTTTGCGTGCACTCTCAGGTAGTTCTGTATCTGTTTCTGCTTCTCCTGATTCCCCAGAAAACACTATGAACCCTAAACTGAGTGCCAAATAGAACTGAAAATCAGCAGCAAAAACAAACAAAATCCAATCAACTTTCTCAGGCATCGTCAGCACTGATGTCAGAAGCAGCAGGAATGATGCTGAAAGACTTGGGAGACCAGAACTCCTTCACATCACAGTGTGAGAAAGTGTTCCTTTCAGTAACTGTTTTTTGACAGAAAGATGTCCATAACACAAAGGTTAGGTGCCACAAAAGTAAGCATACCACTGTATCCCAAGAAATGGCCTTCAAGAAGAAAGCAGAGTTGTCAGGTAACACCTGAAAGCATCAGGGCCATTAAACAGGAATCTGTGCTGAGTGTGCACAGTGGAAAGAGTCACAGAATGGCCTGGGTTGCAAAGGACCACAACACTCATCCTGTTCCAACCCCCTGCTGTGTGCAGGTCGCCAACCAGCAGGCCAGGCTGCCCAGAGCCACATCCAGCCTGGCCTTGGATGCCTGCAGGGATGGGGCATCCACAGCCTCCTTGGGCAGCCTGTTCCAGTGCCTCACCGCCCTCTGGGTGAAAAACTTCCTAATATCTGATCTAAACCTCCCCTGTGTCAGTTGAGTCACATAAAATGAAGCAGAGGATCACTCTTTTTGATACTTTCCCTAACTGGGCACATTAAATAGCAAGCAGTCACAAGACAATGCACCAAACACACTGCCAACGCATCACCCTTTTGACATGCAATAGCAACAAAGATGAAGGAGCAACAGAGAGCGGCCCAAGAACAGGAACACGTGGCTCCAAGCCCTGAGCCTGCATGGCGTCTGACCTCTGACCCATCACCTCCCCTCTCAGGTAACACTCTCCCACTTCTCACTTCAGCATTAAGAGTGCAACGCTGAAAACTTTCGGAAACCTTCAGAGGTACTGACCACGAGGATGCTTACTTTGTCTCCCGAAGACCCCTTTCTTTTCGCTTGGCTGTTCTTCAGAAGATCTGGGTAGTAGAACTCTGGACAGCGTTTGTGATCCGGTTCGAAAAGATCCAGCGACAGCCGCACGGTCTCCCCAGGCTGCTCCGCCTCCGGGGGCTGTTCGACATCGTCCTTGCGAGGCTTCTTCAGGAAGCTGCTGCTGCTCAACGGGCCGTGCAGGGTGGTGAACAGAACCCGGTGGGGCTCCGTCATGGCGACGGCCACAGCTCACCAGCGCTCATGGCACAGCTCCCACGGCATCGGCGCGGCTCTGCCCCAGCTGCACACGCACATGAGGGTCCCAGCGGGCAGCCGAAGGCACGGGAGGATGCTGGAAACCGAGCGGGTCCTGCCGATCTTGAAGTTCTCGCAGCGAACGACACGGGCTGGCGTTATCGGCACACGCTGCAAACGTTCGGGAAAGAACGGGAAAACAAAACGGAGCAGTGAACCCTCGTGAACGCGGCAGCCCCCGCCGTGACACCGCTTCGCCGTGACACCGCCGGCACGGCGCCAGCCCGGCACCGCGGCTCCTCAGCCCGGAGCCAGGCGGCCCCGCCGCTAACGGAAAGCCCCTGCACCCCGCCGGAGGCAGCGGCGCTGATGGGGAGCCGGCACCAAGCGGGCCCGGGCGCCGAAGGGAAGCCGAGGGGAGGCCCCGAGGTCGGCTCGCGGTGCCGAGGAGGCCCGGGTCGGGATCGCCGCCCGCCCGCACTCACCGCAGCCGCAGGCCCGAACCGCCGACGGGCTCCCGGCCGTACCCGAGCCCTGCTCTGACGTCACGCAACAGGGGCGCTGCCCTCACGCTGTAGCCGAGTGGCGTCACAAAGCCGCGCGCCGCCGCGGCCAATCAGCGCGCCGCCTGTCGTCACGCCCAAGAGGAACGACGGGTAGGAAGTGAGCGCGGGCGTCACGTGACGGAGGCGGACCAATCGCGGTTGGCCCCGCCCCGTCCCGGCAGCCCCTGCGCTGAGGGGAGGTAAGATGGCGGCGGCGCGGAGCGCTGTGCTGGGCGTTTGGCAGTGCGGGCAGGCCGACGCGTTGCCTGTCTGCCTGCGGCCTCGACCGCCGAGCTTCGCTGTACGCCTTATCTCCGGGAGATGTACGAGATCAAAGGACAGCAGCTACCGGGACGCCAGGCTGCGGCCCGCCTCCCTGCTGCCGTCCGCGGAAACGGCGCTGAGTGCTGCAAAAGGTTTGTAAGCGCGGCGGAGGTCTGTGGAGTCCAGTGTGTTGTCTCCAGACGGTGCTCTGGGTCCGTCTGTGCCGCGTGAGGGCTTTCTGTGCTCTGTCACTGAGCCGTGCTGGGTCTGTAGGGAATAAATGTGATAACAGCAGCTGCTGGTGCCTTCTGGTGCTCTTAGTACTCTGGAGATTCTGTCTGCATGACAGCGAGGCTGTTGGAAAGCAGTTAGCTCGAGTCTCAACCTTCTGGTAACCTATTAGCACACAGTCATAGAATGGCCTGGGTTGCAAAGGAGCACAATGCTCATCCAGTCCCAACCCCCTGCTGTGTGCAGGTCACCAACCAGCAGCCCAGGCTGCCCAGAGCCACATCCAGCCTGGCCTTGGATGCCTGCAGGGATGGGGCATCCACAGCCTCCTTGGGCAACCTGTGCCAGTGCCTCACCGCCCTCTGGGTGAAAAACTTCCTCCTAATATCTGATCTAAACCTCCCCTGTGTCAGTTTCAAACCATTCCCCCTTGTCCTATTAGTATCCACCTTCGTAAACAGCTGTTCCCCTCTCTGTTTATATGCTCCCTTCAAGTACCGAAGGCCACAGTGAGGTTTCCCCAGAGCCTTCTCTTCTCCAAGCTAAATAAGCCCAGTTCCCTCAATGTTTCCTCATATCCTCTGTGGAAGGGACCTACAAGGATCACTGAGTCCAACCCCTGGCTCTGCATAAGACCACCCAAACCCTAAATCTGAGGGAAGCTCGGGGCTGTGCCTACCACCCTCTGGTGCAGAACCTTTTCCTAACCCTCCCCAGCACAGCTGTATGCCATTCCTTCAGGTCCTTCTTGAGGAGTCTAAACAGGATAGTTTGGTCCCATGGCCACATGCCTCTGAGGACAGTATGATCCATTGCTTCCTCCAGAACCAGAAATAAAATGTAGAAAGAGGGACTCCTTCAGCCACTGCCCTACCACAGCCATCAGCACGGGGTCTGCGTCAGAACAGATATGAGAACAACTGTTTTTCCGGGCATTCAAACAAGCTCAGGTTTATTTTGTCAAATAACTTAAGCAATGCACGTGACAATAGATGGGGCAACAGAATAGGAAAGTAGTGAAAATTAGGAATAAGACTGCCGACTGCCTTTGCTAGTTACCAGTTGTTGGTCATTCATTAATCTGAATGCACAGAATACAATGCATCTGAATACAAGTTCCCTTATAATCACCTTCCTATATTATTTTAATATCTTGACAAACTGTGGCTCCTTCTCCATTAGTTGCCCTGCCAGTGCATCTCTGGGGCAATAAAAAAATAAAAAGCTACCACTAGCAGCATAGTTCCATCTGCAAAACTGGCACTAGCTCACATTCCTGTGAGTGCTCACCTAGAGCCACCCTCCCACTCCCCCAGCAACAACCAGAAGAGATGGAACTCTCCAGAGTTTATTATAAATAAAAACACATGGATCATTTATGGGAACAAACATTCTCTTAAGATGATTAGAGCTGTAACCAACCATTTGGAGAAGGAGAAACGCTGTATGTTGCCATTGGACTGCAGAGGAAAGCCACAGTTACTCAGAGAAGTCCCTGAATCCCTTCTCCCCATTACTCCTGGTATTTCTCTGCTCAGTCCCACCACCCCAGGCCAGCCTGCAGGTAGAAGTGGGAGCTGGGGAACTGCACTCCTTCCCCATAAGATACAAATCCTTCTAGCTCAAGAGGGAGATGAGCTTGCAGAACACGAGCAAAGTATCTCAGCCTACATGCAACAAAACCCCTCAGGTTTCACCAGACCCCTGCTCCACAGCAGAATGCAGTGCCACTCGCTGCCTTTATATTTTGGCAGGCTGTGCAGAGGGCTCAGAAACAGCTTAATGAAATGGATGGTGCTATGAAAACAAAGAAGGACAGCAGGCAAAAACAGGACCCAGGAGTGAATGACACAGGAACACATTCAAACAAGTGGTTCTGAGCCTCTCCAGTGACAGGCTTTGCTGGCACAGAAAGTCAGGAAACCTCCAGAAGTGAAAACTCACAGCAGGGGCCTGACTAATATCCTCTGAGCCTTCTCCAGAGGCCACTTCTGCCCTGCACACAAGGGACACATTAGAGTGATGAGTGTCACCAGGCTGAGTCAGCCTTGGTCACCAGCCTCTGCACCTTCTACTTTATACCACAGCAGCTCACTTATTTAAAAGCCTCTGGTGAGGGACTGCACCAAAATGCAACTGGATGACAGTGCCTGTACCCTGCAGTGAGTAGTGCACCTCCCCAGGGCTAGGAGCATGTGTCCCTCTGTGCCTGGTAGGCCTGCCAGCGCAGTGACAGGCACAGAGCCCAGCTTTCACTCTCTTTTATAAATTACCTTCAGCCACTTAAGGGCTTCAGGATATTGCAGCAAACTGAGCAGCAACTTTAACTACTTACTACAGGAGATGGAGGGGGGAAAAAAAAAAAAAATAAAAAAAGCTACTATTGCAGGGAGCTGAACTGCTGAGTTATAAACATAAAAACCAGCTCCCAGGACCCCTCCACAGACACACAAAAGAGAAACTCCCAGCATGTGATACCACAGCAGAATCCACAA